>VWZV01012767.1:0-28262 GCA_013397155.1 Irena cyanogastra | reverse complement strand
ATTCAGAAAATAAACCTGCTTTTTCTGAATTACTTTTCCAGTACAAAGATGGATCAAGATGACCCACGTTGGCTTGGAGCATGGTGGATAGGATTTCTTGCATGCTTTTTTGCAATTTGGCTTCTTATAATACCATTTTCATGCTTTCCAAGGCATCTGCCAGGTAAAGGTTTAGCAATGCTTGGTTACTTTGGAAGAAACATTTGTTCATATTTGTGGGTTATAGACTACTAAACTGAATGTTTCCTCTTTTATTTTGGTTCTCAGTTAACTGTCTTTGACTAAAATCTGAGGACAGGTTGGTTTTTTCTTTTGTTTCTCCCTCCAATATGCAGCCTTTAAAAGAAGGTGAATCAACTAGAGGGAGGATCTTTTGTATGCTGGTCTCGCCTATAGCCAGGGGGTTGGGAATAGATGATCTTCAAGGTCTTCTTTCAACTCAAATCATTCCATGATTGTATCATTCTCTATAATGATGTACTGTAGGACTGGAATCGTATACCTAAATGTGAAGATGAGTGGTCAAAGTTTGAAAGATGCTTGTAGCTAAGCACCAAGGACTATATTTAAAGCTTCTGTGTTATTCACCAAGAACAATGTAGAAATTCCATGAGCATCCAAAGGGACTTACTATAACTAATATTGAAGGAGAAATGATGGAGGAAAAGAAAAAATAAAGTAGGAAATGGGAGAATGTGAGGATGATTTAAAAAAAAAGGCTTCAGCATACTCTGAAGTTTTTAGGATGTCCCTAATAATAGCTTGTTGCAGCCAAGACCTTCCAATGGAAGTATGATGCTTTCAACAAAAATCTTCCTTCAACATTAGAGTATTGATCTTTTCAAAAATCTGTACCAAAAATACAGACAAGAAGACCTATAATATCTGAAATAGCTTTCCCAGCTAAAGGAAACACATGTTTTTGTAGTTTTTTGACATTGTCTAAGAGTGCAGGTATTCAATGTTTTCATTGTCGATAAATATGACCATTTGTAGGAACTGCAAAAATTCAGGCTGAAAAAATCTCTGAAACTCATGATGATGGAGGTCAGGTACTGGTTCAGACCAACAATATTGGACAAAGTTTTAAAGACTTTCCTATGGCTCTCCTGGTAAGAAAAACTGCAAATTTGCTGAAACTGAATATATTCTGAGAAACAAAATTATTTTTCAGATGTTAGAGGTCTTTAGAAATGGCTTATTATGTTGTGATAGGGAAGGCTTCAATGTTATTGATGATTTAATGCACATTGTTTTTGTTGATGCTTGAGATTGTTAGAAAAGCATATTACTGAAGTTCCATTTCAGAGTATCTACTTTTAAAATATAACGACTTCTACTTTAGTTGGTACCAAAATCAAATAATTTCCAGAGCGTTATAATAATTTCTCCCCATAGATACTGCTGAGGAATCCAGTGCTTATGAGCCTAATAATAGCCAGTTCCTCAGAAGCTTTAGTTGCCACTGGATTTGCCACATTTCTACCAAAGTTTATAGAAAATCAGTTCGGAAAGTCGTCAAGTTTTTCAGCAACTCTTGCAGGTAATATGGCTTTTTATTTTTAAATCTTATATATAATGTGTTGAACACTTCATTAAAATTAGAGGTGGAAGATTATATGGGTATCTTTTTTATATGAGATATTTGTGAATGTACTTAGATGAAATGCAGTAATCAGAATGGTATTTTTGTTATTCTTGCCTGCCTTTAAATACTCTAGTGCTTAATTCATCAAGGGAATAGCTCTACTTTTTGTAGGTTCTGAAGACTTGATACTCATAGTCAAAGTAGACTGAGGACGTTGTGTGCTGATGAAACTGTAGTTTATTCCTTTCTTATTCTTGGTGAAAACCATTTTGTTTTCCTTTATTTAAAATCGGCTGAAAGAGCATTAGTATCTTAGTCCCTACTAAAACAATCAAGATGAAGGGCAGCTAGAAAAAAAAGCAGCACTTACCACAAATAAGAAGTTGACTTTGCTTTTCTCTTCTTTAATTCCATACTGACATTACAATGGGTTTGCAATAAAATGACTATCAGAATATGTAATAAGTTTGCTATGTAACTGGTTCTATAGTTGGCTTACTGTCACCTATTTATTATCTGATATGCAGAAGTAGTAGGCAGAAAAGGAGAGATCTGTGAAAAACCAAGCATTGGAGAAACAGAAAACATCTGATGGAAGAGCTGTGCTCTGTAGGGTCACATGATTGACACAATTAATTCTGAAGAATAGCAACCAGATCAAGGCAGAAATGTCCATAATATCAACAGACACTTGCAACATGTGGATTTCATATTCCTAGAATGTGTCTTGCTAAGCTGTAGAGTGCTGCAATGTAACTATGGTGGTCGAGCTGCTCTTTTTTCCAACAGAAATGTGTTTGGGAAAGACTTTCTGAATTACTTCTCTGGGCAATACTAGATAGTATTGTTGCATCAAAAGAAAGCGTCTGTAAGTTTTACATCAAAACACATGGGAATATATGCTCAGTTGTTAACGAAAAACTAAGAGTGAAGTGGAAAACTGAGTGTTGTATTTTTTTGTCCATACACCTTGTCTGAATGTCTTTGAGTTGAAAATACTGACAGTGCTTATTAAATGTACAGCTTTAAAGTAATGCCTACAGTAATGTTGAAAGCTGGCAATTAGCTGAGCTAATTAGTCTAAGCATTACCAATGACCATGGAAAATATTTAAGCTATCATTGACAATGGTTTGTGGAATGTCCAGGTCTGTTGCTTGGGCAGTTTTGTCACTGTACCTGAACTGCCTGTAAAATTAGCTGTCTCAGGTTGGTGTAAGTTATACTGAGTTCTGTGTTGTATTATAGATTAGCCATATAAAAATGCTCAGTTATTTATCTGGAGTGCAAAGAGGATAAATCATTGTGGACTGTATGGACTATGACAGCAAAGCTGACCCACTGATCTAGACTTCTTTTAATCTTTCAGTAGATGTCTTCTTGCATCTTGTGCCTTCAGGTATAATAGTGGTTACGTTCTTATATTAAAAAGTTCATAACAGAGGTATAAGAAAGAACATAGACATGTCAAAAAAAAAAACACTGAAAGAATGAAAGAGGATTGTCTATTGTCATGGAGATGCCTACTGCTGTTCAGAGATTCCCACCCCATGGTGCTTCTAAGTCATCTAGTTTGGCTGTGTTGAAGTTGGGTTTTGGACAGCTATAAATTACACTGTCCAGTTAAACCTCTGGAAAGGCTAAAGGTGATGTAACAGTAGAATGAATTACTCATGCAGTTAGATTCTGATAGTATGGTTTGGAAACAATATCACACGGACTTCATTTTGCAGGTAACTGTTTTGGTTTTTTTCTTAGCATAAAATTGCACTCTTAATTGCTTCACAGTTAAGTCTTGCATTTTTATGTAACTACTCCTTGTCTTGTTTTCCTCTAGGACTTGTACTAATTCCAGGAGCAGCGCTAGGCCAAGTCATAAGTGGTGTCTTGGTTTCCAAGCGCAAAATGGATTGCAAAGGCATAATCAAGTTCATGATAAGCACCTGTTCAGTGGCCTTAATATTAAACACAGTGTTTTTATTTGCTAAATGTGGGAATGAACCTTTTGCTGGTGTCTCTGAAACATATAATGGGTAAATATATTTTAATGCACTCTTGGGTTTTATGTTAATATTTATTTGATTCCCGTAGTTTCAAATAGTACACACCAGCAGTGTTTAAAAGTGGAAGGAAGGCAACTAGCTATTCCAAAAGACTGCTCTCAAGTGGTCAGTTACTCTGTCATGAATTAACAGAGCCAGAGGCAACACCGGCTGCTTGAGGGTCTGCCAAAGAGCCAGGTGGTGCTGTGCAAAATAACTCTAGTAGGCTGGTACCTAGAGACTGCTAGATACCATCTGAAAAAATCATAGGCATGAATTGCATGCTGTGTAAGTTGGTAAATAACTTACCAATACCTTTTTATTGTTTTCCCAAATCCCTCATTTTATGCAAAGGTTAGGTACTACTATCTTGTATAAAAGCATAATGTGATAGTTCTTCTCCAATGCACAAAAAGACACTTGAAGCTAAATAAGATGGGGAAGAGGAGTGCTGCTAACACAATAGCGTGATATGTACCATGAAAACACAGAAGATGGAGGGAAATTGGTTTTGTAGCCTCTAATGCCCATGCAAGTTGGTGGAAAGTAAAAATTTACAGGTATGCAAAGTGAATGAACAAAGTTCCATACAGTGGTGATTGAAAGAAAATAAAAAACCTTAAAATCCAAGCTAGCACTCTAATTTCATCTTTACAACTTGCTATATAAATTGACAGTATTTTTAAAGGCCAGTGTTGAAATTGGATGACTAAAATATGGCTTTGCTTTAGTGTCTGAAAAAATTCTAGCAGACAGATAACATGGACAACTCAAGACTGTGAATCAGAATTCAGATGTTGGTAGAAAGCTTATAGTTACATATTGAGCAAAAGAATCTGTAGTCATCAATAAAATGCTGAAGATATAGTATAGAAAATGGTATATGAAATTACCCATATTTTTATATCCTATGATAGGTCCTATGATAACAAGCAGCTAACAAAAATTACAGCTGAACTGATTTTCATCCTAAGTTAAATACAGCTAACTTGTATTTTACAGTTTTGTATAACTGTATCAGTTATGTGGCTTAACTATTGCTGAAGGCTACTTATCCTCAGCAACTGGAAGTTAACCAGTCCTGAAATATATCTCTTCCCTTGGTATCCATTATAAAAAATGGCTCAGTTCTACCTTATTCAGTGTTACATGTTGGATTATACTTTACTGGACATGTGCATCAGAATAGTTAGTGGCACTAATATAGTGCCAGTTCTCAAACTGCTTTCCATGAAGAAATCAAATATGTAGCAGTAGCTTTAAAAAAATAATAAATTTATAAACTTGTGGAAGAACAGCCAAGAGTTTGCCTCCTGCTTATGCTACTGAATAAATGCTTAAATTATGAGACTGTTCTGAGAGTTGACTTGGAATTTGATGTAGATTTTTGTGGAGAATTTCAAGAAATCCTTCATGGCAAGCATTATCTTCCTATGGAAAAATAGCTTAGAAAGGTGAGGGAAGCTTTTGCAGGTTTAGTCTCAGAATTATATGAGTACAGGATCACTTGTTAGTGTTAATAAAAACAGCATCTTACTTTTAGTAACACTGTTTGTTACTAAATTAGGCTCTCTGCAGAACTAACATAGTTTATTTTGTCCAACAGGCACATCAAAGAATTGGTTTTGCCAAATTCTATTGCCCAGTAGTTCCTTGAAAACTTGGAGGAACAGAAATGCAGTGACTATTACTGTACTTTGTTCATTCCCACGTGTCTCTGGGACTCTTGTTTAAAAACTCTTATAGAGTTTTTTAATAAGCAGTTGACGGCCCCATCTGCTCGATTTTTTTTTTTTTTGAAAAGCCAGGGGTATCTTTTTTAATATATTTTTCTCTGACTGTGCAAAACTAAGTGTTCAGTCCCTCTTTGGAGGTCGGGGGAAAGAGACACTGCACATGTAAACAGGATAAATGCCACCAAATTGATTAAATATTTCTAGGCTTTGCATGCCTCACAGGCTAGGAAGGCACTGAGTACAAATCTGTGATTAGCAAATTTGCTTATGGTGCACCGTAGTTCATTCTTCATACTTACAGGAATTGAAGTTAGTTTGCTTAGGCTTAAAGCACAAATTAATTTAGTGGGATTCTGCTGTACTACAACAAAATGGATGTTATACGTAGTTATGATGTCCTTAATATTCCATTTGAAGTTTGAATGTATGTAAGTTAATTCCTAGATTAAACTATTTCTTCCATTAATATTTTTTGCCATCTCAAATTCTCATGAATAAACATGCCTTTTAGAGAATTAATGTGGAACTTTCATTTTACAGTACAATATTTCAACTCTCCTGGCAGTGTCAGTAACTTGGCTTTAGCTGACTGAACTTTTAACCTGTGAAAATTCTTTACTTATTAATGAACTACCATAAGAAAATCAAAGGATGTTTTTATTCTTTTCGATTATGCCTTAGGACAGTCCTCACACAAGCCAAAGTGATTTTTCATGCTAATAATACAGTGGGGCTACTTCAAATAAAACCGTATGATTACCTGTATTGGAAGTAAATATAGTATGCAAGAGTTATTAGTTATTCCCTAAACAGCCAGAAGAAATATTTAAGGTCTTTCAGGGTCTTCCATTGCACTCTGCATTTAACATGTGCAGTCATCTTTGTGCTTATACAATTTAGATGTCTGCATGACAGTGTTAAAAATAGTAAAAATGAAGTGGCTTTTACAACTGGACTCAAATCAAAAAAGGGGGAAAATCTTGGAGTATGATCAGTAGAATAAACAACTCCAAATACTGGTTTTAATATTGTATTTTTTTCTTGAAATTATAAATTGAAGAAATTCAAATAACTAAGTGGGAGGGAGAGGAAAAATAATTGGGCTGAGATGCAGAATTTTGTAATTTCTTTGAGTGGAAATTGGAGGAATAATCTTTGGATAGAATAACAGCATAAAAATAACTAGGTATATAATTAATGGAAAATCTAAAGCTCTACTACGCTTATTTTTAAACAACTAAGTACATAAATAACATGAATAGAGTATTCTAAAATTTATTATGCTATAAATATTGCTTTACTTATTTACATATCTTCTGTTTTTCAATTGCTTTATTAAAAGCCTATTAACTTCTGCTTTTCAGAACAGGTACTCTATATAACTTAACAGCACCATGCAATGCTAACTGCAGGTGTTTGCGCTCCATATACTACCCAGTTTGTGGCAGTGATGAAGTCCAGTACTTTTCTCCCTGTTTTGCGGGATGCGCTTCGTATCTTTTTAACAACATGAAAAAGGTACTTTATGCAATGAAGATAGCTAACATAGTTTTTTCTGGTTTCCTGTAAAATGCTCTATATTTCAAAGTGTCCTTCCCTACAAATGTAGGTAGTATTTAACAAAATCCAGCGATTACAATACACAGTTCACTTATGGTACCAGTGTGACTCCCACTGCTGGTCTCGTAACATGTTCACTGCCACAGTGCTGGGCCTCCCCAGTTGCTGGGAAGGCATTCATAGGTTGAAACCCATTGCTCTCTGAAATGTTTCTGGTAGTTGTCTGTCATTTTATACTCTTAAGTTGAGGTGAGCCACACTTCCTGCCCTTCACACCCCATGTTTGTGCTGGTCTGGCTAACTTAGGAAAATGTTTCCACTCTCTTAATCAACTCAGAAGCATTTATATCACTGTTGATTCACTGAAGTGGCATAGCTATTTCTTTTCTGTATAGCTTTCTTTGCAATAGTTCTGGTCATTCACAACCTGCATTGTTCTGTGAGTTTTCTAGGCACAACGCTATTTCCCACTTCTGGGCCTTCTTCCGTTGTAAGGGTTTACTGGTTTGCCACAGTGTTTCTCACTTGTGTGATGCCATTCTGCAAGTGTACATCTACCAGACTTTCTAATGCTGAAAATAAGTTAAATCTAAATGTACTTTAAATAGAATTGACACTGAGAAAAGTCAGCAATTGTCTTGACATTACCTGAAGTTTTTCTCTAGATCTTTAAGCAAAATGCAATGTTTATTGTGTATGTGACAACCTGCTTCCACGAGTTTGAAAACTCGAATGTCAGTAGCCCCTGATGTAGGAATGGTAAGCCATGAAAGTGCCGAGGTTATTATCCAGCCTTCCTGGAACTGAGGGGCTTTTTGTGCTTGTCTCTACTAGTACAATAAATTCTTGAGCAGGGATGTGGGAGCAGTATAGAGAGATCCAAAAGGCAAGCTGACCCAGTAAAGGCCTTTATACTTTTTTTATTGGAAAATGAGAGAAGGAATTATCCATAAGAAAATGTAGGAGACTAACTACTTCTTGCTGTTGAAACTTCACACCTCACTGACACATTATATTTTTCTTTCTTGTTTCTTTCTTGTATGTCTTCTTTTCTTGAAAACAAGCTCCGTGGATTTAGATGAAGACCATATTCCATTTGTTCACCTGCTTCTAGAAGTGGTCCCACATTGCTTCTATTCTTTCCTGCTTATATTCTTTCCTGCATATGGTTTGCCTCTAACTTCTGCAAGTTTTTTATGCTTGTAGCTAAAAGCTTACAAAAGCATGCAAAATGGAGGCTATCACTGTCTTTTTAGGTCAAGAAGCCAAAAATACCTTTTGCTCAGGTGAGGTGGATCAGTTAAGTTCTGATGAACCAGTTAAGAATTAGTGTTAGTGTCATGTGCTCATCAGGAAATTGGCTGTCTCCCATATGGTAAAGTCAATGTTTTTTCTTGTGTTGTGTGATGCAAATGCAATGAAAAGTTATCAAAATGTGTCATTTAGTGTCATTCTTGGAGCTAAATTTTATCTTATAAATTATTTGTAGACATACCACAACTGTTCCTGTGTTGGGAAACCAAAAAGAGGAAATGGTTCAGAAGACTCTCTCTATGAAGCTGTCCCTGGGAAATGTCCAACACAATGCAAATTTTTACCTTTATTTCTGACCTTCTTCTTTTTTGCTGTTGTTTTTACATTTATGTCTACTACTCCAACAACTGTGGCCATTCTCAGGTATGTATTTTGGTCTGAAAGAAAGGTAACATTCTTTTGAAAACTAATATCAGTGAAATACTTCTATTTTTTTGCTTTGCAATGCAGTGTTTGAACAGGGTTGTGTAGTAAGCAATCAGTACTTTAGACAGAGCATAGTCATACCACTGTGCACCCTTGTTAGTAGGTAAGTTTTGAATTTATTTAAAAAAAATCTTTCTAGCATGTAGCAAAATTCATTTTATGGGAGTACTCTTGACTGTTTTAGTTAAAGCAAAAAGGAATAAATCTGCTGTGTGCTTTGATGAAGAAAATATTTGACTAGCCTGTCTATTGATAGTGTCAGCATTTCAAATTGTATCAGGAAAAGGACAAAATAATAATTAGTCTTGTATTCTCAACCTTAGATTCCTATCTCAATTCAGAGTTCTAGCTCAAAAAATTGTAGTCTCTCAAGAACTGTAGACTATTTCCCATTACGTTGATGTTGTATGTATGGTGGTCATTAATATAAAATGTGATAGTCAGTTAACCAGTGGCTTTGCTGTGTTTCAAATTGCTGAAACTTATATGTGTGAAAGGTAGATTTTTTTGGTTTTATTTTTAAAATGTGCTTCTCATTCTGAATTTAGAGCTGTTTTCCTTTACGTTGAAGTTTGACTTGTACTTCTAATACTTCTAGTGAAAAGATAACTATGATGCATAAGCATGTTGCTTTGTGAGGATGTGGCTGGATGCCCTTTGGCAGGAGGCTGAGGAAATTAGTAACATCCTACAACAGTGCTTTGTAATAGCCTCCTGTCCAGGTTTGGTGTAAATCTGGAATTAACAGCTTGTCATATGAGTGGTGGGGGCAGAATAACGTGAACTTCTGCATTATCTTCAAAATTGAGCTGACATAGTTTTATTTCAGTAATTCTAAGCAGTAGCATTTGGATATTTGAATCCTTATATAATGCAGCTGAAATAGTGGAACAGTTTTTATGGAAAAAAGGACTGTAAGTAGATTAATTTTTCAAAAACTAACTTAAATAGCTAAAATATCAGTAAATGTTACAATTTTAAATTTTTAAATTTTATTCTGATATCTTTTCAGTGAGCCTATTTTGTGCAATTTCAAACATAAACTCATATATTCATGACAGTGTTCTCGTACTAGAAATAATCACCTGCATGATGTGGAACTCATTCTCCTTCTCTTAATTGCATTTATGGATAATAGAATCCTAACACTGACTGCTGATAAGTGCTCATCTTGGATGTTTTGATGTGGCTAATTCTTACACATACCCCAGAATGTGGGAATAACTTCTGAATGTGGTCTTTTTTGACACTGGCAGTTTATTAAACACGTGATACAGTTTATTAAAAAATAGTTCTGAAACTAAATGGTATATATTAAACAAGTTAGGTTATATTTAACTTTTATGGTAGCACCTTTAAGACACTATCATGAGTTTGTTCCTGGAAAAATATCTTTAAAATAATAAATAAGAGGTGAGGAGGTAAATCTGCTACTTGTTAAATCATTATATTGGTTTGTATAGCATTGGCCAGCACAGTTTATTTATGAGGTCAAGTGAATATATGCAAAGGTTATGGAAATACATCATGTTGTGCTATGCTGTAGTCTAGTCTCAATTCATGTATTGCTTCTTTTATGTATAGTAGCTCAGGATTGCATGCTAGCATTGTTTTAATTTCCTCGGTTATTCTATGGAAAAAATGTTCAACAGTATATTAGGGTGCTGATAGCAAACTTCCTTTATATTATTTTGTTAAACTAGTTAAATCTAAAATTTCTTGATGGGCTACTGGTGTTTTTTGTCTTTTATCTAAACACAACTTGAAATAGTTGGGTTATTTGTTCTGCACACTGAATTTCTAAACCCCCCCAGCAATTAACAGGTTAAAAGAGTATATAGAGAAAAAGCATATTCGCTGAGGGACACAGCACAGTAGTGGGACTTGTTTACTCTGTCTTAAACTGGAAATGTTATTTACAGGTGTGTGCCAGATAAACAGCGCTCATTTGCTCTTGGAGTACAGTTAGTGTTTCTGCGACTACTGGGTATGACTTCCTTGTTGAAATATTTGCCTATGAATAATCTACTTATTTGACATTTTTTCCTAGACTTTAAAATAATGCATTAAAAAGCTTTCAGAGGCACTTGAAGCAGTCTGTCATTGGCTTATAGGATACACTTGTAACATCTGGATTCAAATTCCTTGTAAATAGGGCATTCATGCTCTCTGTAGCCTTTCTCATTCTTATGAGCACAAACCAAATACAGGTAGCTGTCATTCTTTCAGTAAAAGACATCTGCTGCTACTTTCCCCAGAAGAAGGTCTATTCTGAAAGCTGAGATAAGAAGAACTGATGTAATAGAAAACAGTTTCATGTAACATCTGAAATCCAGAAGTTAAAAGAAAAGTGAATATGTGGAACCTTTCCTCTTCTTTCTTCTTTTAAAATGTCTTTGACTAATTTTAACATTTATTGAGATTGCAGAAAATTACGGAGTATAATGTGGGAAATATAATACATAAGTTCGAAATCTAAGCATCTCTAGCATTTCAGTAAGACAGATGAATTTCCTTAAGTAAAACAAAGCTAAGCGTTTGTACTTTCTGGTCCACGTGCATTTGAATTTCCTCAGGCATAATTAAAATTCTTGTTTTAGTAGTAGATGGTTCTTAAATGGCATATTTAATTTAAGACTGGGACAAGACACAATTGGTGATTGGACTTTTATGCCAGTATTTAGTACTGCATCTCTCCTTTGAGATCACATACCTAATAGACACAGTGTGAGTTCCACTTTGCTGTATTCAAACTGTGATTAATCTAAGTCATTCTACTGACAAAGTGTAATAAAGCAAACATCCTGACAGGTAGAAAAAAGCTGAAACACTGTGATCAGTGTTGTGTGAGGGTCTCTCTGTTACACTATACTCAGAGTTCAGATATTTATGCTAGACCTCTAACTCCAGACTTCACTGTGGAGTGATAGAACTTTTTGCACTGCCTGTACATGACTGAAGAAGGCAGTAACTAACAGATTACTTACCAGCAACATATTTTTGCTGTAGGCTTTAGGAATCACACAGGGGTTTTAGACTGAAGACCTATTGAGGGACATAGCTTCTTGGTTAGCTCTAGCAGAGTTTAGGCCTTGGGTAGGTTGAGTACCTGTAGTGATGTACCTGGTGTGTTTATTCTAAAATTTGCTATACTTGGATACAAGACACTTGTGCATTGTAACACACAAAAATCACACAGAGTTAATAAAATCTGTACAAGAATAATTTTAAACACTGCTTTTTTTGATGAAATTTTTACTGGAAGCTTTGCTTCATCTGAGGAATGGGGAGAAATGTGTAATCATTATGTTAAATGTGAACACTTAACATAATGATATTTTAATTCTCTTAATTTGGAACAGATTGGTGTGTATGATCAGAAGAAAGGTACTTTTATCCTTTCAGTAAAATTTCGGATTCCTTGATTAGTTGTTTTCACCATTGATTTTAATTTTTTTTTCCCAATGAAGATTAAAGGAAATTAAAAAGCTCAAGTCTTTGAATAAAATTTTTGCTTAAAGTGAGAACTGCATAATTAATTAACTCTATGCATCCTAACTGTTAACTGAGAGGAGTGTTAGGTGCAGATCTACTATGTAATTGAAGCCTATGGCTTTGATTAAAATGTTATGTTTAGTGTTTGGTTCTCCTATTCTATCTTCCCCACCAGCTTGGCATTTCACTGTATGCATGAAAACCAGGTATGCCAAGTAACTCAAACATTCTAACATGTTGCTGTGTTTTTTAGGTACTATTCCTGGACCAATTTTGTTTGGTGTTGCTATAGACGACAGTTGCACTCTGTGGGATATTAATGAATGTGAAACTAAAGGAGTTTGCTGGGTATATGACAATGAAAAAATGGCTTATTTGCTGATGGGCATAAGTAAGTCTTTTATATTAAATACATATACTAGGTAATATATATACTGACCCTGTCTGCTAGATGGGAATTATTTTGAAATAAAACCTTACACTTTTCATTTTTAGCAGAGTGTTTTTTAACTTATTTTCATAAATGATCAGCAAAACATTATGGAAGGAGAAACACCACAGTAAGTAAACCTTAAAGGTTACTTTAAAAATTATTTTAATAATAACACAAAATAGTTTTTGTCTTTGACCTTGCTTCATTGTCACACTTTATTTACTAGATTTTTAAGGGACTGGCTCACACTTCAGTCTTTCTTCAGGGCAATG
Source organism: Irena cyanogastra (assembly GCA_013397155.1). NCBI lineage: Eukaryota > Metazoa > Chordata > Aves > Passeriformes > Irenidae > Irena > Irena cyanogastra. Next base: position 15,397 of record VWZV01012767.1, on the reverse strand, counting down.
AGCATGATTAGGGGTGTGAAGATGATTGGAATGATGGAGCACCTCTCCTATAAAGAAAAGGCTGAGAGAATTGGGTTTGTTCAGCCTGGGAATGTGAAGTCTCCAAGATGACCTTATTGAGGCCTTTCAGTATCTGAAGGGGAGCCTACAAGAAAGATAGATAGAGAAAGACTCTACACGAGAGCATAGTGATGGAACAAGGGGTAATGGATTGAAACTCAGAAGGTGGGTTTTGGTTAGATATTAAGAAGAAACTGTCTGCTGAGAGGGTGGCCAGGCACTGAAACAGGTTGCACAGACATGTTATAAATACTCCATGCCCGGAAGTGTTCAAGGTGTGGGGCCCTGAGCAATCTGATCTATTGGAAGGTGTCCCTGGCCGCAACACAGTTGGAAGTAGACAGACTTCAGGTTCCCTTCCAATTCAAATCATTCTGTGACTGTCTGGGTTGTGTGTTGTCAGTTAAGGTCTGGGGAACTTTCTTCCTCTTTTTCTATTTCAGTTCTTTTCCGTAACTTATATAAAGTTCTTGAAAATATTTCTTGAACACAGAAAAATTCCTGACTTGTTTAACAATCTGTTCCCTTCAAATGTGAGGTATATATGCCAGTGGGAGAGAGGGTGTAGGCTAGGCGTGCATCTGAGATAAATGCTGATGTCCTTTCTTCTAGCATCTGTGATATTTACAGTATGTAAGCTGAAGTACTGATGTCTAATCCTGAAACTGAAAAAGCAGCAGTCACAACTTGAGGTTAAGGATCTCATAGCGTATTTGTGATCAAATACAATCCCTCCTGTTTTGCCCTGCTCCTTGGCCTTCCAAGTTGCACAAGCACCTTTCTATAACCTTTTAAGACAGCTGACAGGAGAATACTTAATAGGTATTCTATGTGAGAAGTTTTACTTTCTGGAAAAGAGAATATTGATATAATGAATGACAGTACTGACACAAGAAATAAGAAAGACTTGCACTTCAGGCTAGAATGAGGTGAAGAAATACAGAGCTGGAGCAAAGGTAATAGCTGCTGTAAGCAAAAATTGGCAGGTAAGTGAGGAGTCTGAATGCAGCTGTATGACTGTCTTTATCTGCCCTTTGCCATGCATGTAAAATACATTTAAATGGAGGCTATGAATTTCAGTCTTACACTGTGTATGTAATTCACCATATGAAGCTTTATAAATGAGTGAAACACTGCATCTGCTACTGAAAGTGAGTGTGATAAAGACTCTCCTGTTCTTTGCATTCAGGTGCTGCTTGCAAAATCATCACAATTATCTTTGTGGTCATGGCAGTGTATTTCTACAAGCCTCCACCACTAACTAAAGCCCTGCCACGAAAGACTTCAGCAAAGATATCTGTTTTACACTCAGGTAAATTATAAGCAAGTCAGGGACTTTTGAAAGAAAACTGTCGAAATAAGCATTATTGCAACACTTGTACCAAAGTTCTTGTACACTGTTGCCTAAGTATGGAAGATCATATTCAACATTTGAACAACTTGAAATATTTTGAATCTGTACTATTCTCTAATTTGCTAAATATTTTTTTAGTATTCTGTTGTGGTTATCCAAAGATGTTATACTGAAATTTGCAGTCTGATTTTACAAGTCTAGTGTGTAACTTAATTGAAACAAGATGGAATACTCTGATTATAAAACAGGAAAAATAAACTGAACCGACTGAGCCCCGTTTATTCCTAAATGTTAATGTAGTGGGAGAAAACAAGTAACTTGGTGAATTGAAGGGAACTGTGTATGTTTAAAAAGGACTTAATGTGCACATAATGTGGGCTAGTGCCTTTGGGGATTTGTCTGTAGGAACACTTGGGAATGTGTGAGTTTGGCTATGTTTTAGAAATATGTTATCTTAATGGCATAACATGTTATCTTAATGGCATAAGTTCACATTTTAGTATTTGTAGGAAAATGTAAATAGTTATGATAGAATAGCTGGGTTGCAAAATCAAAATATTTGTTTATTTGAAAACTTGAGTTTCTATCTGGAATATAAACAGGAATTTGCTGTCCAGCTGCTTTATTTAAGCATTCTAAAAATGTTTCTATAAAATTTTAAAATAAAAATTATTTTCTTACTGCATCTGTGTATGCTTTGTCATTTCCAAATGTGACTAAGTTGACTCAAAGAAACACAATGCTGAAGAATGTGTACACAAGAATGTGTATGGGAACATCAAAACTAAAATATGGCTTTATTTTCTTTTTGACTTATGTTACATTTTTATTAAGTTATGAGTCATGTTATTAAAGCCATATTTGTATAGCAAAATGCAATTGGTCACAAGTTAGCCACTGTTATCAGACATTAAACAATGTTGCCTACTACTGAAGTATCATTCAATATTGACAGGAAAATTTTAATGAGTAAGATATCCTCTACACTTGATTTACTTTAGTAATATTTTATGTTGTTGTTGCGTTGGCTGTTCATATCATTCTTATGAAGCTGTGTGCCCTCTTCCTTGGGTTACAAGGACTGTGCTCAGTGACTCTGTCAAGATTTTCAAACAAGTGCTAGAACAAAGGATAATGACGTATGGCTCAAGTTTAATCTAATTCTTTAAATACAGCTGTAAAATTAGGTAGAGGTTAACTATGCAACTCAAGAAGATTCTCTATTTGTAAATAACTATTCAGGAAATAAAGCAAAATGGACTACACCGTATGTGAAAGCGCAAGACTTGATGGCTTTTGAGGAAGAGAAGGAAAGGGGCAGGATTTGCTTCACATAGATAAATGTCTCCTGATAAGTTTTGTGCTTGTTTCCTGATGAATGGGCTCATAGCAAGAGATTAATTACCCCTGAAAGAATGAAATACTGATCCTCAGTGTTTGGCAGTATGGCCTAAAACTCTGAATTAATTTTCCAGCTCTGACATGGTTTGTGTTGGGTGTAGCAGATTATTAAAAGACATATAGTATTGTAGGTCAACTGGTAAACTTGTTTCTTTTGTTCTGTCCTAGATTCTGAGATGATAGTTTAGAGTTTCTTCTGCTTAATGTGGTTGCATAGATTACAAAATTTGTGGGGCAGAGCAATGAGAGCTTTCTCTTCTGAAGAAATTATCAGCAGTCTTGCTCTGGAGTGGTTATGTGGCGGGAGAAGGAAGGAAGAATTGCTGTTGTAATTTATATTCTAGCTTTATGACTCATTAAAGATTTCCCTTGCTGGTTTAGGAGTATCACAGGGCTAGAAGACAGACTAAATAGAAGTCCATCTGACTTGTTTCATAGCAATACATAGTGAAGGCAAGTAGATGTTGTGTCAAAGGTTTCATGAAGTAAAGGTAAACATTACAGACAAATGTGTTGTATGTATCTGAACAGGGAGGGTGAGCTAAAAACTGGTCCAATAACTGTGCCCAGAGTGTCAAAGCACAAAGTCCAGGTTGAGTCAAGTCACTAGTGCTGAACCCCACAGATCAATACTGGGGCTAGTAAAATTTGACTCTTTTGTAATGACCTGAATGATGGGATATATTGTGCTCTAATAGTCAGGCTGATAGACTGGCTGGTTGCTGCCCTTGAGAGGGACCTTTACAGATTGAGAAAGAGGCAAGCAGGAACTTCATGAATTTCAACAAAGTACAAAAGCCTGCACTTGGGGGAAAAATAATCCCATGCACCAGTAATATGTAGGGGGCCACCCAGCTGGAAACCAGCTGTTCAGAGAAGGCCCAAGAGTTCACAGTGGACAAGCTGACCACAAGGCAGCAATACATGTTTTGTGCAAAAAACGAGTGTCTTTAATCTGCATTAGACAAAGCACTGACAGCAGGTCTAGAGAAGTGCTGGTGCGATCACATCTGGAGTGCTGGGTCCAGTTCTGGGCTCTCCAGAACAAGGGTGTTACAGACTCACTGGAATTGGTGTGGTGCAGGACTACAGAGAAGATTAAGGCACAGGAGTATCATTCATACTGAGACCTAGGACAGTTCCTTCTGCCCAGCAGATAAGACTAAAGGGAGTTTTGAGCCTTGAAGAGGCAGAAACTACACTGTTATTAATTCCCAACTTTCTGGACAGTTGGGAGGCAGTGCACACAAAGTGAACACCTGAAATTTCCTCTGAACACAAGAAATTTTTTTAAACTATGAAGGTGCTCAAAGATTGCAATAGGTTTTCCAGGAATTTGTGAAGCTATTCTTGGTGATTTTAAAAATCTGACTGGACATGATCCTGAGTGATCTATTCTGGCTGACCTTCCTTGAGCAGAGAGTTTGGACTAGATCATCTCAAGTGTTCCACCCTAAATGGTTCTGTATTTCTGTGAGATGGTGCTCAGTAAGACTTCTGCCTCATTCACCATATGATGTGAAGCTTCTATATGTATTTTTACAAGGACAGAGACCAATCTGGTTTTTCACAGTGTTTTTTATTTTCTTCTCTTGGGTTTTGTTGCTGTTTTGTTTGCTGTTTGATATCAGTTCATATCTCAAATAACACTTAGCAACTAATATCTCTGTATGTCTCACTGGGTGATTATAGTTCAATTCATGGTAACAGTGGTAAAGCATTTCAAATAGAAGTTGTGATTTTTAATGCTCTGTGAACTGCTATTTAGAGTGGTTGGACTGCTAAATTCATGGACTCTTATCTTTGAGGTTTTATGAATTAACACAGATTTGGAGTTTAAGAAATTCAAGTATTGTCCAAAATAAGGATGATTTAAGAGTTTTTGAACGTTATGTCTTCTAACTAGCATGATTACTTTTAGAAACATATCCTACTGTAAACAAGACTGTCCAACTAAACACTGTAGTAGAACAAACATTGTAATTCATCTGTGAACCAGAAGTAAGCTTCTCAAACTAAGTATATTGCCATATATGACTAGTGCAAATGAATTATCCAAAACTTTATTGGAGCCTCTGCCCAGTAAATATAGTCTTACAAGGGAGTGACTATAATCTACTGATACAGGTGAGACTAAACTGATCTAAACTTTCTTAGTTGTTGTATGTTTTTTAATCTCAAAACCAAGACTGCAAACCACATTTTCTCTCATTTGAAGAGGAAGGATGATGATAAAGTAACCTCAGCCTCTGTCTGGACAGTGAAAGCGAGCCACTGTTAAAAAAGCTAATTCTTTTTGTTTGAAAACTTCTCAAAATTTAATAGCTTAACACTAAAATTTACTTGCAATGGCAAGAGTACATTCTTTCTGGTGTCATGAATACTGAGAAAGGGGAAGATATGAACTTTGTTTTGCATGTGGCTACCGTAAATATCATCACTTAAAACTTTAAAATATTTTGTATACATGCCTAGTTTGTGAGGTCTCTTTGCATGTGATTAGAAGTATCTGAACAAAAGTACCTGAAATATGTTGGTTATAAACAGAGTAGACCAAATTACATCTAGTGACGAATTATGGACAGAAACATGGGGACTGTAGCAATGCTGCAGCTTATTACGTTTGTCAGTTGCTGAACATTACTGTGATGATGACAGCATGAAGAACTGCTTGTTAAAGCAGTTACCTTGTTAAAGGTAGGTTCAGGTGTAAGCAACTATAAGAAAATTACTGCAAAACATCTGCGTCTGAAAGCCTTCAGAAGGACTATGGTTAAGCAGTATTTCTTTTTATGAATTAATGAGTATTAAAGACTATCTTAATATTTTCTTACACTAGAAGAACATACAGTCAGACAGAACTTCAGACTTTTGTTTGTTTGTGGGGAGTTTTTTGTTGTGTTTATTTGTTGTGGTTTTGTTACTCTGTGTGTGCGCTTTCCCCCTCCCCAAAAGATGGTTCTGTTTTTGCTAAAAAGAGACAATTTTGTTGGGTTTTGATTGCAACATTACAATTTTTAGAGTGCAGAGCAGATAATATGCAGCTTTTGCAAAAATATTCAGTTAATGAAGGTGTAACTGGTGCCTTTTGTTGGCTTGATTTCTGCTTTCGCAGTGTGTCTTGGTTTGAAAAGACATCTGTCTGCTAAGGAAGACAGAAGCTTCTCTTAAAATGAAAATGTAAAACCCTCTCTCCAAATAATTATAATTTTGAAATTAAGGGGCTCTCAGGCAAAGATATGGAAATAGGAATACCAGTTCTTTACTAGGAAAATTAAAATACAAATGCAATATTACAAAAAAAAAATCAACAAAAAAACCGACAGAGTCAGAATATGACCTGACACCCTGGTCAGGGTGTTGGTGGCAGTCCGATTAAATGGTGGCTGCAGTACTCCTGGAGTACTCATGTGGTTCTGTTGAAGAACTGATCTTATAGAAGGGTGTAGTTTTCCTCTGAAGGTCCATCGGTGGTGTAGATGGGCCTGGTCATCCTCTGGGAATCCAGTGGGAAAGAAAGCTGCTCCTCTGGGAATCCAGTGGCTCGCTGGGGTGCTCACATCAGATTATATCCAGGGAGGAATGCTTGGCTCCTCCCCCTGGGCAGAGCATCTCACAATGGAATGATGTAATTTTTTCAGTCATGCAGTGAGACTAAATGGTCCATTAACAGAAGATATTCCCCAGAGGGAGGACTGGTTGTGGAAGAGATAAAGAAAACTGCCCCACCTGATTTTAATAGGTGGCCCAATTAACAGAAGATAACTGCCCCACTTCTAACAGATGGCGATAGAACACATACCCCCAATGACATCTTGCATTTGCAACCTAAGACACACTCGGAAAGGGAAAATTTTATAATGAATTTTTCATTTTCAGGCGGTACCAGTAAAGAATGAATATCCACGTTTTTGGTTTGGCGATAATTTGCAGAATATTGAGGGAGTGGCTTTTTAGAGTAACTTGATGCTTTAAAGAACCTAGAAATGAAACAACATGCTTTCAAGATAGTATTAGTATAGGAGGTAATATTAAGGCTGGTCTTTATTGGAGACCTCCAAGGAGCAGGTATAGAAAGTGCTCAAATGTACACCCCTGCATGGGCTGAATACAGTTCTATGTTTAGCAAATTAGCCTAACTGGCAAAAATCCCCCATTAGACACATAAATGGTAAGGTAATTCTCTCCCAGTTTAACCCTCTTCTAAATCCTCCCCCCTCAGTTAGGAACTAAACTTTGTTTATGAATATGTGTGTTGAACTTTGGCTCCCTGAAGAACCAAGACAGGACAGGAGCCTTGGACCCTTGGATCCTCTGGACTATGTTTTGTCCTTCTGCCTATCAGGGTAGGGAGAAGGTAGGGAAAAGTACTGGGGCTGGCTATGAGTACAGTAATAGGCCAGAGAGCTACAAAATATGCGTGAAGAATATAGAGAATATATAAGAAGAAAAAGGCAAAAATCAGTTTGGCATCAAACTAAGACTAGATTTATGGGCTGAAGTCTTGTACAAATGCACAGAAGTAAATTAATTTTAAAAAGATTAATGATGTATGGTTTGTATGTTTTTAAGTGTGTAAACTTCCCAGGAACAGGGTTTATACCATTATTACTGTTGTATAAAATTATATATCATTAAATAACGCACTTCAAAACTTAACAAGCTGACATGTCCATCATATCCAGAGGCCATAAAACCACTGAATTAAAAACAATGAACTGCCCTCAAGATTAAATGATGCTAAAATAGAGCTTAAGCACAGTCTGAACACTCTTTTGTTAGCAATGGTTTCATTTATTGACCTGAAATGATCAATAACTTTGTCATTCAAATGATAAGGCAAGTGTTGGGAGAAACACTAATAGAAAATTATGGAAAATCTCTCTTAACTTTTAAAATTATTTTTTATTTTTGATAAGCAAAAACCAATGGTATTTATGAACACAACAGAAGTATTTTTAAGCAGTTACTCACAAGGACATTCCAGGATGAGAAGAAATGGCTTTCAGTTGTCCAGGGGAAAGATTACACACTAGGAAAAGTTTCTTCACTGAAAGGATGGTCAGGAACTGGAACAGGCTGCTTAGGGAAGCAGTGGAATTACCATCCTGTGAAGTGTTAAAAAAACATGTGGATGCCCACCTGGGTGCCGTGGCAAGCATTGGTAGGACTGCTGTGGCCTTCCCAAAGAAGAGTCCTGAGAAGGATGTCCTGGGTGCACAGGCACACCCAAGTGATTTCAGCTCTTCAGGTTCCAGGCAACGCAGAAGAGAGACTGAGTCTTCATACAGAGTTCCACAGAGAGTCTTTATGAGGCTCTTGCCATGAAGAGATCCAGGGAACAAAGACTGGAGAAGCAGGGAAAACAGTGGGTTTATATAGGGAAAGCGAGGGGCGAGACAAAACACTCAGGTCAATAGGATAAGGGTGCAAGGGCAGAGCAAGGGAGAAGGACCAATGGGTTGGGAGAAATCAACATATGGTTGCAAAGGATTCTGGGGGTGATCTTTTTGCTCTCCCAAAGTGGAGGGGTTACGATTGAGGGGTTGGCTCTCCAGGGGCGCACAGCAGGCTTATTCCTGTCCGGCTCTCTGGCCCCCACACTGGGCATATGGCTTAGTGATGAACACAGTGGTACTGGGTTATCAATTCAACCTGATCATCTTAGAGGTCTTGTGCAATTTAAATAATTCTATGGTTCAATAAAAGTCTTATGCATTAGTTTAAAGCACAGGTGGGTTTCTAGTGAAAATGGATTGCACAGGTAATTGAATGAAAGTATGGATCTTGTGAATTATTTTGCATTCTCTACAGAAATCCAATAATGAAGCTTAACTCTAATAGATAGCACTGCATGCTGATAGCTGGCTCAGCTCCAAGCAGTCCATTCAGGCCATGTCAAGATATAGCTCTTATAGCGCTCCTAATTACGACTTAACTGAACTCCTCTATAAACTTTACAGCATTTTAAAAACTCAGCACATTTTAAAAGCAGTTGGCTATATAATGTATGTCAAATAATATATAAATAATTAGGTTGTAACATTAATTAGTTTTGCATTTTATGGATTTTTAAAGGCCCCACTGCCATCTGAAAATCAATTTTATCATCATTCAAGTTAGAAGTCTGTACAGATGTTACAGCTGGCATGTCATGGAGGTGAGTATAGGTTTATTTTGCAAAATGATAACAGAACCACAATAACTTCTTTGTATTAGTAATGGTTTGCGTGGCTGGATTCATGCACCAGATTCTCAGCCTCATTCAACACAAATTTATTGAGGCATTCTGGGAAGAAGCAGTGGTATCTTTTCACTGTGTTTGTAATGACTAAGGTGCCAAGATCTGAAGTCAGCAGATCAATCGATGTTCTCCCTCATGTATAAGAAAAATGGATTCTACGATTCTATGTTATTTCCAGTGTGATAATGAGAACCACTAGCAGACTTTTTATTTCTGCTTTGTGTTTTGCTACTGCACCAGCACATGGGAAATCATCCGATCAGTGCCAGGAGTTACAAAATAGAGAAACAAAACAAGACCCTCCTCCCTGCAAGCCTCCCACACATTCTTTCGCCAGGTTTTGCTTTATATGAGGAGAAATTGTGGAAGAACCTGGATACAGAATTTTTCTACACAATCATGGTAGAAATTACTGAAATTTTGAATGTTTTACAGAGCATGGTGGGTGGTTTTTTGGTTGGATGGGGGTTTTTTGTGATTTTTTAAAAGTTGTTGTGGGTTTTTGTTTGGTTTTTTTCTCTTTTTCTTTTGGTTTGATTTGGTTTTTATTAAAATAAACTGCCTTTCAGTATCAAGCAATATTCTGATAAATGCTGGAAAGGTGATATATACTCCCTTCTAGGGGGAAGCTCTGATAAATCCCTAATGTCGTAGTTTGACAGGGGAGGAATTTGAGAAGTGATGACAAAGGTTTGTGTGTAGCTGATAGTTGAATTACATCTGACCACTTTGTAGCTCTTGAGTCTTGCCGTGGATCGCATCCTGTTCGTCACGAGGTATTTTCATGTCCTTCCTGGGGACTGTTAGGAGATGAGCTCTGAAGTGCTCAGGATTTGTAGCGTGCACACTTTAGGAACAGCTAACAGAATATAATCCTGAGATCTGAACTTCTGGGCTGCCAGCACTTGAGTGTTGCTGGTGTTGATGAAGCTGATTCTGGAGAAGTAAGATCACATGGTTTTAATTTTTTAGCAGGCCTTCTGGACTGGTATTTGCTGAGCATGGGGTTCTGTCTGATCTAGAGCTGAACCTCTGCCTTATGTTTCAGTTTCTCCTGATACTGAAAAAAGACCATTTCAAGAATATGAGAATATTGCTTGGCAAACATATATGGTGAGAAAATGCTGTTTTCAACTGTATGGACAGGTGTCTTCCCAATTCCTTGTTCTGATGCTACAACTTACAACAATGCCCTGTTTTTCAGGCAAGTTTGGTTAAAAATGGGATTTTTAGGATTAAAATATATGTATATGCACATTTTCCCCCCACGGAAGGCATACGGGTGGTAGAATCAGTTGTCTAAAACCACGACAGCTTTAACTTTCGTCTGCCTTTTCACTGGGACTGAGATATTACACTGTCTTCAAGAATGGGTGAACTGTCAGAGCACATTGGAGGTGAAAGTTGCCCATTTATATCAAATCTGTCTTAATGAGCAGGCTTGTAACTTTTAAATTATCATCAGGTATGTTCTTTAGTAGCCTGACCCACTTTGTGAGAGAAGATTGTCTGTGACTTGGAGAAGGCTTGTAAATATCTGCTGCATCACAGAGCTCCATTTTGCTGCCATTTTATTTTCTGAAAGCAAACCAGTTTTTTGTCTAGACCTATTACATTAAAAAAAGATCAAAAAAAAGGATGTTTTTCCATCTCAGCAACAGAGCTGAGGTTTGAGATGACAGTCTGAAGTCTGTTTTGAAAATTTTGATTTGTGGTAATTGTTCCCTAATTACCCTGTGGAAGGACAGCAGAAAAAAGTTAATGATCAGAAAATCTCCTCTCTAGTAACCTGAACTTGATATATATCTACTTTCTATCTTTAAAAAGTACCACACAAACTTATCGTATTTTTCATTCCATGTTCTTACAAGCAGGTAATGTACCAATTTAGTACATAAATCAAGCTCACAGTTAGTGTAAAATCTAGTATAAATTTATCACACCTTGACTTTCTGAAATTTCTCATTAACCTTCGGTAATACATTTTATTATATTTGGAAAGTAAGCATTTCCATTTGTTTGAGTTTCATTTGGTCTCAGCGCTGTGGCAACTCCAGCACACAAAACACATCATGCCCTACTGTTTATCGTTTATGTTCCACAGATTCTGTAGCTGTAAAATTACTAAAATCAGTGGAAACAAAAATTGTGCATTTTGTGATTGAAACTCCCAACATTTTTCATTATTTTCAAGAATAAAAGATGGATAATCCATAGAAACAGTAAGCAATTATTTGTTATTTGAGTGGGAAAACCCCTAGTAAAAGGTCTGTGCTAGAATTGAGAGATGAACAGAATCTTTTTCGGTACTGTTTATTTCTTATCTTATCAAAACTTCTCCACACTGCCTGCACCAGGCTTAGCGTGGTGAAGAATACAGCGAAAAAGATCAAAGATGTACAGTTTCAAGGTCTTTTAAAGCCATCTTGTCCAATTAACTCTAACAACATACTTTATTTCTACTTCTCTGCCAATAACTAACTCTCTAACATGAAACACCTGCATCTTGACTTTCCCAAACCAATCACTCAGTGCCACCAACACTACAGAAAATGGAGTAGATGAAGAAGAAGAAGAAGGCAGGACAACGCCCAAAATCCTCCATTTTGTCCTCCATCTACCCCCATACTAAAAACCTAAAAGTCTAAATTGTTCACCCTGTGATAACTACACTACAATCTACTCTACACACTCACAGATTCCACATCATCGCAAAGCCTAGGGAGTCCTCTCCATGGACGGAAGTTAAAGACATGGCTCTCAGGAGAATCAGGATTTGTCAGAACAGACAGCGAAACATTCGCTATGCCCTGGGTTCCAATGGTCATTCACCTTCCTCAAGTCATTTTGTGGTTTTATGAAGGTCTCTTAACCATCTTGAGTCACATCTTTTCTAGGCTGATGAAGACTACATTTCTAAGTCTCCCCCCCTCAAGAGATGGGATTGACCTCTGAAATTCCTCTAGCTACCCTTTCAGGGCCTATGAACACCATATTTGCAAGTACCAATAGCAGAGCAGAAAAAATACCCATGCACCAGGAAGCAAGTACTCAGAAGTTTTTCAAGAATATCCCAATTATGGGTGTTACAAACATGAATTTACTTTGTAATGCAACACAGAGATACTAGTATTTAAAGGAGATTTTGACCCCTAAGTTTACTGCCAAGAATGAGATTCAATGAAATATACTTCTGTGACTTTTGAAATCTCTTTTGGATAAACAAAACTTCATTTAGTTGATGATCTTCTGGGAAGTTTTAAAAAATAAATTATTATTACTGGTGTAAGTTTCATTCAGTGTTAATTCATTGCATTACATTTTCTTCCTGTTGATGCCTGTGCTACAGTGCAGGAAACCAATTTAATTTTTATTTATGCCTCAATGTTGTTTAGTTTAATTTCTTGAACGGTGGGTACACACTAGCTGTACACATGCTAGCAGTCTTAGCACGTTCTCACATGCAGAGGGCGGCCAGCACTCATGAGAGGGAGGAGACCGCCAACATTATGGTCTCTTGCAGGCACTCCCTTCAGAAAATGTAAGGCAGATCTGTCTCTGGGGAGACTTGGCCTGACAGTCAATATGGGAAGAGAAAACGTCCACCACTGGGCTGCAAACAACTGCTCCTAGAGGACAGGAAACCCCTGTTGCCCGGGGAAGACTTCCCTGACTAATCCACGGTCGCCTTCAAGGGATCGGACTATGGGAGAAGCATTGGGATATAAAAGCAATTCACTGCGTCAAAACTGGCCTAGCTCATTCGTTGATTGTTTTTTAGTTGTTTCTGGCCTTGTTTAGTCTGGTTTGTCCTGCCTGAAGTCCTTCTCCCTGCAGTCTACCCTGCTTCATTCATTCCTGCCTGCCTCTGCCTTCTGACCATGCTTTTGCCATGTCTTCCCTCCCGTAGCAGCCTGCCGTGGCCCGTCCACGGTTCGGATCGCCGCCGCGGTCCCCCAGCAGGCAGCCACAGTCCTGCACCCTATCCTGCCCGCTGCTCCACCACCTATGGAGCGCCACGTTATCGGCAGTCCCCCTGCTTGTCGCCGCGGAGGAAGCTACTGCCTGTCTCCCGCTAGTTGCGATCCGACGGCTGCGAGACCGCCCCCAGCTCACAGTGCGCATTCGCCACCTGCCGACTGGACGCTGACGGTGCACCCCAGAGTCTTGGTGGTAACACGTGGTCTCGCTCTGTCTGTCTCTCCCTCCGATTATTACTTTCCCTCCTTCGCTTCTATGTCTTCTGTTCCCCTCTGGTAGGGACACAAAGTTTCTCTCATCCTTAAACGGATCTCAGATATAATATTGGCCTCCTTTGTGCTTAATTTTGTCTGAAATAGCCATTTAAAATAATCCCTCGCACTTCCCCATAGCCTTCAGAGTTACTGACTCTGCATGCCTCCAGTAATGTACCTCCCACAGCAGCGTACTTATATGGAAATGTATAGCTTTCATGTCTTGCATCATGTTGAATGAACCAGAATTCCAGTTTGGTTTCTAGGCTTAACTGTTACTTATTCATGTCTCAGTTAAGTGCTTATCAGTACTCTGAACTCACAGTCAAAATACATATGTTAACTCTGGCTCATTTCTTGACTATAAACAATTTACTTAACTACATGTACATCTTTTAATCAATAAAACACGAGAAAAAAAAGAAGAAACAGTGAATTAATATAAAAATGCAAAATATTTACAATATTTACTCTGTATTTAAAATAACAAAGGCCTCTAATTTACAGTTGTTGACATCATAACATCAAGTATCATGTTTATAAATACCATGTTTATGAAAAGTATGAATATGTTTATATTTTGAATATTTATTCTGGGAGCAATTGAGAGAATTCCACTTGTTTTTTCTTTTCAATGACTCTACTAATTGTGGCATCATAGAATCGCTTGAGTACAAACAGTGAAAAATGACAAGATAATATTGGCTTTCACATTTGTGTATCAGTTTATGCATGTTGTTAGTGATTATAAGTGTTTAGAAATAGTATCAATTATAACTTTTTTAACTGCTTGTTAATCTATTAGCTTAAGTATGCACTGTGCTGCTCATAGAAATAGTAGTGTAAGGAATATAATACTTATGTATTGCTTATGGAAATAATAGTGTGATGAATGTATTGTACTATAGACCTTAGCAAAACATAAGATGTAAAAAAAGGCTTTTGTGTAACTAAAAGCTGTGTAAGGCCATCCACTGACTGACCTGTCCAAGTGTTAATGTCAGAAACGGGAACGCACTCCCGGTACTAAAGTGATGTCAGCTTTTATTATAAGGCCTAAAGAATAGGGAGTCCACGGGTAGAGCAGGAGCGTTCCCAGTCGATGATGAGCGAGGATGCGACAGAGCTGGGACTGGATCTTCTCCTTTGAGCAGGGATGTCCCCTGTTCAAGGTCAAGCGGCACACCTTCACCAACTCGGATGCCCCCTTTTGTACTGTTTTTTGTTCCTTTGGATTGGTTTCTGTTGGGATCCTTCATTTGCATGAAGGTTAAGGCGCTGATTGGCTTTTACAAGGCTGGTTCGTTTTTGCTTGGTGGGGGGGGTGCACCTTACTTAGGTGTAATATAGTAAGCTGAGTACCGTATTTCTTATAACTACACTTTTAACCCCTTTTACAATATAATAACCAAGCCTTTTAACAGTATATGCTTAACAATTATTAACTATTTTACAATAGTTTCTAACCTGTTTTTTGACAATAAGATAACCGTGACACAAACGAGAGCACTGGAGAACAATTAGAGAATACCATGTTAAATTTAAGGAGGACATACAAAATCCTTATCAGAGGATGTGAAACAGTAGGATGGAGACACAAGAAGAAATAAAATAAATTGACCTGACACACAGGATGTCGTGCAGATAAGCTGGAGTGTGAAGAAGTCAAACAAAGGAGTACCCAAAACATCAGAAAGTTTGCAAGAATGTTTGAATAATGTATGAAATATATGAATATGCATGTATCTCAGCGATGTAGCAGCATAAAGATGACACTGTCTGTATATACTGGTGTGTTCTTTGGCTGTTGGCCAGGAGCATCCCAGTGCTGTAATTTTTTTTTTGTCTCTTATTTTATCCTTTATTAAATTTTACAAAAATTCTTCATCTTCTACCCCATTTTTCACAGAACGGACCTTAAAGCTCATCTCATTCCAACCTGCTGCCAGGGTGTCATGGATTAAAAGATAATGTGTGTATTCTATTTGCCATCTGTTAAAGGTGTGACAGTTAATGTTCTGTTAAGTGGGCAGTTTTTCTTATCTCTTCCAAAATCGATCCTCCCTCCAGAAAATACCTCCCGTTAATAGGCCATTGAGTGTC
>VWZV01012766.1:0-30997 GCA_013397155.1 Irena cyanogastra | reverse complement strand
CCAGCCACGCCCTCCGCGCCCGGCCACACCCCCCGCGCGGGACACAATGCCCGGGCCCGCCCCACCCCTGCGCGCTCATTGGCTCCGCGCCGTTCCCGCATGACGTCACCGGCGGGGCGGAGCGCGGCGCCCGATTTAAGGGGCAGCGAGGGGCGCGGCCGCTGCAGCGGCGAGTGCAGGAGCGGGCGGAGCAGGCGGTGAAGGCGGCTGGAGCAGCGGGGCGGCACCTTCGGAGACCGGCACCATGCGTGAGATCGTGCACATCCAGGCCGGGCAGTGCGGCAACCAGATCGGCGCCAAGGTACGGACCGGCGACCCGCTCGTCCGCCCGGAACTCTGCGCGTGGGGCGGTGCCCGCTCAGCCGGGCTCCGCGTGTCCCGGGGAGAGCGCTGCCGGGAGGGAGACACCCCGACTTCCCGCTACGGAGCACCGTGGGACTCGCCCGCCCCTGGGAGGGTCCGCGCGGGACGGTTCCCGACTGTTCCATCCTAGGGGGAAGCGTGGTGGGGCTTCCTCGCTGTGGGTGCGGCACGCTTTGGGGAGGAAGGGTAGGGCGGGGGCATCAGCTGCTGTCCATCAGCCCCTCGCAGGCTGCAGGGGTCCCGGGCGGGCGGGGGAAGGGGTGCCACACCCCTCCCGTCGGTGGGAGGGGGGGTGTGCAGGGCGCGATAGCGGCTCGGTCTGGCCGGGGGGCCGCACCCACGCGCGGCGAATCCCCGCGCGCCACGTGGCGGAGATTTGGCCAGGGGGCGAGAGAGGGGCGTGGCCGCACTGACCACCCTCCTGTCCCCTCAGTTCTGGGAGGTCATCAGCGATGAGCACGGCATCGACCCTACGGGCAGCTACCACGGGGACAGCGACCTGCAGCTGGAGAGGATCAACGTCTACTACAATGAAGCCACCGGTAATGCCCCTCTGTAATGAGCTTCCCGGAGGAGGGGGCACTGGGTGTACAGGCAGGGGTCCCCTAGCCCTCTCGTCAGTGGGTGACGCCCCAGCACAGCTTAAAGGGCTGCTTTGTTTTACCATCCCTGGATCTTTCCAAATTCCCACACCCAGCATGCCCTCAGCAGCAAATAATGGGGAAGCGGAAGGGAGCACAGCAGGGCTCCTGTGGCACAGGCTGTGGGGCTGTAACCCTGCTGCTGGTTCCTCCCACAGGTAACAAGTATGTCCCCCGTGCCATCCTCGTGGACCTGGAACCCGGCACCATGGACTCCGTGCGCTCCGGCCCCTTTGGACAGATCTTCCGTCCTGACAACTTTGTCTTTGGTGAGTGACTGTGGCACGGAGGAGTTCTCCAAGTAGGAACTCCACACAAGGAAAAGTCACGGAGTGAGCATGCAAGTGGCCCTGGGGAGCCTGAATTCCCATAGCAGAGTGGGGATGGAAGAGAGGGGAGGAGCCTGGAGGGAAGGGGCAGTGGCATCATCTGTGTTTGTCCCTGGGGCGCTAATGTGGCACCTGGCCTGTGGTCCGCCCTGTAGGTCAGAGCGGGGCTGGCAACAACTGGGCCAAGGGGCACTACACGGAAGGCGCCGAGCTGGTGGACTCCGTGCTGGACGTGGTGAGGAAGGAGTCGGAGAGCTGCGACTGCCTCCAGGGCTTCCAGCTGACCCACTCGCTGGGCGGAGGCACGGGCTCTGGCATGGGCACCCTCCTGATCAGCAAGATCCGTGAGGAGTACCCCGACCGCATCATGAACACCTTCAGCGTGATGCCCTCGCCCAAGGTGTCGGACACGGTGGTGGAGCCCTACAATGCCACCCTCTCTGTGCACCAGCTGGTGGAGAACACGGACGAGACCTACTGCATTGACAACGAGGCCCTGTATGACATTTGCTTCCGCACCCTGAAGCTGACCACTCCCACCTACGGGGACCTCAACCACCTGGTGTCGGCCACCATGAGCGGCGTGACCACCTGCCTTCGCTTCCCCGGCCAGCTGAACGCCGACCTGCGCAAGCTGGCGGTCAACATGGTGCCTTTCCCGCGGCTGCACTTCTTCATGCCGGGCTTCGCCCCGCTGACCAGCCGCGGCAGCCAGCAGTACCGCGCCCTGACGGTGCCCGAGCTGACGCAGCAGATGTTCGACTCCAAGAACATGATGGCCGCCTGCGACCCCCGCCACGGCCGCTACCTGACGGTGGCCGCCATCTTCCGGGGCCGCATGTCCATGAAGGAGGTGGACGAGCAGATGCTCAACGTGCAGAACAAGAACAGCAGCTACTTTGTGGAGTGGATCCCCAACAACGTGAAGACGGCCGTCTGCGACATCCCCCCGCGCGGCCTCAAGATGTCGGCCACCTTCATCGGCAACAGCACGGCCATCCAGGAGCTCTTCAAGAGGATCTCGGAGCAGTTCACGGCCATGTTCCGGCGCAAGGCTTTCTTGCACTGGTACACGGGCGAGGGCATGGATGAGATGGAGTTCACGGAGGCCGAGAGCAACATGAACGACTTGGTCTCCGAGTACCAGCAATACCAGGATGCCACTGCCGATGAGCAGGGCGAGTTTGAAGAGGAAGGAGAGGAGGATGAGGCGTAAAGTTGAGATGGGTAGGAGTTAAGTATAGTCTGAGCAGGCAAGTATTCATTGAGAGAAGGAATCTGTGCAGTTGTGCTGAAGCATGCATTTTTTAATTTGGTGCTCTCCACTGTTGCTTCTGTCAGCAGTTTTGTATCCTTGACTGTCCAGTGTAACAGTAGTTGCAAAATACTTCAGAGTCTTCTGTTGAAATGGTTAACTTCTCAAACATAAAGGCTTTTTGTGTCCTAAACTGTCTCCTCTACTTTATTTCTCTCTAGATCAAGCAAGTAATTCTTGTGTAGTTTTCTGTAGCTTCACTTCTCAGTTTATTCCTGAATCTCATTGAAAGGTTAAGCTCAATAAAACAAGAGTTCTCAGGCTGTGAATTCAGCAGCATGTGGGAACTGTAGTAGCTCAGCTAAAGATGCCAGATAATTTATAGAAACTTCTGTATTTAACAGCTTAGCTAATTGTTGAAGCAAAATCTGCTTTATCTGATAAAAACAAGTCACTGCACTTGAATTGTGCAATTCCTCTTTATGGGCACACATGGTAGAGAGGTCAGAGGGAAGGTATTGAATTCCACATTACAGGCTATCAAAACTGATTTGACAGGATAGCTGCAGGCTTCCCTACTGCCATTCAGTGGTATTTAACTTGTTCCTTATTTAACTTGTTCCAGGGACTGTGGTACAGGCATATGGGTGGCTGACTGTGATTTGACTTGATGCTGCTCTCGCTTATCTTCCCCTCAACTCTCCTCTCTAAATACAAAAATTCCCTTCAGAGAAGCATAGGTTTGTACTAGCAGGCAACTTGAGAGCTCAAGTAAGAACCCAAGCTTTTTTCCTTCAAGAATAAAATTTGCGTTTCCCAAAAATAGCCACTAGCCTGCCCTTAACTGTAAAGGGACTGATTCTACTGGACAATCAATTCCCTTTAGGAGATATGAGGTGAAGAGCCAGATTTCTAGGCTCAAAAGGCTGTCCAAGTGTACCACACAATCTCAGTAACCTGTAGATACCCTGACAACAGCTGTCTCCAAGTTACATGTTTACAGGGCAGCTGTTTGCTGCTGGTCCCTGCAGCAGGAGATGAGCCTCTACCCAGACAGGGGAGAGCAGTGCAGCTGCACCCTGCTGTGCATCTTTGCAAAGGTAAGTGTCTTTCCTTTACAGCTGAGGGAGGGGGGATTGATGTTTCTGTGCTCTTACAGGATGTAAGAGCCCTGAATGAATCTACAATGTTGTTAACAGTAGTTAGTGAAGTTTCATAGATCCTAATCCTCCTACAATGCAAGAGTGAAATCCCTCCTGAAGTTTAGCAGTTACCCAATATGTGAGCTTAGTCCTTAGTTCATCCAAACACTACTTAGGGGAGTGGTCCTGCACTGAAAAAAAGGGTTGCTAAGAGAAGTGCTACCAATGCTACAATTACTGCAGTCCTTACTGCTTTGAAAGAGCTGTATTCACATGTGTGCAGCCTCTATTGTGATCCTTTGCTGAAATGCTTGCAAGGCATTACTGGAATAAAGAATTAAAAGGGAGCTGCTGTGCATAACTAATATCTTGCCTGTTTTGAGTTCTGTGCCTGTGGACACTGCTCTGAATGTACGCTGTTCTTTGCTGATGGGCCTGGCTATGCTGGTGTGTGTGGGACAACAGTCACTTGCTACAGCTTTTCTCATCTGTAGGTTTGGTTTCTGGTGTACAGAGGAGTGAGAAGCTCTTAAACAGCCTGGACTGTCAGTAAACAAATACAGCCGTGTATAACCACAACAGTACTTGCATTTCGTAACACCTGAGCAGTTCTAGGATTAAACATTATACAATTTGAGGTTGTTTTAGTAACTGAGTTAATACATGCTGCCTCAGGCCCTTTGGGGAAATAACACTGTATGTGGTTGCCACAGTAACCTTGCCTTGAAATTACCTATCTGGGTTGCACTTGAAATTGTTGATCATACAGCTTTGAGTCAGCAAACGAATCTAAACAGTTTGACTAAAAGAGAAGACCTTGGCCTTTGATAGTAAAGATCTTCCTTTCAGCTGTGACACTGTAGCAGGTTTCACTAGTATTCAACATGTCTAGCATCTAATTCTTAGTGTAATTACACTCTGTCTCTAGCTAATCCTTAAATATAGCTACCCAAGTGACATATTTCACTACAGCTCCCTTACTAGAAAGTAGGACACCATCCTACGTGTCTTGCTGCTGTTTGTCTGGGTTTTTTTTTTTTTCTTCTAGAGGAAGAAAACCCAGAAATAGAAATCCTCTAGAGAGAAGTATTCCTTTCATAAATCTTACATGTCTTATTTGCCAATCATAATCATAAAATCAAACCATCATTTCAGTAGGAGTTGAGAAATCTAGAAAAAGAGGATACTGAAAGATTTGAAGGGAAGGTTCAAAGCTTGGTAGGAACAGTAAGTCAGATATAAGGGAGGTGGAGTCTCATTCTGGGCCTGGGACTGCAGTACCTATTTTTGTCCATCTTTGATTTTTAGCTGTATTTATTGCCCAGGAGACCTTTAATTATAAAAACTGGAGCTGACTGCTATGTGCCAAACAACAAAGAGGCGTCTTCACAGGTCTTTGTGGATGCAATTTTTCTGTTTCACAAAGAAAGCAGAACCACTGGAAGGATTTAAGATTAGGTTATCTGACTGCCTTAACCTCTCCTGGACGTAGATTTATATGTATCCATGTAATGAACAGTACATTTAGGGCTAAAGGTCTTGCATGAGGCATCCTGTTTGGAAGAAATGAGGCTAGATAATACAAATTTAGTGGTCTACTGATTAAGCCACTTATAATGAGTGATTTGTGTTGAGATATAAGTTAATAGTATAAAGCAATCTATTCTCATTTCAATAGATCAGTTGTGGCCTGAAGGGAAGCATTCTCCTCTGTTGACAATTAGAGCCAATGGTGTTGGGGAAGGGAACAATCTCTTTTTTTTTTTTTTTTTTGATTCCCTTTGTTAAATGTGTGGAATTTTTAAGCATGTTAGTAGAGTGCCTTGACCAAGGCAAACAATCAGTGCTTGACTGCTGTTAAGTGCAAGAGGGTAAAGACAAATAAGGTTGTAAAAATAAGGAGGCAGCATGCAGGTTTAATTTAAATAGAAATTGCAGGAGTCATGGTAGTACTGAGATGCCCTCTTTCCTAATTTCTCTTCCCTGTTTTTTTCTCAAACCTCAGCCTAAACCATTGTAGCAACAGTGTTGTGGAAATTTTATCTAGTATGTAGTCTGATATTTCAAAACTCATAATGAGATTGTAAGCTTACATCTGTTTTCCAACAGATGTTTTCCAATCTTTCAAGTGGGAGCAATAATGATTCCCCTCTTCCCAAGATACATGAAGTGCCTATATAAATCAAAAATTGTGTTGCATTAAGTATAAAATGGTCCTGGTGACGTGATAGTCTAAGAATCAAACTAGAGGCCCATTCTGTTGACAGGTGTATCCTTCCAGAAAGCATGAGGTGAAGAACAGAATAAACCAAAATAACAATGGGTTTTAAAACCTGAAGAAAGATAATCCAGATGTTTGGGTTTTCTGTCCAGTGAATTCCCTACAAAAACAGGGCAAGCCTCTAATCTGTGCAGGGAAATCTGCTCATGGATGATGATATCATGTGCTACATAGCTGAAAAGTGTGTGGTGCTAGTAGGGGTTTCTATATACGCAAGTTCTACGTGCTTAAAGAAACCGCGATGGATTGACAGAGTCCTTATGGGATGGTGCTGCCATGCGCTGCTGCAAAGCACAGCTCTGGTGCCTGGAGCGACTCTGGCAAAGTGATGCAAGGGGGACAAGTTTTCCTGCCTCACTTGAAAAAGCTGGGGCCTCTAACAATACTCCCTGCATTAGAAAGAGTTCTGCTCTTGTTTCCTTTGTCCTTTGCCTTCCCTGAATCCTCATAGCCAAATTATGTGTAGAATCGAGATGAAACCCCGGAATGGCTTTCAGTAGGGCAAGTTGCATGGTTATTCCACTGAAATCACTTTCCAAACACCCCCCTCTCTAGCACCCAAAAGAACCTGAACCCAACCCCCCAGATCTCATTGTTTTATTACTACTTTTCTTCTTCCTTTTTTTTTTTTTTTTTTTTTTTTTTAAAGGTTTTTTTTTTTTTTTAAGAAGGGCTGTTAATCTATATTAGATTCTGCCTCACAGTGGGAGGTGCTTTAACTACTGCTTTCTGTTTAATGAAGCCTAGTATTTTTCTTTGCTGTAGCTATGAGGAGGTAAAATCTTCTCTGGAGAAATCATGTGATTATCTCCTGTTATTTGATACATAACTTTTCTCCCATAGGAGTCATTCTACTTTTCCTCTCCACATTAAAGGACAATGAGCAAATATGTTTCAGAAATGGTAGCCTGCACAGGAGTTGTAAGTAACATTATTCTTCCAACCTGATCATTGTAGGGAAGGCACCGTTTTTCATTTACAAATCATCCCCTTCTCAATCTTTCCATTTGTTTTTTCAGCTGCTTCTACATTTCCACAGAACAAAGCTTGTGACACTTTTGATGCTTATATGCCTGGAGTAATCTGAGTGAAGGTTATTTTTCTCCCCCTTTCTTCAGCTAAAAATAAATCTTTAGAGAGAAGGAGCTGATTTTGTATGTGACAAAAAAGGGAAAAAAAAGGTTGAGAATTTTTCACCTTCCAATCTAAAATCCATTTATACTAAGAACCTGCCTTTTGATACTTCAGCAACTGCCTGTCCTGGTCTGTTTGTTATTTATTAAAATGGAAAAGAGCAGACTATTTGTTCTTAGATACTCCCATTTAAATGGATCTTATCTTTAGCTTGCCTACAAGAAAATTCAAACTGGAAGCATTTGGTCACAGGAAAGTGCCTCAGGACATGATGCATTTTGGAAAAAGAGGTTTCTTGGCCCTGAGTCTCCTGGACAGCTGTCCAGCTGGAGCCCTCTGAGCAATGGAAACCAAGGCAGAAGGAGGGTGTGGGGGATGCTGTGAAAGCCTGCCCATCCCCAGACATTCTGCCAGCAAAGGACACAGCGCAGGTGACAACTCCTCTCCCTGAGAAGTTTAACAAGAAGTGAACTGTTTCCCTGCTCTTAGCTTCACTCCTATTTTAAGTATTTTGTTTGTGAATCTGCCAGAAAGAAAAACTATGTCTCTTTGAAGTGTGTGTATAAGAAGGCTATCTATTTACAGTATCTTGGAAAAAAAAAAAAGAAATAAGAGTAGGTCATTTCTTCCTCCCCACTCAACGTAATTTTTCCCTTACAGGCAGAATTCCACTTGTAAGGGAAGAAATCAAGTTAACTCTGTTAAATTCTTGTTTATTAACATTTGATTCTTGTAGTGTAGAGATTTTCCAACTGGTGTCAATTTATCCATATGTCATCCTTTATAAACAGGTTATTTTTCTCACTAGGCCTCCTTGGAAAGCTTAAGGCATAGTTTTTTTGGTTTTTAGGTTTGGTTTGGGTTTTTTTTTTTTTGTTTCTGGCAAGAATGCCTCTATCATTGCAAAAAAAAAAAAAAAAATTAGTAACAGTTCAGTTTAAGCAGAATGTTAAAAAAACACACTTGCTCCAGAGGATGAAGTGGCTACCCTGGCAGAAGTTGTGTAGCTTATTCAGTAAAATGTTTTCTGTTGTTTTGCAGTAAAAAATGTTTCCACATTTTCCATGAATGTAATAGGAAGACACTGCCTGCCTCCATAGTGAATAATTAAACAGGGGTTTCAAGCAGAATTCAAATGGTCTCGCAACAAGCCTAACAAACACTTAATGAAATTCAAGCACTGACTTCTTAGAGCATGCTTCTCTGCATCCAGCCTAATGCTGGTCTTATAATTAATAAATTAATTGTGTGACTGTTTTTTTGAAATTTTAGCCAAGAAATTTCCAGCTCCACCCTAGCAGGCACGGATTAGAGATTTTATTGGCATTGAGAAAACTGCCACTTCCATAGGTGGGGCTGATTCCATATTCTCCAACTGCTAAAAAGGATGGTCCTATTCCCCTTGCCCTTCTTCAGGTGTTACATTTGTGTCATTTCCTCTACCAGCTCCAGGGCATGTCGGACCCTTTCACCAGTCTTTTCCTCTTCCTTAACGCCTTCCTTAAGAGTTAAGGACAGAAAATTGAGAGGGTGGAAGAAGGTTTTTCTTCAATTAGGTGGTGTGCCAGAGGGAGAACTTGTGCAAAGAAAGACGGAAACATGGGCAGCTGGAATCAGGAGAGCGCAAAACAAGGTGTTTGATTGATTTGGCCACCTAGAGCAACACCACCCTAAACTCTCCTGCAGAGAACCCGGGCAATTTTAAACAATGTACACTGAATCCCACCACAAACTACTGCATCTCTTAGCAGACCTTACAAGATGTAGTTCAGAGTTTGCTCGGTGTCAGTTTGAGTTACAAGTAACTATCGGATTGCAGGAAAGCAAGGAGGCTAAGGAACAAAAGAAACAGTAACTAGTAGATTAAAGTCTCTATCTGTACCTTGTTCTCTATGACGTGCAGGAAATTAACTGCCCTGGAAAACATGATATCAGCATTTTGTTTATAGTGATGTTGGAATCTTAGTCATCTTTTGACTGGAGGACCCAGTTTGCAGAGATATCCAATGTGTTTCACCTACTGAGCAATCTAAAAAGGTAGATGCAGCCTGGATGGGGGTAGGAGCCATCTGGCTGCTACCCCATCACATCTGGTGTGCCAAGAGGAAATAATGAGAGGCTGCATTGTTTTGCTTTTCTTCTCAGTAAATTGCTGCCTGATGATGATCACCACATTTTCCCCTTTTTGGAATCGTTTTGTGACATGTGATCGTGTTTATTATGGTAACTTTGGAAGCCAGAGAAATCGGGTTCTGTTTGCTGTGTCCTGTACAAGCACATTCACAGAAATGCCTGACTCTCAAAGGTTATAATCTAAATTCACAAGAGGAACCATATGGTGGGGAAGAAATATTAGATTCACTGAGAAACTGTTCTCCTCTCCAAAGGTGCATGGGTTATTTTAGAATTGACTGTGTCCCAAATTGCCCTGTAATGTGATTTTCTCTCACACGCTTATCCTCTTTCCTCTTTTGTTCTTGGCCAAACACACAGACCCTCAGGTATAATAAACACAAGTTTAGAGGGCTCTACGATGAAACTGCTTTTGCTCATTCATAAAAACATGCTCAGCGTTGTTGTATTTAATAGCTTCTAATGCCTGCAGTGAGTTGTAATATTGCAATAAAAATAGATTTCCCTTTTAGGTATTTTATTATTAGCATTAAAATCACTTTCACAATTATTCCATCCTCTTGCTGGCAGAATATTCTTCCATCTTAATGCATATGGCAAATGATTAAACATCATGTTCCAAAGGTGACATCATACAGTCCTCATCAGCTGGGAACGTCATAGTTACCAGGTAGAAGGCAAACAATAAGGTAACAAACAGAGCCTGCTCATTTGAGTACCAACAGAAAGACTCAAAAAGCCATGTAGTCTCTGATGTACATATCTGAGCAAGACATGATATCACCCATCCAAATGACTGAAAATAAAGCCGTGGGCAGACATTTTGTGTGCTTGAGAAGCTTTCCTATTTGTACACTTGTAATTCTTTCTCAAACAATGGGAAGTCACAGACAGACATGAAAATGTTGTGGGATCCCTGTTCCCTCCCTTGTGCATCCATCACCAGGCTCCACTGTTGCCTTGGAAACTGGGTAGGCAGGGCTTGATGCAGGCAGGGAGGAGGCTGTGCCAGAGTTTCGGCTGCCGAGGGGTCCATGGGTTTTCCTGGTGCATGCCCTGCCTTTGTATAAACGGGAAAATTTTAGCTTTCATTTGCAATTCTGACAACTTAGAATTTATATATTAAAAAATCCCAAAACAATAGGGAACTCCCATATCTAAGTATCCTTGATGGGTAAGATTTATTAAAGTGTTTGCCATAATGAAAGGTTCTGAATTGACATTCAAGTAAGTGACATTTAGGTTGACTCTATGTTCATGGATGTTCAGCATTGCTGAAGATGAAGGAACTTGTACGCATAAACATGTACTTCCGTTTAGGTACTCAGAAAAAACCTGGAGCTACATCCCCACCCTGAAAGAAACAGTGGGAATCTACAAAGAGACCAGTACTACAGTATCTAAGAATTAGTTTCCTAATAAAAGAATTCTTAGTGGAATAACTCTAAAGGAGGTCACTGTGTGCATGTGGGAAGACGACATCTTAGGGAGTGTCCAAGTGTCTTCAAGAGAAGGATCATAATGCTTCAAGCTGGGCCTTTGTGGATTGCCAGAAATATTCTGGCACCCAAAAAGCTCTTCAGTGTCTGTGTGGATCTCTCAGAGATGCAGTTGTGTTGCAGTTCCACCAGAAGTCAGAAGATATAACTGCCTGCTGCAGCCCAAAATGGTGGGTGAAGCCTAGAGCAAGTACAAATGTGTATGTGTAAGTGGTGTGAACAGTAACAAAGGCTGCCTGTGATTAAGTGTTGCCAAAATATGTCAAAGGAAAATACTGACAACAGCTGGGACATAAAGAACACAAACTCCTAAAGAATTTGGTGAAAAGATCTCAATGCCAGCACAGTCCTGGATATTTTGTGATTGCAAAGGCCACATGGAAGAGCACCACACTTAATTCCCTGTGGAATCTGTGCTCATGACATTTCACAGCAGCTGAGGTTTCTGTATTAGGGAAGAAAATGAGCTACAGTTGATAAGAAAGTCAATTCACTGGAGCAAACTGAGAGTCACTTTTGAAAATACAGCCAAACCTCTTTTTCAAGGTCACAGCAGCCAAATTCCAGGCAAAGATATGGTACTTCTTTAGCCACTAGTATTTCCTGCTGTTGATGGGGAGGAGAAAAAAAAAAAAAAAAAGTGAAACTGGTGACATTATGCATTGATTTATATTGTGTTAAGCATAGCTAACCTGAGTATTATGTAAACTATTCTGATCATTCTGACTTTATTCTTGACAGTGGTAACAATGTCCCACATCAATTATTACCTCACCTTCGCAAAAATCTTCTGGTTTTGAAGGTGTTATAATTGTAATATAATGTTAGACTGTAGTGAGAAACAGAGATGAATAAACTGTCAGTCTGGTGTTGCTGATCACACACAGCCTCCCACTCCTTTCTTTCCCTTTCATACAACCACACAATTGTGGAAGTTGGACAGAACCTCTGGGATCATCTAGTCTAGTCCTTTACTTTGCCTGACAAGGTCAGCTAGAACAGGTTAATCAGGGTTAAACCCTGTCGCCACCAGGGTTTTGACTGTCTCCAAGACTGAACACACCACAATCTCTCTGGGCAACCTGTACCAGAGCAAAGTGGTTTTGGGTTTGTTTTAATTGGTTTTTCTTTTTTTGTGTTCAGATTTCTGTATTTCAGTCTGTGTCCACTGATATCATGTGATATCATGTGTTGCTCAGGCACGTCCACTGCCTCTCCTCCTGTCACTCCACACCTCTGAGAGGAGCATGGCTCCATCTTTTTTACTGCTTCCCATCAAGTATTTATACATACTGATAAGAATCCCCTGAGCCTTCTCTAGGAAAATTGGTCCCAGCTCTCAGCCACTCTTTGTATGACAGATGCTTCACTTCCTTAACTGCCTTCATGGCCTTTCATTGGACTCACTCCAAAATGCCCATCTCTCTCTTACATTGGGGAGCTCAGAATTTTATGTAAAACTCCAGATGCGTCTCACCACTGCTTATCCCCTTCCTTGAACTGCCAGTAACAATCTTCCTTAAACAAGGATGTTGCTGGACAACCCTTCTGTTAGGGGCACACTGCTCACTCATGTGCAACTTGGTGTTCACCAGGATCTCCAGGTCATTTTTGGCCAAGCTCTTTTCCATCTGGGTGGTCCCCGGCATGTACTGGTTCAGTGGGTTGTTCCTTTCCAGGTACAGGACTTTGCACTTCCCTTTGTTGAACTGCATGAGGTTCCTGTCAGCCCATTTCTCCAGCCTACTGTGGTCACTCTGGATTGGCAGCACAATCCCCTGGTGTACCAGTCCCTCCTCCGAGTTTTGTATCCTCAGTGGACTTGCTGAGGGTGCACTCTCTTGCCATTTAACTTCATTTAACTAATGAAGCAGTTAAATGGTGTTGGCCAAGGATCAGTCACTGGAATACCACACCAGTGGCTGGCTTCAACATGAGTTTCATGTTGCTAATGTCAAGCTCTTCAGCTTGGCAGTTCAGCCAGTTTTCACTCCATCTCACTGTCCATTTATCTAGGCCATACCTCATCAGTTGGCCTACAGGGATGTTATAGGTGACACTTCAAAAGCCCTCACCAAATAAACAATGTTAACTATGCTGAGCCTGTTGATACTTGGCAAAGTTTCAGATCTTGCATTACCATGCTGACCCCTTGGTGCCTTAATGTTGTCCTTAAGGTGAACTCTCCAGTTCCATTATGCTGAATGCAAGGTACATTGTTTTGCATCATCTTTACCAACCTATTCCTTGCTTCACTGTGGGCTGTCATCTCCCTTCTCTGGTGCTAGTGTAAAGCTGTCCTCAACAGGGTGGCCAGATGGGTGGCAAAACTACTTTCACTTCTGAAAAAAAATTAGAGCTGTGAATCAAGTACTGTTTTACAATCAAGTTCAATAGTTTCTGCACAATCCATTATAGACACTGCTTAAATTTGTTTCAGATGTTCTCTCCTTGGCAGCAGTGCAGATACAGGTGTGTATCGCAGTTGGTTCAATTATATTCTCCTTGTTGTCCTTGAACTGTCCCTCCTCCCTTGGTCATCCACCATTTATTTATCTCAGTTTTTTTCTATGAGAGATCAAGCAGAGATGCTACTAGCAGTATTCAAACTTTCCCAAAATGAGGTGTGTGGCAGATGTCTGATAACACAGAACATAACTTCACTTTCAGAAAAGAAACATATCCTACTCCTGTGTGCTTCTCCCGGACCAGACCCGGACGCGGAGCCCGAGCGGGGCGCGGGAGACAATGCCCGGGCCCGCCCCGAGCCGCGCCAGTCCCGCCGCACGTCACCGGCGGGGCGGAGCGCGGCGCCCGATTTAAGGGGCAGCGAGGGGCGCGGCCGCAGCAGCTGCCAGTGCGGGAGCGGCGGCGAAGGAGGCGGTAACAGCAGCAGGCGCAGCTTCGGAGACCGGCACCATGCGTGAGATCGTGCACATCCAGGCCGGGCAGTGCGGCAACCAGATCGGCGCCAAGGTACGGACGGGCGCGGAAGCGGGGCGCTCTCGCAGGTCGCGCCCCGCGGGTGGCGCGCAGCCCGTCCCGAAATGAAAAGCGACCCGGGGATTGCTGAGCCGTCGTGGCTCCTGCCCTTGTGCTCTCCGTCCCTGCCGCTTTGAGCTGCCGCGGGGCTGGGCGGGACAGGGATATGCCCGTGCTCCCGTCTGGCGTGCTTGGCCTTTCCGCAGGCAGCCGCGGCCATCCCGCGCCGCCTCGCCCCTCTGCGGCCACGGCGGCAGCTGCCGAGGGAGGGAACAGGAGGTGTTTCAGTGCCACACACCGTCACCACTGAACGTGTGCAGGTGTTGCCATCTTGTAGCGGCTACAGGGTCTTAAGTCAATGCTAGACAATGGGATGATACCAAATTGATATAGCCAGAGATGGTCACCATTTGGATATAAGCTACAAAGGAATTAACTTGCACTTCAGTGCTCTGGCTGCTCGTCAGCCTCCTGCTACTTCAGCTGCTGCAGCCAGTGAAGCCCTTGTGCACTGACTCACCTTCCACCCGGCAGCTGCTCTGCCATGCAAGGGAGTGGTCAGAGCCGCGGAATGCATGGGCTGCAGTGGGGGTGTGTGATTGGCACTGGCCAGCTGTTTCCACTGTCACTGGAAAGGGCTAATTGCCGTTTTTCAAAAATTTCCTCTAGTTCTGGGAAGTCATTAGCGATGAGCATGGCATTGATCCCACGGGCAGCTACCATGGGGACAGTGAGCTGCAGCTGGAGAGGATCAACGTCTACTACAATGAAGCTGCTGGTAAGTACCTGCTTGCTCAGATGTCCTCAAATAAATGGGGCAGGCATGACAGCTCGTTGAGGCTGGAAACATCCCAGAACAAGAGCTGTCATCTGCCAGTGACTTCCTCTAAGAGACCTTTGTTCTCAGAAAGGCTCTGATAACATGGTAGTCTTGATTGTGACAGTGCCTCTCCAGAGAAATGCAGGGAGGTGGAAGGGAGCACAGCAGGGCTCCTGTGACACAGGCTGTGGGGCTGTAACCCTGCTGCTGGTTCCTCCCACAGGTAACAAGTATGTCCCCCGTGCCATCCTCGTGGACCTGGAACCCGGCACCATGGACTCCGTGCGCTCCGGCCCCTTTGGACAGATCTTCCGTCCTGACAACTTTGTCTTTGGTGAGTGACTGTGGCACGGAGGAGTTCTCCAAGTAGGAACTCCACACAAGGAAAAGTCACGGAGTGAGCATGCAAGTGGCCCTGGGGAGCCTGAATTCCCATAGCAGAGTGGGGATGGAAGAGAGGGAAGGAGCCTGGAGGGAAGGGGCAGTGGCATCATCTGTGTTTGTCCCTGGGGCGCTAATGTGGCACCTGGCCTGTGGTCCGCCCTGTAGGTCAGAGCGGGGCTGGCAACAACTGGGCCAAGGGGCACTACACGGAAGGCGCCGAGCTGGTGGACTCCGTGCTGGACGTGGTGAGGAAGGAGTCGGAGAGCTGCGACTGCCTCCAGGGCTTCCAGCTGACCCACTCGCTGGGCGGAGGCACGGGCTCTGGCATGGGCACCCTCCTGATCAGCAAGATCCGTGAGGAGTACCCCGACCGCATCATGAACACCTTCAGCGTGATGCCCTCGCCCAAGGTGTCGGACACGGTGGTGGAGCCCTACAATGCCACCCTCTCTGTGCACCAGCTGGTGGAGAACACGGACGAGACCTACTGCATTGACAACGAGGCCCTGTATGACATTTGCTTCCGCACCCTGAAGCTGACCACTCCCACCTACGGGGACCTCAACCACCTGGTGTCGGCCACCATGAGCGGCGTGACCACCTGCCTTCGCTTCCCCGGCCAGCTGAACGCCGACCTGCGCAAGCTGGCGGTCAACATGGTGCCTTTCCCGCGGCTGCACTTCTTCATGCCGGGCTTCGCCCCGCTGACCAGCCGCGGCAGCCAGCAGTACCGCGCCCTGACGGTGCCCGAGCTGACGCAGCAGATGTTCGACTCCAAGAACATGATGGCCGCCTGCGACCCCCGCCACGGCCGCTACCTGACGGTGGCCGCCATCTTCCGGGGCCGCATGTCCATGAAGGAGGTGGACGAGCAGATGCTCAACGTGCAGAACAAGAACAGCAGCTACTTTGTGGAGTGGATCCCCAACAACGTGAAGACGGCCGTCTGCGACATCCCCCCGCGCGGCCTCAAGATGTCGGCCACCTTCATCGGCAACAGCACGGCCATCCAGGAGCTCTTCAAGAGGATCTCGGAGCAGTTCACGGCCATGTTCCGGCGCAAGGCTTTCTTGCACTGGTACACGGGCGAGGGCATGGATGAGATGGAGTTCACGGAGGCCGAGAGCAACATGAACGACTTGGTCTCCGAGTACCAGCAATACCAGGATGCCACTGCCGATGAGCAGGGCGAGTTCGAAGAGGAAGGAGAGGAGGATGAGGCATAAGCTGCCTGGTTTCAAAGGAACTTCTGTAAAGCAGGCATGCATCTGAATGACTTCTGATAGTGGTGGTGAAGCATGTTTTCTAGAAACTATGTACCCAATTATCCTCTCAGCTTTTGTGACTTTGCCAGATTTCTCAATGTAACAGTTTTGAATCCTAATTCTTACAGTGTTTTTTGTCCTTTAATATTAAGAGCACATAAAGGCATGTATTCAAGATCATGGTTTCTGTCTTTCTTAACACCTCTCTTGGACAAAGAACAGCTGTTTTGTTCAGCCTGGGCAGCAACAAGTAAGTTTAAAGACATGTCAGAAATCTTCCACTGCAGTGGTATGGTCTGATTGCTGAGGCTTACGTGTTCTGAAGACATATGCTTCTCATGCCAGTATGTTTAATGTTTTTCTTACATGACTCAAACCTACCTGTAACTGCATTGAAAATGGAAAGCCAACTTAAATTCCTAAACATGGCAAAGGCTAAGCACCTCTCAGGCGTGTTACAGTTCATGTCAGCGTAGGAAATTTTCCACTTCTCTGTTGAAATCCTTTGCAAAACGCAGGTGTAAATTATGCTTTCCTTCTGGCATCAGAAGCAACCTTAAGAGGAAAAAATCAAATACGATTATATATTTTATTCTGTGAGTACAGGTAATTAAAATGCTTGTTTTGTTTTCCTTGCTCTTGGTTACCCAGTAAGGAATTGTAGTAACTCTTATTTTAAGAACTGGCCCTATGTATGTGGTTGGAATGCGAACCACAGCAACAGTTGGAACAGCAAGCATACTACTTGTCCCATCTATGGAGGAAAAAATAAGCCTAAACCAAATTTGTGTCCTAGACCCAGTTTCTAGACAACTCTCTGGTGATCTTCAGAGAAGATAAGATTCCAAAACTTATGTAAGATGCGTCTTTGAAAGGTATGTAAAGTACCTGAACACTTTTGCCTCTTTCAGAGAACAGTAGTTGTGCTCAGCAGTGAAATGTAGTGTTCTTGTCATTACCCAAACTTGGTTAGTGTTTGTACTTTGTCTAATTTTTCTGCAAAAAGACAATCCAAAACTAAAACCATTCATCCATTAAAATAAAGGGAGGCCAGAACTTCTCTGGCTATACCACAAGCTTAGAAGTAGTGCCTGTGAATAAGGTTAAATTTTTACAACAGGGATATGAGTTTGGCATGCCTAAAATTCTACTTTTGCTTTCTATCTGAGACAGACTTTTTATGTCACATATAAAGTTTACATGTCACTTCTTCACATGGAGGTGGGAAATTCTTTAAATTGTCTTGTTCTACCACATGCTAAGCAGTTCCTATAGAGCTAAAACCATTTTGACTGATACTATGTTGCCTTTATGCCCAAGTCCCTCTATAGCAAGGGGGATCAACCTCCTTTTGGTGGTGGCAAGTGCTGCTTTGCTTTGGGAAAAGAGCAGCAGCATGTGAACATACCCAGCTTTTCTAGTGAGTTCTGTCTGAATTTCTTGAAGTCTGTTTCTTCAAAGATAAGCAGCATACAGATGCACAAACTAAAGCACTGTTCATGCTGTTTCCTATTGCTGTTAATGTTTCCAACCACTGTAATGCTACCAAACTTCAGCCATACCATGCAAATGCAGAATGATGGCACACTCTTCCACCATGAGAAGAAACCAGCAACATATCTCCACTATAATCAGATGAAGCTTCTTCTACTTTACTACTAGATAAAAATCAAGGCAAGAATAACTGATGGTAGAAGCATGTGTTACTGAAAATGTACTGAATTTAAGCTTTTCCTTCTGCTTCAGAAATGGAAAATGGCATTTCCAATGCAACCAAGGGAGAACAGGACCATGTGCCCAAGCATTAATTTCTGAGAACACCATTAGTCTGGTTTATTTTCTGAGAAATATGCACAGGGGAGCACTTCAGCACAAAGACATGCAAAGAATCACTGTTTTACATTTTATTGGATGGCAATTTCTAACAGTGTTTCCTCTTTGACTTGTCTTCCAAAGAGAAGCTATCAGATCCTTGTCTAGTTTCTTGGGATAATTTGCCTTAGTCAGCACCTGGAGTACTTTGGAGCTCAGTGAAACCAAG
Organism: Irena cyanogastra; assembly: GCA_013397155.1. Classification (NCBI taxonomy): domain Eukaryota; kingdom Metazoa; phylum Chordata; class Aves; order Passeriformes; family Irenidae; genus Irena; species Irena cyanogastra. The sequence continues at coordinate 12,728 of VWZV01012766.1, read as the reverse complement.
CAGGATGATAGGTGTTCTTAACATGGCATGTAGGAGTGACAAACCAGCAGGCATGAAATAAAACACCTGCATGTGATTGTTGGGAAGATCTCTTGTTCTCATCTTTCCTGTAGCAGAATGCATTACTATGATCAGCAGGGCTGACTTTGAGATATCATTCATTTTTGCACTGAGATGACACCAGTAAAACAGTTCCCTACACTTCGCATTCATAACAAGGCTTTTTTTCCCCCTCACTACTCGTGTATTCCAGTGCTAGTCATCACAGTCTGTTATTAAGTAGCAATAGAATGCTTGCATTTGTGTGCAAATTCATGAAGGAAATTAAGCTGGTAAAAATCCCAGCTTTTTATAGGAAGCATTTCTGGAATTTTCAAATTGTGCTGGTTTTGGCTGGGATAGACTCAATTTTCTTCACACTAGCTGTTATGGGGCTGTGTTTTAGATTTGTGCTGGAAACAGTGTTGATAATACAGAGATGCTTCTGTTATTGCTGAGCAGGGCTTGCACAGCATGAAGGCCTTCTCTGCTTCTCGTACTGCCCCACTAGGGAGGAGACTGGGGGTGCACAAGGAGTTGGGAGGAGACAGAGCTGGGACAGCTGACCCAACTGACCAAAGGAATATTCCATACCATATGGCATCATGCTAAGCATATAGAGCTGGGGGAAGAAGGAAGGGGGATGTTTGGAGGGATGACATTTGGCTTTCGAAGTAACTGCTATGTGTGGTGGAGCCTGGCTTTCCTGGGGATGGCTGAACACCAGCCTGCCTGTGGGGAGAGTGAGTTAAGTCCTTGTTTTACTTTGCTGGCATGTGTGGCTTTTGCTTTAGCTATTAATCTGTCTTTATCTCAACACATGAGATGGTTTTGGGGTTTTTTTAGGGTTTTTTTTCCATTTTTACTCATCTGATTCCGTCCCTGATCCCATGAGTAGGGGAGTGAGTAGTGCTGAGTTGCCATCTGGGGTTAAACCACAACACACTATGAAGTAGATTTTTCTTGATGTTTTTCTTGTTTATATAGTAATGTTTATGACCACACCTGTACTTTTTTTTCCCATTCTGTTTTTCTTAAAAACATTGGAAATTCATGGGACAGGTGAAAACAATCTCTGAAGTTCACATTATTAGGGCAGAGCAAACAGAAGTAAACTGTGTTTCTCTCTCTAATAACTGAGAATCTCTCTCCATTCATAGCATCTAAATTCCCTGTTCTGCTGAATGGGACAGAGATGAGATCTCTTACAGCAATAGGAATGCAATGGTCATAACAACTTTGCTTGCTTTAATACAGCTTAGGGAGTAGTAGTTCTGTTTGTGTAGTGGAAAGAGGAAAAGAAACTTGGTTTCTCTCAGAGGGCTTTAGGAAGGAGCTTATTAAAATAATGTATTTTTTATATTCCAAGAAAAGTCCAGATACCCTATTTGCATTGTAACTTGCTAGGGAAATTTAGAATAGCTCTCTGTGTGGCAGAGACAGCTTGTCCAAATACTTTTTTTTTTTTTTTTTTTTAACAGTGGGTTTGAACTACTTCATTTCTTCAACAGTGTTTCATAAAAATTCCATCATTTAACTTACCGAGAGCCTTTGATGTGCTTATGAATGTATTCTGCATGAGCTTGTGGGACCAAAGGGTCTTTCTCACCATGAATAATAAATGTGGGACATTTAATATCTGGCAGCAACTGTTGGCAGATATTACCTAGGGAGAAAAAAAAATGAAGGTCACACTTTGGTTTAAAACTGTAAGAAAGATGAAACAGCTTCCATAAAGGACTCTGAACTACATTGGGTTCTAGCTATTGCCTCTCCTTGTGGATTGTGTGTGATTAATCTACAGAATTATTGTAAGCAGGACTATAATTAACATTTCTTTCTCCAAAATCTTACTTCACTGCAATTTGCTCCATTAATGGATACTAGCACAAAAGTATACAGAGAATGAAGCACTTCTGTTCCACATTTCCCCCAGGCTCCCTTTGACTCTTCAAAGCCAACACATGAATCTCATTCCCAGCTTTGTTCTTTTCAGCCTTAGAGTCTTGGCCCTCAGGTTAAGCTGCATTTTGTTACAACAGTTGTCGGGTTACAAGATTTGCTACTTTTTTGGAACAAATTAACTTAGGCTGTACTCATTCATACCTGTTGCACCTCCCAGGCCCACTGCTGTCAGCAATGTTCTAATGGACTGACCCCGGCTGGATGCCAAGTGCCTACCTAAGGCTCTTCATCACTCCCCTCCACAAGTGGAAAAGGGAGAGAAAACAGAATGAAAGGTTCCCAAGTTGAGACAAGGACCAGGAGAGAGCACTCACTGAATACCATCATGGGCAAAACAGACTCAATTTGGGGGTAATAATTGAATTTATTACTAACAAAATCTGAGCAGAATAATGAGAAGCAAAATAAATCTTAGAAGCTTCTTCCTGTGTTCTACTTCCTGTCCCTCTGTGGTGCAGGGAGATGGGGAGTGGGGGTTGTGGGCAGTTCATCACAGGTTGTTCCTGCTGCTGCTCAGGGAGTCCTTCCGCTACTCCAGTGTGGGGTCTCTCCCACAGAAAACAGTTCCCCACAAACTTCTCCAACACGAATCCATCCCACAAACAATGGTTCCCCACAAACTGCTGCAAGACGAGTCACCTTTCCACAGGGTGCAGTCCTTCAGGCACAGCCTGCTCCAGCATGAGTCCCCCACTGGGTCACAAATCCTACCAGGAAACCTACTCCTATGTGGGCTCCTCTCTCCATGGGTCTGCAGGTCCCAGCAGGAGCCTGCTCCAGCATGGATTTCCCAGAGGTAGAGAGCCCTCTCTTGGGCATACACCTGCTCTGGCATGGGCTCCTCCGAGAGCTGGAGGTGGATCTCTGCATCCCTGTGGACCTCCATGAGCTGCAGGGGCACAGCTGTCTCACCAGGGTCTGCGCCATGGGCTGCAGGGAAATCTCAGCCCGAGCACCTGGAACACTTCCTTCCCTTCCTTCTTCACTGACCTTGGTGGCTGCATAGTTGTTCCTCTCACATATTCTCACTCTGCTCTTCTCTGGCTGCAGTAACATCTGTGCAATAACTTTTTTTTTCCTTCTTAAATATGTTTCACAGAGGCGTTATTGCCATCACTGATTGGCTTGGCCTTGGCCAGCGGTATGTCCATCTTGGAGCAGGCTGGCATTGGCTCTGCTGGACACGGAGGAAGCTTCTAGGCGCCCTGCAACCCCCTGGTACCAAAACCTGGCCATGCAAACCCAGTACAAATGCATAACCGTTTGATATGAATTGTACTAAAGCTATTCAAAAGGTATTTTCCCTGCCCATTCATAATTTAATGTTTACTAGTCATTAATCTCATTAGAAGTAGTTTTAACGGATTTGCTTAAAGACTTTTCTGATTTTTCTCTCCTTTTTTTTCCTCATTTCTTAGTAACCCAGTTTCCAAATTCATTGTCTAACTTCCCACATTCTTGCAAGGGAATCTTTGGACAAAACATCCTCAATGGGCTTTATATTCCATTTTCCTTTGAGATAACTTTTTCTATATGTAGTTGTCACCTTGCAGCTACCAACAGCTGTAAGATTAATGCTCATACACGCATACTTTCCTTAGCTCTAAAGTCAGAGGCTGTTTCACAGTTTTTCTAATTGTTTGGTTATTTATGCAGCCTTTGTTTGCAGTACTACTGGTTAAATATTTTCATTTAGAACATTTAACCCACAGTCCTCTAACACCTGCAGAAATGTTGACTATTTTTCAGAACAAGCATCAAATAAATTTAGGTTATTTATCTAGGAACATAGTTGGCAGTCAAACTATTATTTCCTAGTTTTCAGTACTAAAACTGTATTGTACTATAACTACCAAATTGTATTTACTCTAAAAGCATGGAACAGCAAGAGGAATCTTGGATGTTGCAAATTTATGCAACTTACTCAGTTTCATTAATTGTTGTCTCCTTCGAAAAGTTCATTTCTTATGGTATTTTACACTAAAAGGTGTCTCATTCAGGGAAAATAGTCTAGTTTTAAAAAGAGTTTTTTAAACAAATATTGCCTTTGCTGTCCTCCTTTTATCTCTGATGGGTTTTATTAACACCTTTTCTTATATCTGCTGTATTTGTGCCTTTGTTGCAGTGTCTTAATTTTAATTGCAAGGTGGCCTCTTTGTAATCTAAGTTGGAAAACTGGTTTTCTCCTGGAAAAAACCTGCAGTCTGATAGCTGCTCATCTCTCGGAGCAAAGATTAGGCTTCTTCCAATATCTGACCTAGTTTCAGCATCTGGGTAATTCAGCACCTTGTTACATGTTTCTTGGTGGCTTCTTTTCCACAGTCACTTTATCTCAGTGTCTGAGGCATGTGCAGGCAGTGAAGGGATGTCACAGCCACAGATTCACCAGCCTGGGCTTTGCACTTCAGAAAAAAACAGTTTTAAGGAGATTTACCTTTTACCAGAAAAGGTGAAATAAAATCAGAACCTAATTTGTTACATCACTTTACTGGGAGAAATCCTAGTCCTGTGTTGATCCTATACAAAAATTTATGGAAAAAATATGACATGAAGGAACATTTCCCTTGTAGTACCTGCTGCCTGTTAATGTACATCACCTTCTATCTTTCATTATGAGAGCTACAGGGAAATGTGCATAAGAGTCACAAACTCCTTTTCTTATACATTGTATTACTGCTTTAGGCAAATTAAAAGCAAATTCCCTCTGAATCAAAACAGAACTGCAGATTATTATTCATAATATCCTTGGCTGAAAAGGTCTATGTAGAGCAATTGCAGAAATCTTCAGGGATAAACAGGTTTATTGTGTAGTTTAACATTTTTTTGTTTTATTTTTAAACACCGGAGCTGCTTCAATAGTGTTTTTAAAATGTATATTTTAATTCTGAGTTCTCAAAATCTGAAGTCCCTTCTTTTTTAACTCACATGCTACAAGGTTTGCAAGAGCTCTTCAGCTCTGTTTTGCAAGAAGTGGAAAGAGCATGCTTTACTTTTACTACGTCTAAACTATGTCACCAAGAGATAATCCTTTGACACAGAGACAGAAGAGGAGAGAAAGATTCTGCCTGAGCAGAAACCTTCCTATTTAATCTGCACAAAAGCAATGAGTTAATAATGCAGTTTTGTGGTGGAACAAGAGGAGAGCCTCATAAGCTAAAGTTTTCCATAAATGTTTTCCTCTCGTACCTTTCTGGTTCTGTGAACCATCTACAGAGTTGTTGTGTTATTCCTGAGTGTGAGTCAGACCCAGCTGTTAATGCCATATGCATAATCCTTCCTTTACTGGCTGCTAGAAGTACTGTTAGATTTTTTTTTAATCCAGAACTGCCTGCTACTCTAATTGCCTCAGCCGAACATTGTGAAAGGCTTACCATCTGAATTTTCGGCAAAGCGTGATATTCCATCTACCCAAGCCTCACAGGTTTCTGCAAAGTACTTATGTCCATACAGCTCTTCCAGTGGTTTCTTGACCTTTTCACTCCATTTTGAAACATCTCGGATGCCTACATAAAATAAAGTTGAAATATGTTATGTCCTTTCCAGAAAAAATGTATCGACCACACCTAATATGGGGAAGTTCTCAAACCAGACTGCAAATATGTATTTCAAACTTGAAACTACAATGAATATTTTAAATAATTCATAGTATGGAAAGGATGTAAAAAAGACAGTTGTAAAACCTCTGCTGTGGTCTTCTGAGTTGTAGAGGAACATCTTGTTATTATGGTCACAAGGAAAAACAGAAAAAACATAATATTCAAAGGACTCAGTCCTAAAACTTCTGATGGTTCTTCCTAGAAGGCTTTCACAAGAGAGGTTTGAGGGCTACCTTGTGTGTAAAAATGGGACTGTTTCATAACAGTGTGCTAGACCTGGCAGTTCTTTTTCATATCTTTTAGCCTTTTGCATCAACTCATGGATGGAAGTTCTTCCATGGCTCCTACCAGCTCTCAGAGGAAGGAAGCTCTTACTAAGGCATTCCAGCAAGCTGACATCATGGTACACTTGCCATAGTTTTACACAAAAACAAGTGACTCAGTAGAGATCTGTGACTCATGGCAGGCTGGCTAAAACTGTACAAATAATCTGACATTTTAGTTATTTATTTATCAGATTTTTCTATTTTTTTCTCTCTAAAATTTTCAGTACTGCTCACAAACTAAGTATTCAAAAGGGTTATTTTCACTAAACTGTATTTCAGCTGTACAGCTTTGTACTGACAAAATCTGAAACAAAGCTGGCAGAGCAGAGAACAGGATATTACTGAATCATCAAACCACAAAATAGGCCACTAGCAAAGGTTTTAATTGGTTTCAAAAGGGAATTAAGGGAAGAAGGGAGTGAGGTGTTAATTAACAAAGAGAACCTGTCCAGCCAAATGACAAAGAAGGTAGCAGTGACTGAAAGTATTTCATAACAGCATCTGGCTGGAAATGAGTCTGCTCACCCCAGGCTAGGTGCTACTGAACAACGGTTTCCCACATAGAATCTATTGCTTTATCCTTGTGGCTGGCATTAATTCAAAAAGAGAAGGAAGAAACCAACATTGAAAGGACACAGATACCAAATCAACACCTTTCTCTCCTGCCAAACCCTCCACTGCAGCTGACATGAGCCCGTTGTAGAAGAAGCCCTCCACTGCAGCTGACATGCACTGATGAGCCCGTTGTAGAAGACTTGTGCTGCTCCTCTCTGAGCTCTATCAGCCAGGGAGAGATGTTGAAAGCAACAATTCACAAAGGACAAAGGCCAATATTGCAGTGGGTGCTCCATGTAAATAGGGCTTCTTTTTTGTTGGTTTTTTTTTTTTTTTAATTTTTCTTTTACATTTTAGTCAGTTGTGCAGGGAGGAGATCTGCATTTCATAGTTATACAACAAAAAATTCATAAGTATAAAAACATGTAAAGAAATTAAGCATTTTACAGAGTTAAAAAGCATTTTGCTTTCTGAACTAAAAATATATTACTACTGCTACTACCACTTTTATTTTTAGTATAGGTGAGGTAAATACAGATGTGCAACATATACACTTCTAATTTTGCTGAAGCCAAAGACATTTCACAGCTGGTATAAATTGAACTCCAGACACTAAAATGAAACTATACTAGGTTACAGTTGTCAAGAGCTGACATGGTTAACTCTTTTCATTTCTACATTCAAAAGGAAATATGGCCCCTTTCTGAGTTCACCAGCCATTTCTTCCCATTTTTCTTTATAGTGAGAAGTGATCTCAGATTCTATTTCACATGAGTGGAACAAGGATCAGAAATCCCACGTTTCTTTGCTTTGCAAAGGTTTTCTAATAATAATAATTAACTCTGAAGGAATGCAAATGGTAAAGACACCTTGAGACATTTACTTAAACAATTCATTTGCTTCCTGAACTTAAAAGGTAAGTTATGAACTTGTTTTCCTACTGTCTATATTATACAGGCCCTAGAGGCAAAAGCTGCAATGAGCTAGCCCAGTGATTATTCATGGACCTGGTTTAAAAAGGTTGTGCAGGATGTGAGATAAGAAATCAAACCTAGGGTTTGATAGCATTATTTGGAATTTATTTTTAGGAATTTGTTATAACAACAAAAATTTGACTTTCTGAAAACTGCTGATAAGCTATTATAACTTCTGCTTTTAATCGGGGTAAGTTGGCAAGGGTTTGTTAAAAATCTATTATATTATCTCTAGAGCAATTGTTAGAGAGTTTCTCACTATAATTTTAATCTATCCCTATACCTAGCAATGTAGTGAATTTTGTGTCCTGTCTCTTTAGGTTTGTTGTGTCCTCAGCTCTGTCTTCACTTAGCTGTCACATGACTAAGATTCTTGGGTCAAGTAGAAATTAAAATAATTCATTTAGAATACGACATGCAGTTCGTACATACCATTGTAAATTCTCACATCCTCTTGAGTAACGCTGGCATTTGCTCCCCAGACAACCAACTTGTGGATAAGATTTGGGTACTTCGCAGCAGCAATGAGTGCTGTAATTCCACCATCACTCCACCCCAGCAAGGAGAACTTCTTAAACTTTAATGCCTTGATTCATATAAGAAAGTTATATGCAAATCATCAGCTGGCTTTACAGCCAAATGTCAAATATTTCTTGAAAATTACCATTTTAGGCATGACGCTACGTAGTTGAACTATAATTAGCTTTTATAATTAGAAAATATAACCTTCTTGCTATACATGCAAATGCTAAAAAAAGTTAAATATTTAGAAAACAAGAAATTACACCTGCCATTTCAATTTTCTGTAACTCTTTAATGAAACAGGCAGCAGTCCTATGAGATTCTTGCTGCATTTTAAAAAGCCCTCCAAAAAAAAGAAAAGTTGATTTAAAATGGAGAGTAAAGACCTTTTCAGAGAGCCTGATGATATGAAGAATCTGTGGATTCTCTTGGGTGTGAAGTTGGCAAAGACTATCAGTGTGGATGGTAAGCAATCTAATATTAAGCTAAACTTAAGAAAAAGAAAAGTGTAAGACTTGAAAAATTGAAGCCATGAAAAAGTGTAAGACTTGAAAAATTGGTTTACTGATGCTAGCTGAGTTAAAAAAATAGTCTGCTCTGTAATAACCAAAAAATGCTTAAAGTATTTTCTAAAGGATTGTATCAAATTTTAGTTGCTAATTCACGTTTTCTGAAGCTTGTAAGTGTATGTTTGAGATGTTACTTCACGGTCAGTTGAGATTTGAAACATAAATAACTAAATTCCTCCCTTTTCAAAAGGAAAGCTTGGGGCAAAAATTATGACAACCAAGACCTTAATCCATTCTGACCAGTGACAGGACCCAAGGGAATGGCATGAAGCTGGGTTGGGGGAGGTTTATGTTGGATATCAGGAAAAGGTTCTTCACTCAGAGGGTGGTTGGGCACTGGAACAGGATCCCCAGGGCAGTGGTCACAGCACAAGCCTGACAGAGTTCAAGAAGCATTTGGACAATACTCTCAGATATATGGTGTGACTCTTGGGGTGTCCTGCACAGGGCCAGGAGCTTGACTCAATGATCCTGATGGGTGCTTTCCAACACAGCATGTTCTGTGATTCTATGATAATTCTTTCTACTAGAATTTGAAACTCTTGTTTCCTCATAAATCACTATATGTGGTAGAGAATACTGGCCCAGGGGAGAGGATTTTGTGTGTGTGTTATGTTCAGTGGGGAAGGTGAAGGCACTCATTTGAAGATTGTAGAGGGATGATATTCAGTGGTTAAGCAATACTTGAAGTTTTGCTTATAGGAACTGCGGTTTGTGAACTTATTCACAAGAAAATGTATTTCACAGTGTTTTTGCTTTTGTTCTGCAGAAATTACAGCCTTTTAGATGTAATTAAAGAGGATATTGTACTTTAAGAGGAAAAAGAGCAATTTAGTTGAATGAATTGCTTTGGTGCTTGGTGGTGTCGGAAGTCCAGGCCTGCTTTGTTGTGACAGAAGAAAGCAAAAATTCAGGCAACAAGAGAAACAACTCTTGTTTCAGAGGGAGAAAAGGAAGTTTCTACTTTGCTTGTCAACTTGATGCTCAAGTGAGGCACAACTTTATTAATCAACTCAATATTTAGCAGACTTCTATCCCTATAAGGCTTTTCTGGTTTTGGCTTCATCCTCGGTATTCTGCTCACTGTAGTTTTGACCAATTTTAGACTTCACTCTGCAAAGATATAATTACTAAACAGAAAAGAAATAAGGTAGGGGAAAGAAAGGGACATGTAAAGTAAGAGCTGATTACAAGAAAAGAGAACTTTCAATTTTTGCAGCTGATCAGAAGTTGGCTGATGAAGAGGTAGTTCGTCTGTGTCCAACTTTCACTATTGTGCTGCTGAAGGGTTCCTGGTACCTTGGCAGATTTTGGGGGTTAGCAGCAGTGCTTGTAAAGGTTATATTTTTGATGTTGCTACTGTTCCCCTACTGCCAATAGCAAATTATGGAGCTCAAAGTTGGCTGATGGATGGAATAGCTGATTAAATTTTTTGTTCTTCATGCCAGATTATTTGAGATCTACTTCCCTCCAGTATTTCTTGTGTTTACTAGCCTTTATCTTGATGCATTCTTTGGGGTATCTCAGGATGCCTTTCCAGCAGGAGGAATTTAATTTATCCTCTGCAGCCTTCAGAAAAACAATGTGATGTAACAGATGTGAGATGTGCTGGGTAAGGTTTGCATGTTTTCTTGCTTTGATTTTTAACTACTTACAGTACAGGTCACTAACCTAACATGGACAATAACCTGAAAGCTGATTGCGCAGCACAGTTTTGTGGGTGATTTTGTGCTGCCTTTACTCAGTGAGTGAACAAAATTTCTTTTGAAGCCACCTCCTCCACCCAGGTCTATGTGAAATGCAATCCAACGACCACATACAACTGTGAGCTGCAATACATCACACTGAAAGCGTGTATGCTTTCACTGCATCACAGGGAGTGTAGCACAAGCAAAAGTTACAGTTGATCTACAAAAACACAGAGAAGCTCCAGCCCATCCTTTTGCTAGGACAGTGGCTCTGAAGAGTAAGAACTTCTTAAATATCAATACTAATTATTTCCCTAATGATTGTTTTAATGCTATTGACTTTGCTAGCATTAGACACTGGGGTGGAGGGCAGCAAAGTGGACTGAGGCGCATTATACTCCTTTTATTTCAAGTAAACTCCTTCACAGAACACAACTGGAGATACAGAATAGTGTCTTCTCCATAAAGGTGCTAAATACTCTGCAAAATTTCAGCTTTAGTTATTTTGCAGAAACCTTGCATCACTCACAGCTCCAGCAGACACACCAGAATCCGAAGGAGACTAGAACAAAGGTTCTGAAGGCTCACCCATATGGATGTGTTTTTTGGCTGGTTGTAGGCTGGATGATGTATATAAACCATTATATTCTGGAAATCATAATTTGAATGATTCCTCGGGATTTTTGCTATCCTTTATAATATTGTATAATAGAAGCAAGTCACCCATGCTTGGTAACATTTTAGTAAGTTGTTATTATATGCTTATATTGAGAAACAGCTTAAAAAAACCAGGATGCTATGCCTCATCTGCTTTGACAGCTCTAGAGATCAGTAGGCTTCTGTCCTGTTTGGCTGGAAGCTACATGATCCCTTTGGGGAAAGCTTTTGCATTTATTAGTGTTTGAACAGAGACAAGAAAGGGGGCTACAGCCATTTAGACTGCAAGTTTGTCACCTATTCACGGCAGCATCTTTATTTTCTTTGCCAGTGTAGCAGAAGAAATTGTAGATTTACAGTACAGAGAGATAGCTTTTATGGTTAGAAGGCAAATCTGTGTCTTAATCCCAATTCTGCTGTCAGACTTACTTTGTTTCGCTATGCAGAATCCACCTAGAAGGCCACATTTCCAGTTTCAGATGGGTTTTCAGCAAGGCTGAAACTGTATTTACTACAGAAATGCAGTTGGATTGACTGTCTGAATCTCACCTCATATTTTTGGAATTTTAATGCTCTGCCAACTTTTTTAACATGACCAAAGAGACTGTTTATCTTAATACAAAAAAGCCAGAATATTAGTTAAAGCTAAACAAGAAAATAGCATCAAGCAGTTATAGGACAGAATAAAAGAGGAACACAGAAACACAGACTAGAATAAAAAATTCTGCAAGAAGGAGAAATAATAACAGCTTTAGGCCATATTCTTCATAACCACAATAGCAGTGTTAATTAGTAAGATTTGGTATAGTCACAGGAAGCCTTTGATTTCCCACAAAAAATACTTTGGTAATGTGCTGTAAAATGCAAAGCATCAAGTTAATTTTTAGAATCAAATGTTGCTTAAAATGGGCTGCTCGAGGCAAAATGCCAAGATTCTATTCGATAGAAAATTTTGTAAGAGCTCTTCATTATGGTAATCCCTTCAATTAAATTGCTTTGCATAATTTTGTTTCTTATACACACATTTAACTAAACTTATATGGTTCTTGGCTGCAAACCTCTTAGGTCAGGGTCTTAGAATAAAAGCATATTGCTTTATATTAAGTCTCACTGCTGAACATCTATGCACTTTGCAGAATAGGTGGAAGAAGAAAATATTTTCTGGAATAGTGTGTATACGCTCACTTTCATTTGACCTTCATTTGTATGGTCTTTTCATAATCTGCTGTCTGCTGGAAACAACCTTCTTCCTTCTCAAAATTTAGGGAAAACAACTTAAAATAAATAAATAAAAATCTCATAATAGATTTACCTGCATAAGATCCACAGCATCTTTTGCATCCCTCTCAAAGAAATCTGGAGGAAAGTCTCGAGATGGAGGAATTGACTTTCCATAACCCCGAGGATCCCAAGCAACAACTGTGAAAAGTTGCTTATTCATAGACTTAAGCTGCGGTCCAAAATCAGTTTGACCACTCCCTGAAACATTATAATTTTTCAATTTTCTTAACCACCATACTGCATACATAGTATATGTACTCTAAAGGGAAAGTGGGGAAAACTTGTAACTTTATTCCAAATAAGAGATCATCCAGCAAGTGAAGTACTCTTTAATTGTAACTATCCATTGCAACTCTCAGACAGGAAGTGCCACAACTAAAATCTTTAGAAGCATCTGCAGTATGTTCAGAGCAAACCATTTCTGGTAGGTATGAAAGGTTATCAAGAACAACGCTCTCACATATTATTAAATAGAGTATCTTAATCTGAGTTACCTGAGTAGGGATTTATATTTGCTAGTCATCCTTCAAGTGGTCATATGTTTTAACCTAGTGAT
>VWZV01012765.1:422603-488174 GCA_013397155.1 Irena cyanogastra | reverse complement strand
TTTTGTTGTTCATATACAACCTTTGGATCACAAGAATTAGCAATACTTAAAAAGTAAATTAGATGCAGTCCCAGTGCTTGTTCCACTTGGTAGGCATCATGCAGAAGATGAGAACAAGAAGAAAGAGCCAACAGTAAAAAGGTAAGGAAAGTTATAACACAAATCTGTATTATGTTCAAAACAAATGGAACATATGTATAATATTTATAAATCACACCAAAACATGAAAGACTGCAACCATTCTGGAAATAAGATTAGAGCTTCCAAGTCAAAGAAATCAGTGAAGTGAGTATGAAGGGAGATAACAGAAAGTANGGCGATGTGTGGAAAATAAAGATGAGTAATTGAAATATATATAATTTTTATACATATGTATAGATATATAAAATATATATTTTTTTAAAGGCTATGAAGCAACAAAACAAGAAAAAGAACAGAAGATTATAATGGTTACTGTAGGTGAAGAGAAAAAGTCAGCATTTTCAGATGGTGTGCCAGGTGAATTGTACCTAAGCCACGGGATACCCTGGTAAGAACTATTTTTTTCCTATCAATTCTGGTGAAGTGCCAGCTGAAGGTCACCATCCTACATAAAGTATTAGATTCTAAGATACAATAACAGGGCATGTCCATAAAAGTATGGCCTATAAGGAAAAGCTGGAAAGATGAGATTCGTTTAGTCTAAAAAAATTACTACAACTTCCACCTACAAGGACAAATAAGCACCAAAGCAGCTCAGACAGAAAGAGCCTTCACTGAGCGTGCTTAAAAGTGAGCAAGACACCTAACTGGAAGGGATGGTGTAATTATACCTGGCATTTGCTTAAGAATGGGGAGATAAAATGCACCGATGCAAGACAAATAACCTTAAAGATCCATTCCAGCCTTTTTTATGTACCAAACCAGAAGGTTTGCATAGAAATCCTTTTTACTTTGGGGTTTCTGTTTCTGTGATGGGCTTTTTGAAGGCAGGTCAAGACACTGCATCTTGGGATAATACCTGCTATTAAAGGATTCATTTTATGGTTCAGAAAGATGACATTTATTTGAAACCCAGTCTTCTAAAACCTCAGCTGAAGCATTAAATATGCCTGATTTTTTTCTTTTGTTATTGTTACTGTTGCTTAACCAGTGATCGTTAAGAAGGTCAGGATAAAGGTCAGTAAGTAAAACTTTATTTTTAGGAGATGTTCGTATACTTAAAAAGCATGAAAATATGAAAAGAGCAGTATGGAAACAAAAACAGAAAGACTATGGTTTTGAAGGCAAGTCTGAATTATACATGGAGTCAGGATGATGGTATGGACCCTCAGAAAAAAAATAGTAATGAACAAGTAAGGGCCACATTTGTCTTTTGAACGTATCAATTTCTTAAACCTACTGCTTTTTATAAATCATAGAAACCCTGCCTTGCTGTCCATTGACTACCCTGTCCTTTTCTTCCCAGGTAGGTGCCAGCACAGAAAGAGTATTATAAAAAGAGAATTCAGTTCTAAGCAATACTTCCTGCCTATAGCTCTTACCTAGCAATGAGTAGAAGACCTCCTTGATTACTTAGCTAAAAAAGATCCAGATGTTTTCAAGATTCAGAAGGCTCTTTGTTTAAAAAAGAAAAGAGCACTGCACCAGGCACCCTTTAAATGCACAAATCATTGCTTAATAGTGGTATTAATTTGGGTTACAGGAACTACCTGATTGAGTGATGAGAGCCTTACCGTAAACTTTTACTATACTTTTTAGCTGCCATTGCCCAATTTTGCGATTTGAAGAAAGTATTTCCTATATTCTTTGTGTCTTCTGCTATGGCCACAATCTTGTCAACCTAATAAAATAGAGGGGAAATATAAAGTATGAATGTATTTATGAAAGAAGTTGTGAATTAACTAACATTTAACAGTACGATCCCAGGCCCATCCTCTTTCAAGGTTTATAAAATCTCAGAATAGAAATACTCTAAATTTAGACAAAATACTACCTTCAAACCACTTCTGTAATATTCCCTACTTCATGTAACACAAAAATCTGAAAGATTAAATTCCTAGCAGGTTTTTTACAGTATAAATGGTGAGAAAATACTAGAGAAGACATTGTAGTCCAACTCTTTTCCTTAAATGCTGCTACCCACACAGAGCTATATATAAAGGTGTTGACCATTATTCAAAGAAAAGAAGATACATTAACAAGCAAAGTATTCAACCAAGACTGCCTTATTCCTGATGAAATGTAGTCTTCTGCTCCTCAGAATAGTATCACTCACGTGAACTCTGCACACACTCAAACTGGAAGTCATATCAACACAATTCTCCTTCTCTCTGAACACTTAAAAGTATCAATGGAAGGAGAAAAGAACAACTATCTGTCTTTATCAAGTCCATCACTTCTAGTTCCAGAATTGTATACACTTCAAGTTACTTCTCCAGTGGCAGTAAATAGTTTATAATTACTGCTGTCTATTCTACCCTACCAGAATCAGTACCTTGGCAAAGACTGATCAGTGTGAGACCAATGTCACCATGGTTCCTGGAGTTGGTTTATATGAACAAGTTTTAAGTTAAAGGGCACGGGCACAGGCACCCGCCAACTTCGATTCTGCAGCACATCAAATTCTACCCAAAAACATTATCATAAGTTGAAACGCTTCTCAACAGCCTTAAAGGAGTTTGTTTTCTAGCTCAAATGGATTTTTACTATTCTAAATCTCTATTTAGAATCTACTCATGCACCCCCTTTTCTTCCCCCTCTCACAAATCACTGTTTAGCTTACACACTTTGTCTAGTTCAGCTTCATGAGAAAGTAAAAAACTGCAGAAGACCTGCTTTCACCAGTCTGCTCCCTAACTCCCAACAACAGATATTCCTTCAGTTTGAAAAATCTAAAAAGTAAACAACTACTGGGAATTAAGAACAACTAGCTCTGATGCAGTAAAAACCTTTTAAAAAGGCTGATCCTTTATTTCTAATAAGTGGGGCAGAGTCTGTTAAAGGGTGGGTATTTAAAAAATGTGTAGATAACAACATTAGGTTAGTCATCTGCAGGATGGAGTTCTAGTAATTACAACCTGACATTATAGCACAAACAAAAATAAAAAGACATCAAGATTAGAAGGTAAGTGTGACAATTTTAAGTGAGGTTTTAGTTACTGGAGGAGAAAAATGGGCTGAAATTAGCACTAAAAAAAAAAAGAGGTAACAATCCCTTCCCACACAGCCTTCTCTTTCTTAAAATGGAATGCACCATTTAATCAGGACCTCAATCCATTCTTAAGAAAAAAAGCTTAATGAACATCATCACAGACACCATGTAACTGAGATTACCTACAAGTCTTCCAATCTGTAAAATACCCAAGAAAAATACTTACATCTTTCAAGTCTATATCTGAATCTTCAGGAAAATCTGGATGAGCATCTCCAGATCCATCCTGGGGAGTAATTCCCCAGTCATCTCCTTCCTTTAGCTCTCCACATTCAGCGATGACACACAACTGAAAAAATGAAGTGTAAATAGTAGTATTGCTTATTAAGACAATTTTTTAAAAAGCAGCAACTTCCAAGTGCTCTTTGAAATTTTTTGAAATTCCATAAAAAGGCTTTTTCATCTGTTGTTTGGGTGGATTTATTTCAGAAACCCATCACATTATTAGCCTATCCTCATCAAAAGGCTTTTATCACACGAAGTGTTGCGTTCAGAGGATCAGCATTCCAAAAACACCATACCCACGCTTCACAGGGAGGCTGGAAGAGGAACTGGCAGCAAGCTGAAGTGCAGCAAAACACAAGACATGGAAGTTCTACTGCATTAGAGAAGATGGTTCTTTCTTCAACTGCCAAGTCTTTAAAAGTTAGAGGTATTAATTCATCAAACACCCACAAACTGCTATGACCTACACACCAATTGCTTTTTCAGAAACATGACTTCTGACATAAAAATTATAAGAATTACATATCATTTAGGTGGGATTGTGAATTCCACCTCTTAATTTCATCACCCATCCTACACTTCTGGCAAAGGCTTCTACTATCACAGCTGTGTTGAACAATAAATGGTTTGTGCAAGGGAAATGTACAGTGCAAGAACAAAAGCCTCTTAACAAGGACAGTAAAATGGAAATTACCAGTTAGTAAAAATAACTCACATTTAATAGTTCTAAATATTAGACCAAGCATTTAGAAGAAATTATTATACATCATATAATGAAATAATAAACATCATCCCTCAGTGCTTTGCATTTTGCTTACCTTAGCAGGATTTTCTCCTTTTACTTCAACGTTTTCTAGTATTTTAACTACACCCATTCCTTTGATCACTTGGCCAAACACCACATGTTTCCCATCCAGGTGAGGAGTAGGCACCGTTGTAATAAAGAACTGAGAGCCATTAGTACCAGGTCCTGCATTTGCCATGCTCAGCAGACCTGGTTTATCATGCTGCATTGGGAGGGGAAAAAATCACCATCAACATATAAAACGATATGGAAGATTCAGTAAGGCTGATCATAAACACAGCCAGGACAGTCATAACAACTTGATAAACCAGACAGTTACGCACAGGTGCCAACTAATTTTACCTACCGTGACTGAAGAGGGCAAATGCTCAGCTGTAGGTCTTTACCTGCCCCCTATCAATTCTAGCAAGCACAACCACATGTGACCTAATGCTGTAATACCTGTCTGCTGCTTCTATGCTCCATTCCCTGCACAGCTGCTGTGTTTAGGCAGGTCACCTGAGAAAGGAGTGAAGTTCCTCTCTGAAGTAAGACAACTGGCCTTAAGAAATGAGGCTAAACACCACTGAAGCCAACTTTAATGTTGCACTGCTAAGATGGGTATGTAATGTGAATTTTATACAGGTTAGTCACACAAAGGATGGTGTAGAACTGTGGAGTTTAGAGGAGTGTGGTCTTTAAAATTTATGGGTTAGTGATTTTGTTTGGGGATTTTTTTATGTCCTTCATTTTTCCCAGAGAGACAGTTTTTAGTCTGTTGGGATTTTTAACTACATCATTATTTTGCCACTTAAGCCACTAGGCCTCAAACGAAAAGAAAATTGTTAAACAGCCCAATGTAAGAATCTTTTATCTGTTTATCTTGTTTCTTGCAAGTACTTTTTCTGTTTTTGAACTAAGACTTTTCTTGTCCCAACATGTAGATTATTCTGCACTGCAAAAATGTGTTTTTCTTATGTGTTGTGAATGTCTTGTTTAGCTGGCACAACCCAACCATGAAGATATTATTGTCCCCAAGTTGGTCTGGTTATTAAGTGCAAGGAACTCCATTTAATATAAGTGAGAATGTTATACCATCATACACAGTGGTACACATCTAAAGCATTCATGCTGTGGTATTGCTAAGAAACCTGATACTGTGGGAAGGAGAGGAGGGACAAAAAATAATGATAACACAGAGGACATAGAAACAGATTTCAGAGCTCAATGAGAGGTTGATTAGTTTGAGATAACAGTCTTGAGCCTGGTGTATTTAAGCATCTGTTTTTTCCCTACATACTCTACCAGTTCAAAGAACCTCTTGTTTTGAAAATTGTTTTCCCACAGAGTGTTTGGATTTCCATGGTGGTAGGGAGACCTCCTTGCCTAAACTGCTCATCTGGTCATAAGGCACAGTAAGTCTGAATCTTTTCAGTCAAGATTTGGTTTAGGAACTCTGGGAATAGGTTCTACAGCTGAGAGCCAGAATCATACCCAGCCAACAGAAAGCTACTGGAATCTTGGCTTTGTTCTAACCTTGAAACTTGCCCTGGGAGTCAGAGATGGCAAATGACAGAGGAGCCTGTGTTCCAGAGCAGAAGGTAGCTGGTAGGATTGCAGCCTCCAAAACAAATACCTGACACTCTGCATTGTAGTTACTGGCAAACAAGTTAAACAGAAGGGTTGCCTCATAGCAGATTTTTCCAAATACCATTTGAGGCTGGTCACTGCTTCACTGCCCAAGACCTATAAATCTTAGCTTTCACGCCCTCTCTCCCCAATTACAGCTAATGGTAGAAAGCAATGGTTTGTAAACAAAGAAACAAGTAACAGAAAGTTCTGGTGCTGCCGTACACCTGCAGGTTTTCCTTTGTCTGTAAAGATGTGGGGGGACAAGCTGGAAATTAGAGAGAGCAGTCTGGTGCCTTCAACCCCATTTCATCTGGGACCAAGTATCTGTATTAGTCCCAAATTATGAGACTCCTTATTTATAAAGAAAACTGCTGTCACTCATTAATTTTCTTGCTGTATTTTGAAAAACACTGCAGATAGATGGAGTGTCTTTCCCATTATGGTTTCTGCTGCCATTTTGTAAGCTTATAAAGCAAGAAAAAATCTGGACAAAATCAGATTCTCTCACAGATCCAAGGCTTGCAAAACTATGCCATAGTAACAGTGCTTGGGGTTGTGTAAGTTGGGTGTTCCACAACAGCAGAGCCATTAGCTTGAGAAGTGGCATCAAGAAAAGCCTAGTGGGATTATCTGAGATGATAAGATGACTACTTATGAAAGTTTTGCAGTTTACTGCAATTAGCAACAGTCCATGCAACCAGCACAAGAACAAACAGCTCCAGTGTCCTCAAACATCAACAAAAACAACTCTTTGTTTTCTGAGACAGTGGGTGAGAACACTGCAGGGCTGCTGGATTAAATGCAAGAGCCAGTGAATTTCTATGTAACAGAGACATTTAAACTCCCAGTAAAATCCTAACATACTTGGCAAATAGATAACAGGAATCAAGCTCTCAGACTCTGTACAGGATCCAAATGGGTTCTTCCACACATCTCTGGCAGTTTGACAACATTTGTTAGAGCTGAGAAGTCAGAGAAGTACAGAAATGGGAATCATTTGTATCATGTTCATAATTACCTCCAGATCTCAAAGAACAACCAAAAACATAACGACACAAAGTCACCTTCAGGGATGTGATCCTGTGACAGTACCAAAGAACAGACACTGTTAGCAGCAGTGCTGTGGGCACCACCAGAGTGTCAGACTTCAGAGAACACAACTGAAATTATCTTTATGATGAATACTGGAGTCACATTTCCAGCTATTGCTCCAAACTTAAGTCCTTTAAGTCCTGTGAAGAATGCCTGAGGGAGCTGAGGTTTTTTAGTCTGGAGAAAAGAAAGTTCAGGGATGACCCTACCATTCCCTACAACTACCTGAAAGCAAGGTGGGGGGTCAGTCTGTTCTCCCAGGCAACCAGCAACAGGATAAGAGGAAATGGCCTCACGTTGCATGAGAGGAGATTAAGGTTGGACATTGTGAGGAATTTCTTGATAGACGGGGATGGGCTGCCTGGGGAAGTAGTGGAGTCATCATCCCTGGAGGTGTTCAAGACCTGACTGTATATGGCAGCACTTAGTGTTATACTCTAGTTGACAAAGTGGTGTCTGATCAAGGCTTGGACTTGTTGATGCTAAAAGTGTTTTCCAACGTAATCCTAACAGACTCTAGGATTCTGTGAGCCTGAGACAGGATTCTGTTATCTGGTTAGTGGAGGATTGCCGTATTTTCTTCTCCTAAAATATTGTCTGGGGGCAAGTACAACTGCAGTCAGGGCTTTGCTTTAACCACGGGACAGTGATGTCTGTAAGTTTTTTAGTCAGTGTTGTTTAGAGTCCCTCATATGCTACCACATATAAACATGGTATGAAAATGGCTAGTGTCAATGCTGACAATTGTTATTATTGCAGCAGGAGTAATATCACTGAAACATCACAACTGAATAAATTAGTGTTTTCAATAGAGTACCTGATAATGAAAGTTTTCATCTTCAAATTTTTCACCATATATACTTTCTCCACCTGTGCCATTTTGGTTTGAGAAATCTCCACCTTGAACCATAAACTGCTTAATAACTGTAAAATAAAAGAATTATAAAATGTATCAGCAAGTCACAAAAGGCACGAGGGGAAAAAAAAAAAACAAACAAAAAACAATTCTAAGATGAAAAGCAATCCTTGTCACCAGCACCTAAATGGAACCAAAATCCATCTTTTATTTACCAAGTGTCACCTAAGTACTTATTTTCAGTTATGTGAATATCACTTGATATTTAAACCTTTACCTGAAATTCATTTCAACCTGTTTACAACTCAGAGTAAACTAGTTTTGCAAAATTACTAGTAAATTTATAATTTACTATTGTCAGTGCATGGTAAGAACTTGTAGTCATTAGGAGGATCAAAAAGTGAAAAACCTTCCTACAGTAAAGTTATTTCTTTAACAAGTACTTGAAATATTATTTAAAATTATTTCAAATATTCATGGTAGACAACTTTCATTACCAATAGGAAAATGGAGGATTTCACTAAACTTACTTCTGTGGAAAGGACATCCTTTATAATGGAGAGGTTTTCCAGTGGTTAGCCCTGTTCCTTTTTCTCCTGTACACAACGCACGGAAATTCTCAGCAGTTTTAGGTACAACATCAGCAAATAATTCAAAGACAATTCGTCCAACTGAAATGACAAAGAGAGAATAAGACATTTTTAAGTCTTGTCCTTGGCATGGCAATGCATTGAACATTATATATCAAAAGAAATTAATGTTTCAAGCTTTATTACTATTATTTTTATTTAGATTACTGTTCAGTTTCCACCTTGGGATTGCTCCATGGCAATTGCTCACAGAATTGCACTGGGTTTTTAGCACTGTTATTACCAACAGTGAATTCCCCTGTCAGAATAATGTAGGGGGAATAAAGACAGATTCTGCCAAAATCTAATGAAAATGCCAAACGCATTTTCTGCCAAAAAAAGGTGTGTGAGAAATCACACACACATATACTAAAGCCAAATTATTAATTTTAATATGCACACTTATTTTATGTAAATTTTAGTATATATGTAGTTTGTTCAATCAAAAGTAGATACAACACAAAAAGACTGTTTTGTGGAGACTTTTAATCCATAAAAAAGCTTATCCCAAACACATCCCTTACTCCTCACTCAAACCTGAATTTTACTAAGACACAGTGGTACTTAATGTGCATATAAATAATGGCTATTTACAATTAGAGACACCACAGGCAATTGTTAAATCCAAAGCTGTACATGTTTTAACTGAAGGAAATTAAACCTGAGTAGCTAACAGATCCTGTAATAACTGATAAATGGATTCTGTGCTCAATTGTCATTCCTTCACAAACTTGCTTCTCACAGAGCTATTTCTCACTCCTAGCAGCCTCCATCACTTGACGCTCCTGTTTTCTCATCAGCCTCACAGTCAATTAATTAACATAACTTCACTCTACCGGTAGCTAAATGTAAATATATTGATTCTAATTAATACAGGAATGAAAACAAATTAGACAACTGAAAGTCAATAAAAGGCAAATCATCTCACGGACTTTCTTCTTTTATTCTTCCGAGTAACAGAATGAATAAGTGAAAAACAATATCCTGACCAGATTTACGCAGTCCCTATCTTTATCCATGTAAATTTTTTAAACCTACGCTTTCACGTAGTACCCCAACTAACTTGCTGTTGTTTCCTTATTTCCATTTTGACCGTTTGCCCAGATTTTTGAATGACCTCTGGCAGCACTAGCGCTGCCAAGAGAACCAGGGCTGCCGGTCTCCCCGAGGTTTCACCGCGCAGCCCCCACCGCCGACCCGGCGGCCAGGCAAGGCTGGCCGTGCTGCGGCACGTCCCCGGCCACGGCGGGGCCCAGGGCTGGGGTCGGGGGCGGCTCCGAGCGAGGCCGCGCTGGGCACGGCGCAGCACGTGGCGGGCGGCGCGGGAGCGGCCGCACACATGGGCAGCGCCGCGAGCCCAGGCTGGGCAGCATTACCGGCTGCCATGGGAACGCGCGGCTCGGGGTCAGCGGCGGCGGCCGTGCCCGACCCCCGGCGGCACCCCCAGCAACCCCGGCCGGGCGCCTGTGCTGCCATGTTCCCTTTCTCTCCACGTTCCTCGGGCCCGTTCGCTGTGGCGGGAGAGCCCCACGGGGAGGCCCGTTCGCGGTGAGGCCGCCCTTCTCCTCCTCCCGCTGCCGGGGCTGTGCACTCACAGCCCGCAGGGCAGCGCCAGGCCTGGCCCGGGGTTCCCCTCACGTCGTGAACCCTGCGGCCCGGCCCGGCCCGGAGCCGCTCCTGCAGCCTGGCCCGGGCCCCGCGCGGTCCGCACGGCGCCCCGGCCCGGGGGGCTCGCCCGGGTTCCGTCGCGCCCCCTCCCCACCTCGCTCGCCCCCGACGTCCACATCGAAGAAGGCGCGGGGGTTGCTGGCCTTGCTGGGCCGGGCGACAGGGGACGGGTGCGACATGCCGCAGCTGCCCGCTGGCGCGGTGACTCCGCCCGCTCGGCCGCCCGCGATCCCGGCCGCCCGCGGGTCGGGGCCGCTCGGCGCTCCTCCCACCGGCGACGGGGGGGCGGCCGGGCCCCTGGAGCCAGGAGCCCGCAGATGGCTGCAGGCCTGGCCCGCCCCTGGTCCTGCCTCTGAGCAGCCTTAAGTGACTCGGAGATAATCTGCAGAGAAGGAGCCTTGCTTTCTCGAGGTTGTACACCCACGCAAGGCCTGGAAATAGGGGAAAGGAGAGAGATTCTAAGTTTTGCCTGGGTTTATATTTTATGAGAGAAATGGCAGGCTGCATGAAAAGTGGTGATCTGTGGTAAAATGGGCAAATTGTCAGAAGTGACTGTTACCCCATAAAGATTTAGAAATACAGAATACCTCCAGCCTTCCTAAGGTCTGAAAACAAAATATGTTTCATCCCAAAGGATAAAATCGCAATAACTGCTCCAAGGCAAACAATCTCTTTCAGACGTTTGTGTTGACTAACGCATGTGAGTACTATCAATACACTCGGTTGGGGCTCCTCAAGGTGTCGGATTACCAAGCTGGTGAATGGTTCAACATGGCCACGTCCTGTACTCGATGGCATCGCGGAGGCAAGGTACGTGTGGCAAAAATAGAAGGGGCAGCAGAGTGCTGTGGTCTGACTCCTGCAAACTTACAGTCCTTCTGGGAAGGCTGCTGATCAAAATGAGCCTCTCTGTTTCTTGGACTCCTCTAATCCATCCCAGAAACTTCTCATTCTTTGATTCACTGTGTTCTCCAAAGGCTTTTCCCTGTAATTCATGCCTATATGTTTGGACTTGAGCTTCATCAAGCTGGTTTTCATCTCTCTCTCAGTATGTTCTCAATATTGGATGTGTCAGAGGGCAGTTGTAATTCCCAGATTGAAAGAAAAGATAAAGTAGCATTGATATTAATAACTGCAGTCTGTATACTGCATTGTAATCATTCCCACACATCTGCACAGATGTTGGGTAGGAGAGGTGATCGGCACAGAGGGCTCTTACGCATTGCATCTGGGAACCCTTAACAGAAGGAAAAGCCATCTGCTACCATCTGGGAACACTTAGTGAGAAATCAGTGGAACCACACTAAGGCATTTCTCTCTCTGAGCCAGGTCATGCAGCTGTGTCAGGGATTTCGCATGCTCCGCGATGTCAGAGGCCACCAAAGCTTTGAGTCATCTGTAATTCACGAGGCATTTGGCCACAGTCTCTGGCTGAGATTATTTTATCATTACGCTTAGCAGAGATGAGGTGCAGTGGTGTAGGAGAAGCGGTCTCACACCAGCAATGTTCACTTGCTGCCCAGTAAGCCAACCATATCCTGGACTACATTAAAAGCAGCATGGCCAGCAGGGTGAAGGAGACTATTCTGCATATGAGACCCCACCTGCAGTGCATCCACCTCTGGGGTCCCCAGCACAGGAAAGATGACAACCTGGTAGAGAGAATCCAGAGGAAGGACACCAAGATCATGTAAGGGATGAAGGGATGATTACAGGACCACTTCTATGAGGAAGGGGTGAGAGAGCTGGGATTTTTCAGTCTGGAGAAGAGAAGGCTCTGGGGGAGAACTTAATGGAGCACTTCCAGTGCTTCAGGGAGCCTATAAGAAAGACAGGGATGAACATTTTAGTAGGGCTGTTGTGATATGGCAGAGGGTAATGGTTTTAAACAGAGGAAGGATCAATTTAGATTAGATGAAAGAAAGAAAGGTGTTACAATGAGAGTGGTGAAACATCTGATTGCCCCAAGAGGTGGCAAATGCATCATCCCTGGAAATAGTCAAGGCTAGGATGGGCAGGGGTCTGCACTACCTAGTCTAATTGCAGATGCCCCTGCTCATTGCAGGGGAGTTGGACTAGAAGACCTTTAAAAGTCCCTCCCAACCTAAAATATTCTATGATCTCAGTGAGTCAGTTGCTAGCCAAGTGAGTAGAGTCTAGAAGAGAATTTCGTAGCAGACAGCAGAGTAAAGTGTGTGTTGTTGGTGTGTGTCCCCCGCAAGAGCTGTTGGCAGCTTCCTCTCAGGAAGAAGCAGTGATTCATTCTTCCAGGAGCAGACTTATTCAGTCCCTGCAGGTTTTTTTGCTGGTGAAGTTGGAATAGTCTAGATTCTAGATGCGTAATTCTTTTTACACTAGTTGCTTGGAAGTCCCTATGTGTAAGGTCCTTTAGAGATACAAAGAAAGAGGCATCTCCATGATAATTTGGAGATGTGAGCTGAACAAGAGAGAAATCAAGTGATTTTCTCAGTGTCAGTAGGAGATTCTGGGAAATATGTGAGCTGAATTAATATCTCCCAAGCACTGCAGTAGCACAACTAGTTTCACATTAATTTATAGTCATTGGCAGATTGTAAAAAACAAGCATAATGTGAGTTCTGTCAAGAATTTACTGAGTGATTTCATGTTCAAATTCATATATTAAAGTATACACTGAATTTATATACAAATAACCTCTTACAAAGCCAGACTTTCATTATAAAGTCCTTTAAAATCTTTTAGATTTTATTACTGCTTTCAAGCAGTAAAATCACCCCTGTGATCCTCTTATCCTTTGTGATCTTGTAATTTAAAAATATTTCCTATTACCAAAATACCTCTTATTTTTGACGCTTTCAGTAGTTTATGTAGTAAATGCCTGTAAAACAGTACATTGAAAATACTCACAATAACTGAACTGTCTGTTAATTTTTTTAATTCACCTACTTATTTTTCCACACATACAGATTTGGCTACCCAGTAAAGTAGTTTGAGTATTATCAATAGATAAATGTGTTGTGAACCCTAAAATCCTGAAGCAAATGGCTTCAAGTACAGATCTCCCTTCTACCAAGTACATCATACTTGCTGGAGTATAGCCTAATTAAACTCAAAGATCAGCCTGTTACAAAATCTTTGGTTTTAGCTCTTCTTCCTTCACTGACTAAATAAGCAAGCAATCACTGATAAATGCATAGAAATGCATATGTAATTCTAAACTGGTACTCTGATGGAATACACAATAAGCTAATGTATTTCATAATTATTCTAGCCTGTCAATTTGCATTCACAAAAGAATAAACTGCAAAATAAAGATTATTTATAGTTGCTGCAGACCGTGTTAAGATGGGCAAATATGTATACATACAGACTAGGATTTTTTTTCATTTTTCTTATCTTTTTTTCACCTTTAAATCTGTATTTGACACTGTAAAGAAAATAGAGGCTTAAATATGCTAATTCCACTGGAAAGTGAGTGCTTTGGCTCAGTGAAGGACTGCCTTGTCTAAGGATATTAAAAGCCATTTTGCTTTGTACAGAAGTAATCATATGTGAGGTTTTCATTGGACTGAACCACAGCTTCAGAATTTGGTGTAGTACTGATGGGATCCATCTGACAAGCAATTGAAACACTTACCACATCAGCTTTTCAGAACAGCTATCAAGAAGCTCCCAACAAGCAAACATTCTTGGAAAGGATGCTTTCACTGCTGGCTGTGAAGCAGAGCAGCCACTCAGCCTTCTCTGTGCCGTGTGACACACAGGGTGCATCATGTGCTATTCCCATGTGACCCGGCACATCAAGCATGTCACCTGCATGAGAGACACACGAGACAGGAAAAATAAATCTGGTTTTTCACCATCAGGTTTATTATTACCCACCTGCACCAAGTCTTTTTCTGCATAAAATTGAATAAAGAGGGCCCAGATTAAACTCATACTGAGCAGTCAGTAACTCTGTGCAGATTCCTCTAGGCTGAGTTAAAATGCGGTGTTAAACAATGAAAGAACCACATGTTCTTGTCTCAGGATATTTTAAAAAGAAAATTTTCCACACAGAGCTGACATGACAGAAACTGAAAATAAAGTCATGCATTTACTTGTCACTAACTTTAAGATATGCTGATCCCTGAAGAAATGGTTAAGTTCCAAGCAAGAATAAGCAGTCTTATTTTGCTATGTATTTTAGGTCTGCTTAAAACATGTTTTAAATGCAACTATTCAGAGTAGTGCTTAGGACCTCAGGATGTGAGGAGGCATGGACAAGGGTGCCTGTGAGTTCTTGATAACAGTAGAAGCCACGGCTTGCAAGGAGAAGCCCAAAGTGTCAGCTAGCAGCTGGTCACTGCTGCAGCATTGCAGGATATCAGTTTTGTTGCTAAATTCCTGCCCTCGGTTTTGATACAAATTTATGTCCTGGTATTATTGCAATTTCATGTAAATGCATGTTTATCACAGTTACTGAAATACCAGTTGTGATGATTGCAGTCTTTCTTATGTAGAAAATGATTTTGGTCTGCACCTAATGTGGGTAGGATGGAGTCCCAGGTAAACTACATCTGCATGGACTTAAAGACAGGAGTGCAGCCAGCAAATAGGAAGGCCCGTGGCAGATTTCACCACTGAAAATCTGGGACATTAGGATTTCCAGCTAGACTTTGGATGGAGTCCTGGGCAGAAGACTTACAAATACAATTTACCAATGCTAAGAGCTTTGTTGAGAAGAGGAACCAAACCAGGTTCTAAACAAGTGTTTGAACGCTCACAGGTATGTACATTTTCAGGCTCTTCTGGAGGAAAAAGCAGTGTACCCTTGCTTTAGAAATTTGACATGATACTTATGGACAGTAGTGATTTCAGAGGACTGTACTTAACACCTTCACACAATCCAATTCTCTCCATATTACTTAATATTTGTATTTTGGTGATTAAAAGAAGACATTCCTCATCCAGCCATTCTCTTTGCTTTTAACACCAAAGACTATTGAAAATTAAATATTTCATAACATACATCAATTTTTCCCAGTAATTTTGAAACAAATTAATATTTCCCTTCAAACCCTCTTTGTTTTTAACTGAATGTGTGTTCCATGTAAAAAGACAGTGAAACTGCTTATCTGTATTATGGCAGCACCTTTGTAGTTTTGCTCAGGGGCTGGGGAAAGTTGCTGCAGCAACAGCTCAAGTTATGTAATGCTTCAATGAAGGATGAGTAAGCTGGTTTGCAGGGGGCTG
Organism: Irena cyanogastra; assembly: GCA_013397155.1. Lineage (NCBI taxonomy): Eukaryota > Metazoa > Chordata > Aves > Passeriformes > Irenidae > Irena > Irena cyanogastra. The sequence continues at coordinate 472,881 of VWZV01012765.1, read as the reverse complement.
CAAACCCAAGCTTTCCTTTTCTGTCAGTTTCTGTCTTTGCTTGTGAAGTGAAATACATTTTACAATAGGTTTTTAAATCCTCTGTGGAGAGTACTTTAGCTTTAATGTGCTAAATAGTAATAATAACAACATGGAGAGAGAATAATTCTGGGTATTTCTTAATATCACATTATACTTGGCATGTTTGAATTGGCATTAAAAACTGGATTTTATTTATTTTACAGAGTCAAAAATGTTGCTGATGCATAGCAAAATGTAGCAAGATTTACCTGTGTTCATGTAACCTAAACAGCATGAGTTACTACACTAAGCAGTAAATCATAAACAAACATCTTGGATTACCAAACTTCTTGTTAAGTCTTCAGAGTTTACTTGTTCTGGCCTCTCGCTTCTCTTTGCAGTATCTCCAAAGCCTAGTTCTGACAACAGAGGTTTAGGAGCATTTTGGATTTGTGCATTCAGGACTGAGCAGAGTGGAATGAAAGCATCCATAAAGGAACTCAGCATTTCGTCCAGGTGTAAGTGATGGGGAGGCAAAGTGTGACTCAGGAGACTTAACTTTCAATCCTGCCTGTCCTAGCTATTAAACCTGGCTGCATTTTCAGGAGAGAATCTTTACAGAGATTTATGCGCTATGAAACATGGATGTGCTTTTCCAAGCATTCAGCTATGCCAGGATTTGAATGATCCTTTTTATGTATTGTCAGTTTCCTAGCAAAGTCTCATCTATTTCTGCATTGAGAATCTGGCTTCTTTTCTGACTGAAGTTTAAACAACTAAATTGTGTTTCTCTGCACATAAAAACAGTCTGACCCTCAGGGAGAATATCAGTTTTTGATTTTTAAATGCCATTTTTATTTCCTGTGTTTCCTAGAAGAGTGAGGGCTGTAGACACACTGTCTTGCTGTAAATGATCTTTGGTTGACAGCTAGTATGGCTTTTTTCTTTACATCTGCTCCTATTTTGCACTCTAGGGTTAGTGAAAAATCACTACATTGGATTTTCCAGGTGTTCTTTATAGCCCAACTCTGAGGTGTGACAACACATTCTGATTATGAAAATTATTGTGTAGTCCTTTGCTGATTCTGCTGTTGTCCCCCCCTTTTTTTTTCTTTTTTCAGAAATAGCCTTCAGAACACTAGTGTCTTAATGTCTTGTTATCAATTTCAGTAGTGCTGGTCACACACGCTAACAGAACACACTGAGAACTAATTTTGCACTGAGCATCAGCCAACATGTAGGGTGCATTTACGCTACTATTTGTGAAGAGAGTATCCCAATTGTCTTCACTTGTCTTGCTTCACATTTTGGAGTGGCATTCAGGCATACAAAGTGCATAAATTTCAGATGAAACTAAACCATATGTGTTTTTCAGAAACACATTCAGTGTTCTTCAACCACTGACATGCATTCCTGCTGACAGGACCAGACTGCAACCAGTCCAAAATAAATGGACTGGTAAAATGTTTGTGTAAAATGTTTGTGGTGTGGACATTGGGAGACGACTGGTTCTGCCCCCACTGGTCAGCACTCCTTGCTAACACTGATGGATCTTAGAGGGGCAGCCACGGCGTTTGCAACTTCTAAGTTTCTCAGAACTGTTCCTTGAGGAATGCAGCCCAGTGATTATTTCTAGAGCTGGATGCCTAGATTCTCATTTGTGTTGATTACTGTGTCAACTACGACGTCTTTCATCTTGTCCAGCCACGCCCTGCTATTCACCTTTCTGTGTGCTGTCATCACCACACCCTCTCTCTTCTGTCCTTCAGCTTTGTTCCAGTGGATTGACTAATAACTGGAGGCAGTAACAACCTCCAGGCTGAAAGATTTACATTGGATATTCAGTCTCACAGAGGAAGTGGCTAAAGCCCTTCTGAGAATGGACCTCCGTACAGGATCAGTTGAGCCTACAAGATTCAGTCTGATGTTATCAAGGGTGCAGCTGATCAGATTATCAGGCCAATAGAGAGACACTTCTTATTTTAGAGAGAAATCAGCTTCTCCAGACAGTGAAAGGCTGACTCCGAAATGCGTTCACCACCTCTTCTACCACTACTGGATGCTGAGTTTGCAGACAACTATTGTAATAATTATTTACAACTATTACAATAAACGCTATTCTCCATGTCTCATCTTCCAGTTTCCTAAAAAGAGCAGGAAGTTATTGTGATTCTGCTTTTCTTGGGGTTTTGGGGGGATTTGTTTGTTTGGTTTTTGTTCCACCACAATGTGCAGTGACTTAGCTGGTTGAAAAGGAGCATTTGAAGTCATGTTCTCTTGCTAGGTGCATCGAGGTGTCATCCTGCTGCTGGGCAAAACCACACAAACAATCCTTTCCCTCAAATTAAACAAACAGAAAGCTCCAAAAGATACCTAAATACTGTAGCCTCATCTAATTGTTTGTGAATAGAATAGATCTGTGTGAAAATAGGCACCATTCCAGCAGACCTACCTTCCTGCAAAAATATTGCTGCTTGCCTGGTCAAAGACTAAAGTAAAAGTTCAGATTCTTCAAGGGAATCACAGTACTTCTACAACTATATGCCAGGAATTTCTCCATTACAGATATTCTAGTCCTGACTAGGGAGAAAATCACATGGAAATCTTCCTAGATCAGTGATAGACTGGTGTATGGAGCAAAACAAGGAATGTGAGCTTCCTGAAACCCAATGGATTTTTGTCAATCTATGGATTTGGCTGGTGCAAGAAGGATGGGAGAGCACTTGGACATCACATTCTGCTGTCAGCTCAAGCAGGGAAACAGCCCTTTCTGATGTAGGCAGTGCTTTGTTCTTGCTTCACTGCACAAATATAGTGTTGTAAATCACAAGCACATCATTTAAATGTGTGCACACGTATGTACGCAAACGCTGTTCTATTTGTAGAGAAATGTATTGTAAAAGACACATTATCCATGTGTGGATGTGGATGAAAAACTCAACATGCGCTGGTGATGTGTGCTTGCAGCTGAGAAAGCCAACCAAATCCTGGGCTACATCAAAAGCAGAGAGGCCAGCAGGTCGAGGGAGGTGATTTCCCCTACTCTTTCTCTCCTCTACTCTTGTGAGACCACATAGCAACCTACCAGTATCTGAAGGGGCCTACATAGAAGATGGAGAGGGACTCTGTCAAGAACTGTAGTGGTGGGACAAGAAATAATGGGTTCAAACTGAAACAGGGGACATTTAGGTTAGATAATAAAAAGAAATCCTTTACTGTGAGGGTGGTGAGGAACTGGAACAGGTTGTTCACAGAGGTTGCGGATGCCCCAACCCTGGAGGTATTCAAAGCCAGGTTCGATAAGACCTTGAGAAATCTGGTCTAACGGGAGGTGTCCCTGCCTATGGGACTGCAGCACTAGATGACCTTTAAGGCCCCTTCCAGCCCCGTCACACGGATTGTCCGGTTCGATGTATCCACGCACGCCGCTCACCGCGGGCGCGTAACCCCGGCACACCCCGCACACGCGGCACGGCCAGGCCGGGCCCTGTCCCTTTAAGGCCGCCTCCGCGCCTTACCACGTGCTGGGGGCTGGGCGGGGGCGCCGCGCAGCCAATGGGGACCGCCCGAGGGGCGCGGCGCCACCGCGGCCCCGTCCCCATCTCCGTCTGCCGGCGGCGCGGGGAGCGCTGCCTTGCTCTGCCCTGCCCTGCCCTGCCCGGTGTCAGCGCCGCCGCCCAGGAGCGCCCGGCCTCTCGGTCAGGTGACGGGTGGCCGCCGGGAGCGGCACGGCTGAGCGGGCCGGCGCTCCTTTCGCCTCTCCTCGCCTCCGCGGGATGCTGGGCGGCTCCGCGGCGGCTCCGGGGATGCTGCCGCGGCCGCCGCCGCTCGCCGCCCGCTGAGCNGGCCGGCGTGGGGCGCAGGTGTGCCGCAGCCCCCGCGGGGTCCCCGCCGCAGAGTTTCCGGGGGAGCGGCCGGGGGGAAGGGGGTGCGGCGGGAGACACGGCCGCGCCGGGGGGGCTCTTCTCCCGCCTTTCCCTCTCGTTGGATCTCTCAGCCATTTTCTGCTCGAGTTGGCGGTGGCACGCCCGGGAGCCTGGGGCGCTCGCCCCTCGGCAGCGGTGGGGGAGAGGCGCCGGGCCCCCTGTCTGGCGTTTGCGTGCGGTTGATGTGATAACTCGTGCCCGGGTCTCATCAGCACAGGAAAATTAAGAAACGGCTTAATTGTTGTGACCTAGATACACGTGCGCAGTCTGGTGACCCGCTAAGCATTAAGCACCTTTCACTGCCCCTGCTTTTGATGCCGTGCGTGCTGAAAGGTGAGGTTCAGTGGCTATCGCTGCTTCAGGGTTGATGTGTATAGCCTCAATATAGTATTGATTCTCTGTGTAATATTGAACTATTAGTGTTTTCTGAACCTTCGGGGACAGTATTTTGCTCAGGCTGGTGCTTTGGAGCTTTGTTCGTGTGACATCTGTGCCGCTCACAAGACCGAGCGGCCCGGTGAGCACAGTGAGGATCACATGCGTGCCCGGTAACCTCTGTGCCTGTTTTTCTGTGCGGCATGAGTTGACGGGTCTTGTGATCGGATGGTACACAGAGTTGAATTGGAATCTGGGCTTCAACTGCTGCGACTACTAAGGATGGTGAGGGAGAGCAGAGGACAATATTTTGATCCACAAAATGCTTTAGTGCCAAGTATGAAAGATCACAATTGTGGAACCATTATCATTCCAAAGATGCTCTGTACGGGATATGGCCATTTGTGTGGCTAAAGTTGTAAGATGCAAGATCATGGAGAAAATGGGGTAAGATGAAAATGACAATATGTTTGGGTTACAAGGTGATTCCTTTGAAAGTGATTGGACACAGTATTGGAGCTGCATTCATATTAGAGAACAAATCTGGTGAATTTTGTGAAGCTGCAGAGTATGTATGCTGTACTTGTAACTGCAGGTTGCCTTTGTGTAACTGCTCCTTACTTCTTTTAGCACTTATTCCCCTTATAAGTGGAATATCTCCTTTAATATGGAAGAGAACAGTTTTCCACATTGAAACTGATGGTTCCATACTCTATTATTTTGCGTTGTACTTAAAAATATCCTGTGTCAGAGATCAATGTTGTTAGTTCTGGATTATTGAATTGTTATTGGATTATCAAGTATCTTCACGAACACAGATTCCTTGCACAGTGTATTTCCACTTAAAATCAGTAAGATTATTCCATCTGGAGTATTTAGTTAAGTAAGGGATTGTACTTTCTCCTTCTTCCTGTTTTTTTGGATGAGTTATTCCACACTTGGTTTTCAGTTTGAGTAAAATTTAAATGATGTGACACTTCACTTAAAAGCTATTGTAAGGAAAATACTACTGTAGGTACCCTTTTTATCCCCTTGTACTGTAGGTACACTCTTTTTATCCCCCATTTTTCCTCGTTCCCTTTCTGTCTGACTTTTTTTGACTGCATCTAAGGTTAATAAAATTATTTGAAGTATTTTACATGTGAATGAAGGCAGATTTTTTGCTTGTTAAATGCTTATTGTGCTTCTTCCTTACAACTCTTAAGTATGCTGTAATGTTTTTTCTTTCTTTCCAGTGATCTGTTCGTGATCTGCAAGAGTACGCTTACAGATCCTGAGAAGCTTTGCTGCAATGCTTTTAATAGACTTTCTGTTCAACAGTAATCTCTGTTTGAGTGGAGAGATGTGATTTGATCTAAGTAGGAAATGTAATCCTTTGGTAGCTTCTGTATTAATCATATACTGCTGGTCAGTGTTAGATGCAGAGTAGCAGAATAGTTTTCTAATGACAATACTCTCTTTTTAAGGATTCTTAGTTAGCTTTATTCCTTTCAGGTTTTGGTTAGTGAGGTCCCTCCATACTCAATATGTCTTGTAGCGTTTAGCTCTGTTAAGGAGCCCTGTGAGACCAATAACAGTCTGTATCCTTGGACTTTCAATTGTTATGAAAGCCTTGAAAGCTTAAGTGTGTTCACACACCCTCCTTACCCTGCACAACAGAGCAATCGCCAAAAATCTCTTTAGTAGATAATGCCTTCTCAAATTAATGTAATTTGACAACTTTCTCAACTACATTGTTGGGAAGCTTTGTGTTTTCTAGTCTTCCCAGGAACATAAGGAAAAGTTGTGTTTCAGTGGGCTATCAACCAGGCTTGTGGTTTGCCTGTAACAAGTACTGCATGTACTCGTTCTGTTGCACTCTCCCCTTTAATGGGAGCTAAATCTTGGCCAGAGGTCCACGCTGCTTCGGCTCTGAAGGAACCATCAAACTTCAAGGTCCATGCTGCTTACTAGGATGAGCTGGCACAGCCTCAAAGAGCAAGAGACATGGTGCCTATAGATGAATGTGGAGCCACGGGAAATTATTTCCTGGGTGCATGAATATTGACATACTAATTTGGCTCAGGAGTGCTCTTTTAAAGAAAACCTCTAAATTGTCCCACTAACTGCACTTTGGCTCACAAAGCCAAGTGGCTTTGGTACATAAACTGGATTCCTGTTGCAATGAATGAAATTAGAAAGTGTGTTCCAACCACTAATGGGTATTCAGTCCCTGGGACCATACTTCAGCTGGTCAAAAGTAAAACTCCAGAACCCATACAGTGTGGGTGTCAAGTCCTTAACACCAATTAATGCACTCTGTTGAGCTACCTTGGGCTGTACTACGTGTTCACATGAGCACAACCTTTACCTGCAGGGTGAGGAGAACGTAAACATGAGGTGTAGATGCTAATATGGAGCTGTTGGGATAGTAGAACTTTCTACTGGCCCAGGCCTCCCTTCAAGATAATGGAAGTATGAAGTAGTAAAGGGTAGTAGTTAGAATTCTAGAATAGCTTTTTTTTACAAAAAATTCTTTTTTTACAAAAAGAGAAAGTGTAAACCAGCAGGAGAACAGATGAGTATTAGTGAGATATTACATTTGTCCTAGCAGTTTTGTAGACAGACTTGAGCTTCTCTTTTTTTACTGCTGCTTCTTGCTTCTCTTAACTGAATGAATATATGTGTGTGAAATACATATGTAAAGAAGTATGCATGTGTATACACACACCCCTTTCAACAGAGGCACTTGAGTGGCTGTAGTTGAATATATTTCTTCTTAGCCTCTGAGGCTCTGGGAAAACCCTGATTACTTTGTGTGCAAGCAATGTGTATTTATGTGGCTAAATTCACCTAAAGCTTCTTATTTCCTTATCAAATGTTGCTTCTCTTACAAGATTGGTTTAGCATAGTTTGTACAATTTTTTGGAGTGCTACCAGGGTCATGTACTCAGCAGAATCATAGATCAGCTCATGTTGGAAGAGACCTTAGAGATCCTCTAGTTTAAACCACCACTGCCTTAGACAGGGACACCTTCCACTAGACCAGACTGATCAGAGCCCCATCCAACCTGGCCTTGAACATTTACAGGGATGGGGCATCCACCACTTTTCTGGGCAAACTCTTCCAGTGTCTCACCACCCTCACAGTAAAGAATTTTTCCTAATCTAAACCTGTTCTCCTCGTTTGAAGCCATTCCCCCCTGTCCTGTCACTACATGCATTTTAAAATATTCTCTCTCCATATTTTTTGTGGGCTCCCTTCAAGTACTGGAAAGCAGCAATTAGGTCATCCCGAAGCCTTTTCTTTTCCAGTCTGAACAGCCTCAATTCTCTCAGCCTTTCCTCATAGGAGAGGAAATCCTTCTAATCATGTGTCTCTCCTCTGGACTTGTTCCAACAGGTCAATGTCCTTCCTGTGGTGGGGACCACCAGAGCTGGATGCAGCACTGCAGGTGGGGTCTCACGAGGGCAGAATAGTCTCCCTGGCCCTGCTGGCCACGCTGCTTTTAATGTGGCGCAGGACACATTTGGCTTCCTGGGTTGCAAGTGCCCATGGCTGGGTCATGTCCAGCCTCTCACCCACCAGCATCCCCAAGTCCTTCTGGGCAGAGCTGCTCTGAGTCTGTTCATCCCCAGCCTGTGTTGATAGCAGGATTTGCCCTAACCCAGGTGCAGCACTTTGCACTTGGTCTTGTTAAACCTCATGAGATTGCCATGAGCCCACTTCTTGAGCTTGTCCAGGTCCCTTGGGTTGGCATCCCATCCTTCAGGTGTGCAGACAAGCAGGGCTTGGTGTCGTCTGCAGATTTGCTGAGGGCACACACAATTTCATTGTCGATATTCCCCAAGGGACACCCCTTGTCACTGATGTCCATCAGGACTCTGAGCCATTGACCAGTGCCCTCTGGATGTGGCCATCCAACCAGTTCCTTGCCCAGTGATCAGTCCATTAAATTTTAGGGATTACACACAGTATAAGCACATAGTATCTCAAGACTAGAATGTCTCAAGTGCTAAGCATATATTTGAGTAAGGTATTGGGGGGCGGCCTTTAGGAAATTGATATAGGTTGTAGATAGTTTCATTTTAATTAAATTGATAGCAGTTTTTCTGTAATTGTGTTTACCTGATTCTAGAAGAAATTTCATATCAGTGCTTTTCTGTACTTTTCAACCTAAAGTCTGAGGTTATGCTTAAGCCACGGGTTCAGACTTTACCTTAATTTCGGTCTTTGATAGTTTGATGTGATTTTGAGTTTTTTAATGAAAATAAATGTCTTGGAGTTTTTGGAAGACTGCTTTCACTGCTGAATATATAATTTCTGCATTGCAGCCTGTGATTAAATTTCTTTGATATTGGTATGTGTAGTGAAGGACTGTTGTAAAGTAGGGAATAACTTCATTTTATGTGTTTTTTTAAAGTTGTATTATTTCAGCTGTGTCTGAAACTTGCATGCAGTCTATTTCTTGAGCTTTAAGTATCAGCTGCTCCTTCTGTTGTCTGTAATGGAACGGATGTCATGTTGGAGCTGCAGGATATCTATCTGGTAACAGTTTGTTAGCTTTGGTATATGAGATCATTTGTTTGGCAGCTGGTACTAGTGATTCTTTTGGTCATAGTGCTGAAATGCTTGGTGAGATCCTACTTGCTAAGCATTATTTCACAGCATTTATTACCAGCCTGGCAATGTTCTGCCTTCTGAAAAAGGAAATAAAGCAGTAGTGAGCTTGGAGTCTGCTCATATGTCAGTTTGTTCAAATGAAACACTCCTTGGAATGTTCTTGTGACCTAATACGGGGTTTTTCTTGAGCTTCTTGCAGTTTTGAAGAGATCTACACAGCAATAACCCTACTGAGCACACATGTACATCTTCATACATGGAAATATCTATAAACATCTGGCTGTAAACCCTTCAAAAATATTTGAAGGAAAATCACTGTTTTATTTGCTGTAAAAGGGCAGTCCAGCCCAGGGCCAGGTCTGAGCATGGGGGCAGGACAGGCCAAAGAGCAGATCTAAACCATGCACCATTTCACAGAGAGCTGAAGGTGAGCCTTAGGCTGCAGTATTACACCTTTGCACTGGCATTTGTCTTTCATCCATAAGGTGAGCTAAAGAATAAGTTCTGCAGAAAGAGATTTATGACAGTCTCACTCAGATAAACAGCTTAGAGAGGAAGTAATTGAAAGTATGGTCTTTTGACATGGAAACCACGCTTCCAGCCTGGAGCTTTTTTGAGGGAAAACAAGCCCCAAGTCCTCTGGTTTTGAGCTTTATAGGAACTAAGCCTGTTCTTCTGTGTTAGTTGTTTGGATTTCCCCTCCCCTAAACACTACTGTCACTAAACAACCTCTTGGTTTCCTCTAGCTTTGCTCTGAGTCTACCTCCATCTCTCTTCAAATTGCAAGAAGACACCCTGTTTTTTGTTTTGGTTTTTATCTTTGCCACAAATGACAAAAAATGTGTGGAAATGCACAAACTACTGACATTCTGAGAGGGATGGATGTACCTTGGTTGTTTAATTCCATGAAAAGATGCATTGTTGCCTGACAGTCAAATGGGTTTTGCCTGTAGGTTATCTTGTTTCTATTTACAAGTAACTTATCCATGGAGTTCCATGCATTGATTCTTAATTGGTGTGCAGTTGGATAGTACATGCTTGATTCCTTATTCTTAGGGCACTTTTGCTGTTGACACATCCAAAACCTGGTGAGTACTGTGCCACATACTATGCTCACGGAAAGTGATTTGGGGAATAGTAGCAGCAGAAAGCCTTGGAGGTACCTTTCCTTGTTGGTGGCACAACTTAAGGCAGGAAACACTGCAATTTAACAGAGTGATGCTAATGCTGCAAGAGAATACCTGTTGACATAAATGGCTTGATGTGAATGAAAAAATAAAGCTGCTTGGGGCTGAAAAATGTGGACAAGCATTCATAAAAGCTGAATTTGTGGAGAAACGTTTTAAAAACTGATGCAGAGCTTTGTTGTCAGTAGAGGGTGGCTTCATGTAAACTTACATAAAGTTTGTAACTTTTCTTATGTAAACTAAGTTAAAGTTGCAAAATAGCTTTATTAAATTTAGGAGAAAGGAAGATGACAGAGTTTTCACAAAAATGTTTTAGTCATTAGTCATCATGTCACTTGATGTTGACGTTGTGGGATGTAAGTGTTTCCAATGCATGGTAGGTGCCTTCAGCTGTTGCTTTGGTCTGAACAGTGACTAACAACAGACCAAATGCCCTGAGAGTAGATGTGACAAAGTAGCTGGGGTCAAGGGAGACAGAAAATGGAGTAATTTTTCTCATACAGATAATCCCTTGTTCTGACATTTCGGTATTATTGAAGCTGCTGAGGACGTGCTTTGCAAAGAAAAATCTTTGGGTTAGTACTCACTATATGTGCTACAAACCTTGATGATGTGCCTGTTCCTTTAAGAATTCCTTCTGACAGTAGCAATCATGTACTTTCATCATGTACTTTGCGCCTTAGTGATGTTCGTGAATAGCTTCTGAAGAGTAAATTCAGATTTGGGGTCATGTGTTGTGTTTTATATTTGTCAAGAGTTACTTCTAAGTGCACCTTTTGATTAAGAGCACACTGTTGTCTTGTATGCAGCTTAGATGGAGGATTGTAACAAGAATGTTCTTAGGCTGTCCTAATTACCAGTACTTGCTGTGTGAAGGTTTCCATGGGTACACTTCTTAGGCAAAAGATGAGGAATGCAATTCTGTAGGGTGGCGGTTAACAGGCTTGCTAGAGAGAATAAGCAGGAAAAGAAGGACTTTGAATGGGGCACTCATGTGAAGACAGCAAATATCTGTCTGCACTTTTTCTGTGTGCTTCCTGTGATAGTGTCAGATTACTGCTGATCTGACTAACAGGCAGGGACAGGGCAGTTCACCTTTGCCTGTCACAAATCAGTTCCTCTGTGTGTACTCCGCCTATGGTGCTGCTTAATCTTCATGCTCAGGTTCTTCTCTGTTCTGCTCTCTCCCCACCTTAAGCGCCTTTTTCAAGTAATTCAATTTGCCCTGTTTGTCTGGATTTGTCACTTGAATACCTTAGTAATGTCATGTTTTAATGTGCAAGGCTGGGGTCACAAGAAAAGCTCCTGTGCAGGCTACAAGACAAAGTGTTCTGAGGCACTGAGAGGATGAGCTTAGGAGTTCTGGCAGCAGTGCTTATGTGTTCCCCACATCGACTAGGGCAAGTGCAGGTGCATTTACCTGAGCAGGAGCTGAAATGTCTGTGGTCAGTCAGCACACTTCTCATATTGGTGAGACTCTTAGAATTGTACTGATAAGTGGGCATGGGGGCTTTACATCACACTTGCTACTGTTAAAACTGAGTCATGATTCTGCTTCCATGGACTGTGCTGAAGTGAAACTTGAGCTCTGCATGGAGCTTTCTCTGCAGAATGCTCTCACTTCAGTGCAATACAGCTCAACTTTTCTCCTTCAAGGTGCTCAGTGAAATTTTAGATATGCTAATGAAATTAGCTGTATTAAGTGAACAACTGACAATATTTATTTATTTTTCTAATAGAGGTGCTAGCCGTCTGAATTTGGTATTAGCACTTTCAAATTAGAAATCTGAATACAGTAGTACTTATTTTTTTATAATGGCATCAGAAAGTTTCTTACAGTAACAACTCAGCTTTTGTTTTCACTGAGTAAACTGACTTTTATGAAAGAAAACAGAGGATTGAATGAACTCAGTGCTCTGAATTTCTGTGCAGAGTATTTGTACTGAATTCTGAATCTGAATGTTATCCAGCACCTGAGATTGCTCAACTCTTAGGGTTGGGTTTGTTAATGCACGGCTCCAGGAGTACAGAAAATCTAAGCAGAGTTCGTTAGATAAAGTTTTTGAAGGAAACGCCAGAGAGAAGGCTGTGCAAACTGTTGAATACATAGTTCTGAGCAAGTTATTATTAAATTATTATTATTATTTCACTGAATGTGGATAATTTTACAGAATGCAATGTAATGTTAAAATCCTCTGTGGTTTGGAAAAAATAGTTATTGGAACTCTTTGAAATTTGCAATTCACAGAAATTAGTTTATGTTCAGACAATTTTTGTTGTATCTTCTGTTTTTCTATGGGGGCACATGAGCTTGTCCAACTATTGCTGAACAGTGGAGCGCTTGTGTCTGTCACATCTGCTTGCCTTTCTTTTTGCATTCCCCCAAAATGACCTTTTAAAATCTTAACATTTAACACCCTGCTCTCTAACTTACACTGTGAAATTGATTGTACTTTTTAGGACAAATCGTCGTTCTACAGGAAATGTCATGAGCCTTTTGTTTCTGAAGTGTCCTGTCTTGTTTAACAGCTTGGGTTGAACAAGGTGGGCAGAGACCTATGAGGCTGCTGCAAAGGAAGGCGCAGGGGCAAGGAAGAAGAAATTTGGTGCAGAAACCACTTTGCTCAGCTGTGGAGCAGCAGGGTTAGTCCATGCATACGAAGGCTTGGTCTTGGTGAATGGCTCCAATGTTATAAGATGCTACTGCGTTCTCCTGTTCTGTGCTGGAATTGGATATTGGTTGGACATTTGTCACTTCCACAGCAGCATTGATAGAACAGTGTTAAAGTGCTCTCAGTCATGTCTGTGCAAAGGTCAGTGATAGAACCAACTCTTCTTACACTAAGTATTCTGTGTTAACCTGTCACACCATGCAGGAATGGTTATGGTGGGCTAATGCTCAGCTGTGTTGAGGAGGCTGGAATAAAGAACAGGGATTTGGTGGCCACTTCAGTTCACTTAGCATCCAACCATAGTGACCATGCATCTTAGCTCCTATCCGGTCTTGGCTTTTAGCCTGGAGGAAGGTTGCTGTCCCGTGTTAGCCACTTGAAACAGCTTCAGGAGTGCCCTTCCAACTGTTAGAAGCCTTTCTAGATCACATCAAGTTAAAGAGTAGGAAAAATTAACCCTCTCTCCTTATAAAGGTATTTATGAGATTTGCCTGTGAGTATAAATCATGCTTACAAAGCACTAAAATGATTTCAGACACAATTCTAACTTAGGGAGTGGGTAATACCTAATGACTTCGGTACTTGGGAGACTTGGGGATATTATGTCAGTCACCTCCTGTGGACTAGATCACAGTACAGTTGAGTTCAAAGAAGTTCAGGTACTAAATTTCTTGTGTTCAGAAGTTCCTGTAAGCAGTCTTACAGACAGAGATATATTTGGGAATACTTTTGAATGTAACTAGGGAAATAACGCATATTTGAAAATTGCTATTTCTGTTTGTCGCTTCTTCGTAGCACTTGGTGGAAATGCTGTAAAATGCTTATGTAGAGCTCGACTGGATAATGGGTGCAGGGATAGGTATGCAAAGAAGATCAAAATGCAAACAGAACAATGTATTTTGTAATGAATGTGGGTTTTTTGAAACAATCAGTCAACTCAATGAACCCATGTGCACATTGATAATGCATCTGTCCAATTTCTTGGTTTTTAAGCAAAAATGCACGCATCTGTGTGGAGTGCCAAAGATGACTTGAACCTCCGAATTAAACTTTGTTTACTGCTTAAAGAAATAATTCTGTATTTGTATTGAAATGTGTTAGCATGTGAATGAGAAATATGATTGAAATTTGATTTGATTTTGGTTTGTGTTACTGAAGCACTGAAAGTCTTTATCAGTAGTTGTATCCTTGGTCCCTGTTTTGACAGAAAGTGAAAAGAAAGAGTTTTGTTTGTATTTAAATGAAGTTATCCTGAAACTGTAGTTGTTAGGATGGCTTCTAGTGAGTCTGTTTTGGTAGACTTCATCTCAGGAGTAAATCATGTCTGTTATAAAGAATTTTCTTGTAAACTGTTTTTCTGGGGAATGCTAAAGGAGCTTGACCTTTTTGTGAGGAGAAGAGTTTCTAATTTGTCATAATAATTGCTATATAAGCTTGCTGACTGAAATTTGTTTGCATCTATCAATGTGCAAATCATTTTTATTGCAGGACAAAGATGCAACTGAATTTTCTGTGTGATTTTTATTTTTTCTCAAATATTTCAGAATTGATGGACTGATACTTGGCAGCCAAATGGTAGCAAGCTACTGCATGTGGTCAGCTGTAATTATGTACAAACCTGACTGGATAAACTTCTAAGTCTACTATAATACCAGTGTTTTTGAGAAAATGTTTGGGATCGTATGTGAGTAGTTTAGAGTGGTTGGCCTGCTTTAAGGAGGGGAGACTGTTTCATAACTTAATGACTATTTATACATTCAAAGTCCTACGCAATTGGTGGTAAACAGAACGTAAGTCTTTAGCATAGTGGCTTGCAGCAAGGGTAGGTTTGCCCAAGCCAGCCAGCTGCAGGACTGTGGTTTGTTTGGTTGGTTTTGTGTGTAGTATTTTTCATTGAGAAGGTATATGGTATGAGTGATTTAATTGCCATGGTCTTCTGCACATGATCTCAAGGTGTGGTTCCTCCTTCCTTTTCCAATGAAACTTGAAAATAAATCTGTGTAAGCCTTCAAGATTCAGTTCTAGTTACTAGAAAGCTACTTTGTGTGCCGTCTACGAGAGAGAGTTAAGGAAAGTGTTTTGGATGGACTAGACAAATTATCATAACAACAAGAGGAGCAAAACGTATTTTTGGCTATAGCTAGTGAAAAATGCCGGAGCTGACGTTATATCCGTCTATGTTATCACTTCATTCAATCTAAGTCAGGATTTCCTGGCATTCATCTAGACCAAGGCAATAGACTTTGCTGTTCATGCTGTAGCAACATTTGGGTGATCAAGCATGGCTACTCATGTGTTCTTTCCCATATTCTTGCCAGTTGGGTAAATCAGTACTTTCTCATAAATATTCAACTTAGTTTTTCTTCCTTCCCTTCCTGGTCATTGCAGACTAACTTTTTAGTTGTAAACTCTGTTTTAGAAGGATCAAAACACATCTTGTTCTTACAACAGTTTAACATAACCATTTACAGAGGTCTTACCAATATTGTGTTAGCTGGTCAAAAAAACTGGACTGCTTTACCTCTCAGCACTGTTAGAGAGCTGCATCTGATACATTTTCATAGAATAGGAATTTAGAAGGTAAATGAATTTCTTATTAAGTGAAGTGATACTGCTGAGTTTGTACTTTTGGGTTAGATGAAACTGACCCCTTCTGAAGCAGTTTCCCTTGGGAGAGGGACATGGGGTCCCTGGATAGCACTTGCCTCTAGCCCTCCTTGAGAGTCTTCTTTTGTGCAGTGGGAGTGCATGTTCAGAACAATGATGAGAAATGGGGATTTGCAATCTTTCTGTGCCCCTGGAGAGAGTACCCTAAACTTCTGTCTGTAAAGCTTGAGAAAGTGCCACATCCTCTGCGGTTCACAAAGCTCTTTTGTGAATGTAGCCTTTTCATAGTAGAAGTGGAGGAAATTTGTAAAGAAATGTGAATATGCGGGTGTTTTTAGCTACTTGGAGTGAAGGTGTTTGTGTGCGTTATAGCAGAAAAAATATTTTTCATTTAGCTTGAAAAAACTGGGGGGAATGTTAAACACCAGCCATTGTTTATCTCTCTGTATCTATGGATTTACTTATGTCCAATAAATAACATTTTTTCTTAGTAATTTTTTTCATATTCTGAAATTAGTCCTTTGAACAGAGACTTGAAAGCTGTATACAGAATCTTCCTTAAATAAAAAGAATAAAATACAGAATATAGAAAGAGAAGCAAGAAGGAACAGGAAAGAGCAGGCAACCAAACCCATGCCTCAGGATACCAGCCCTAAGGTGTGGTGATGTCTGTCTTGGCCTGCTCACTTATGTAGGAGATACTAAGGTCTGAGATCTGTCAGTGCTTTTATACGGCATTGGAATGGAGTAAGAGCTAGTACAGTGTTAGAAAGACCAGATTCTGCCTTGCATTGTTGCTCAAAATTCTCCTTCAGATGTACAATGTGTAGTTCTTCCTTGAGTTCAAGAGAAGGTGGGGATAGGCAGAGGCACGATAAAGGATTTCTCTTAATCTCATTTTCTGGCAGAGGCAGTTCCCAGACGTGCCTTGGCAGTGTCTGTATTTAGTAGCTGTGTTCCTGGCCGCTGGCCCAGTCACATGGCGCCGCTGGAACAAGTGACACGGGGATGATGCATTAGCTGAGACCCAGCGCTGCGTGCCGGAGGAGGTGGGGTGGCCCGGCCGGCCCGGCCGCCTGTGCCCGGCCACGCAGCAGAGACGCCGGAGCCAGCACGGCTATGCTCCCGGATGGCCGCTGCTGTTTGGCTCCGGTGAAAGCTGGTTATTGCAGGTGCCTTGAAAAAATAAACAGGGAAAGAAGCACAGTCAAATCCTAGAGAGTGTTAAATTACAAGCAAATTTTCGGTTCTTTGAAGTGATAAAGATCATCACTCTGAAACAGCTTCTGCAAAATACTTGACTTACTTTGGGTCAGCTGAGCTCTCCTGACTGTTTGAAGCTATGGAGATGACTGCAGAAAGTGGGATGGAAAGGAGAAAGTTGTTTAAAACTAAGCATGGCTTTCTGCATTGGAGGAAAAAAATAGGTGGTGGATCAAGGGTGCTAACCTTATTGCAGACTTCACCTTTCTTTGTTTAAAGACCTAGTTTAACAAAAACTGCTCTTTTCTTAATGGTAAAACACAAATGCATGCCTTTTTTAAATGCAATTACAAGTCTTTAGCTCTTCTCTCTGCTAATGTGGAATTCCACTTCTGGAGCTAGCAACTGAGAGCACTGTTTCTGTATTTGTGGTCCTGCTTCAAACAATGTACTTGCTGGGTGTTTTCTTTGATTAGGGTTTTATTGTGGCTGTTTTCTTTTTCACTTCTACGTTATTACTGAGATACTCTATGAGAGCTAGCTCCCAAACTTCAGACTGGCAGATGAGCCAGTGAACAGTGATTCCTGATAACTTAGAGAAGCTGAGTTGTGACGCACTGTGTTAATGGGCTGCTCTTTATGCTTGTGGAAAGATGATGTGTGCACTTTATGGTGACTCCAACTTGCGCAGATCTGTTTGTTAACCTCTGTCAGCAGTGTGTGTGTCTTGTCATTTTTTGTGCCTGTGATAATATTGCTTCATAGCAGCAAAGATGATGAAAAAATGCTTCCAGCCTTACAAAAATCCTGTATATTGTCCTTTCCTAAGCAGGAAATCTGTGGAATTCTAGTTTTTCAATGAACAAATATATCCAATATTGTTTTGGATTTCATAGAAGAACATATAGAATTATCCCAAAAAAAAGTGACCCTTCTGTACAGTGATTTGATACCGAGAAATTTATTTTTCTCCACCTGAACTCTTTCTTCAGTAAAATCTCTTGAGAGAGAGCAGCATTCCAAATAATACCTTCCTTCACTTGTTGCGTGACTAATCTGCAATGTATCCTGCTTGACTTGTGTGAAACTAGTAACTATGTATCGTGCTTGAACAAGGTGGTTCATCTGAGGTTAATAGAGCTTTGCCGTATTAGGACTACTTTAAGTCATTGTGGAAAAGGAATGTGGTGCGGCATCAGCACAACTCTTCCATATCTAGGTTTTAGAAAGAGAAGAAAAAATGTTGGGTAAATGGTTCTAATTAGGAGGGAGGACAGGAGCCTGTCTTCCACATAAGCTGTTCAATGGACTAAAAGAGGGAAAATCATAATTAAGCAATCCAAAAGAGATTCCACTTCATCTTTAAACATGTGTTATGGCACTAATCCTGAATGTCTGGGTCTAGGCATTTTTCGTGTATCAATTTTTCTAAGTGTATGTTTTGCAAAAACAAATGCTCACTGAAACACCAGGTATGATTCAAACTTTTTTTTCCTAAGCTTTTCTAGCCACTTCTAAAAGCTGTTTGGAAAATAAAACCTTGCATGAGTCTCATTTGAAAACAGTGCTTAAGTTGTAGTGGACAGCTGTAACTTATACTGAAAATTACTCTTAACTACATTGCATACATTTATTTCCTCTTTCCTCCACCCCGAATTTTCTTGCTAAAGTGTTACCTTGAGTTGAAATCATTTAGGCAGTTGTCTCGCAGTGAAGATTAGGGGCAGGATATTGCCTACAAACAGAGCAGGTGACATGCTGTCACATAGCCTAGAAAAAGAGTGATTAACCTCTGCTTCACAGAGGATGATATCTGCAGAACAGGACACTTTCTTCCATTTTCTGTGTTATCTACTTTATGGACTCTGTGTGTTTTCCATGTGTGGATTTATGTATTATTTTGTTGCTGTTTAGAAACTGTTCTGTGGATTTGCAATGTTAATTCCCCAGGTACTTTAGGATTTATATTATTCTACAGATGATTGCATTTACAGATGAGGTAGTGTTGTGAAGCACACCTATTTAGTGAGCTTACCAGAGTTCCTTGTTCCAATGCCTGATGTGAATTTGATAGCTTGATGAATGTTTTAGAATTTTAGTTTGTTTGGGGAAGAGATAGATCAGGAAATCATAGCTTTCACTTCTGTACTTAGTTGAAGCGTGTTATTTCACTTATTTCATTTGCACTTCAAAGATGACTGGTAACACTGGTGTTTAAAGTAGTCTTCCTCAGTGAGGTGAGGGCTAGAGTTGTCTTCTCCTAGATTATTTAAGTCACTTGAGAACAGACCAGAGATTTCACTTGTTTGCTGTACTTGGGAGGAGGAGTGATTGTGATCCAGCGCTTGTCACTTCTCTGGGGATTGAAGTGGAGCTGTTGGGTTTTTTTTTTTATTGCTGTAGGTTTCCCTCAGCAACAGAGCAAGTTGTTCAACGTAACCTTGCTCTAGTTTTTTGCTTCACTTCTGTCCAGTTTTTAGAGGTTGGGGTTAACTGTGGTTACAAAATCATTTTAAGGGTACTGTGCTATTTAGCAGGTAGCACGTAGCACTGGGTTTTGAAATATTGCTTCTAACTCTACTGCTGGTCTGGTTGACCATTAACTAAGTTATTTTCCCTTTTTAACCTGGAAGGGAAGTTGCAATAGGGCTGTTATCTTACAAAATGTCTGAAATTTTACTGATGGGGAGAAAGCCCATCGTAATTCATGAGAGATGTGAATTATGAGCAGATGTGTCTGGATAACTTTTTTTGAAGCAAAGATGAGGAAAAGAACTTTGTTCTGCAGTAGAATTACCAGAGCCTAACAGAACATACTGTGTGCAGCTTTGGTCACTGCAATACAAGAAAGATATTTAAGCTATCAGAGAGTGCCCAAAGGAAGGCAACAAAGATGATGGAGGGCCTTGAGGAGAAGCATTATAAGGAATGGCTGTGGCCACTCAGTTTGTTGAGCCTGGAGGAGACCTCATTGCAGTTATAACTTCATCATGAGGGGAAGAGGAGGGACGGGCACTGATCTCTTCTCTGTGGCAACCAGTGACAGGACCCAAGGGAATGGCCTGAAGGTGTGCTGGGAAAGTTTAGGTTGGATATCAGGAAAAAGTTCTTCACCCAGAGAGTGGTTGGGCACTGGAACAGGCTCCCCAAGGAAGTAGTCACAGCACTAATCCTGTCAGAGTTCAAGAAGTGTTTGGACAACACTTCGGGGCATAACTGTGTCTCTTGGGGATGCTCCGGGCAGGCCCAGGAGTTGGCCTCGATGATAATTGTCTTCTGTGATCTCATTTCTTTGTTCTGTTCAAGAACTTAATTTTACTTGGTTGGGAGTATTTTATTAGATATTTTTGTCATCAGTACTGTCATTGAATTATTTTAAGAGGCACATGACTATAAATTCTCATCAAGCAACTTGAAGTCTGCAACCTTTTCTCATGGTTTTCCTTCATACATTTTCAAAAAAGCTTTTCAAAGTACTAGTGTCAAGTTCTTGTCCAAGTATAACTAGTATTTGTGCTTAGAAATAAAGGCATTACAGTGCAGAATATCTAGCATGTTTCTTGGTGTTGGTAGTTGGGTTTTTTAAACTGATAACCATATGGCATTGATGACAGATTCTTACTTGCTCCTAAGCTATATGAGGTTGCTAGGGGTTGTCAGATGACACTTGCTCACATGAGAGCCATTAACAGGGTGTTGTAGCCAGTGTTAGAACAACCCTGCAACTAAGGGCGAGTCACTGCAATAGCATCTATGCTTTTTTTTTTTTTTTTTTTTAAAGAGGCCATATGGTTCAGTCTTGTGACTACATAATTGCCAGCTACCTAAATCACATACCAGGAAACAAACATAGCTAAAGTCAATATTAGCTGTTGTATCTGCAACAGCTTTGCACCAGGCTTAGTAGGAAAAACCTCTGACAGCAGCAAGAGCAAGTCCACGATGGCCTCTGAAACCTGAAAGTCATGTCTGTTCTGTCTGGAATAATTGCAGAAGTACATTAGCTACAGCTATCCTTTTGTATTAATGGCTTCTAGAATATATGAAGATCGCTTTGCCTTTTTTTCCCCCAACTGGAAATTCAGCAGACTGTGTTCCTTTATAGGGAAGAAAGCTGATGGTAAATTACTGTTGTTAATGGTTGATCGATAGTGAAGAAACTTGCTTGTGGCTGTTTCTCTTCAGCAGGTATTAGTTTGTTTGAGGGAGCTTTACAAGAAGATTTGTAGCTAAGAAAATGTGTGGGGGTACACCAAAAACTGCAAATGGCACTGGGGGACAAATAGAAAGAACAAGAAACAACAGTGATGTACCACTTGGAAATAATCTCTCTTGTACCAAGTTGGATGAAAGAATTAGAAAGTCTTTGAGAGACGAAAGTGTCACCTGTGCCAACAAAGTGACTAGACTGCCGCAAAACAGGTATGCGTGTAACTTTTTTGATGTATATGGTTTTTGACAAAGAAAGGACATTTTAATGTTACACTAGATTTATAATCATGTGCCTGAAAGGCTATTTTGTAAATAATTGAAAAAGTTCTGTTAAAAGCTTATACTTGATGATGATGATGACTGAAACTCCAGTAAGTCTTTCCTGTTTGAAACTGAACTGACATTCTTGACTCTGATGTGTAAGATTTATGTATATGCAAACTGAGGCATAAAGGGTAATTGCCTTTCTTTTCAAATGAGGTTAAATAATCTTACCTTCTCTTTCTAGTTTCCTAATTAGTTTCCCCTCTTAATTTTTTTGCCACCGCCTGTGTTAGTCGGTCAAGTACTAACAGTGTGTGAAGCTGACAGGAGAGAATGCTGTGAAGTGGGGGAAGAACAGAGAGGGGAATCCTCTGCTTTACTTGTAAATTACCTCTAATTCGAGCATTACATCAGAGTAATCTGAAGTGGGAATAGAATTTATTTAACTTGTGTTGTCCTTTTCAGACGTGTGCCAGCATGTGTCCAGTGTCTGACTCTTTATAGCAATGTAGCTGTGTATGGTTCAGAGTGGCTTTTTCCAAGTTCTAGCACCCAAGGGTGCTAGAGTTAGTATTCTACATTCAGGATTGCTGGCTAAGAAGCAGAAAAATATACAGAGATGTTTCAGTCTGTTTGGTTCTCTAGGCTGTTGATGTTGCAGTGAAGGAGTGAGGGGTTAGTCACTTTCAAAAACAGCTTAAGGTCAACCAAAGTAGTTTTTGAAAATAAGTGAATTGGTGACTTGTCAGTTATTTTATGCATGCTGATAATTATAAAGGTGAAGCAAAAGCTTTCTTCATGAACATTAGAGTTTGGAGATCTATATTAACTGAAAGTATTTATTCAGGGCAGAATGAGGCAATTTTTTGGTGAATTTTTTTTCCCAGAACAAACAAGTCTGCTTTTCCCCTGACTAAGAGAGATCTTGCCCCCATGTCTCATAACTGTAACTGAAGAAATGTTGAATAAGCCAAAGGAAAGTAGTACGTATAGGAGAAAATAAAGCAAGCTTAAGCTGCTCTTGGGACAAAACTTTTTCAGGATATCAGTAAGCTGCTCCAAACTTGTGTCTTCCTTTCAGAAAATAAAAAAAAAAAATCCATGGCCTTTTAGTATCTCTAGTAGACCTGGTTCTACTGTTGTATGAACACAGCTTGATTTGATTATTTATTTTGACTTGAAGATAGTGTTTATTAGTCCTAGCTTCTTCCATGTACAGTAAAGATACAGTCTGAAGATGAAGCTAGGTGAGCTGACCTGCTCAAACATACTGATGGCGTTGAAGGAGCCCCTTCTTCCTTTGATTTTTGGCATCATGCTCTTGTCCTTTTTCCCCTTGTTCTGGCCTTGGCCTTTCAAGTCCTTTTGGAACTGACTCCGTTTAGGGAGTCAGCTCACTAAGCAGACAGAGAACTTACTTGGGAACAAGAAAACTCAATTACCATCCCAAGTGGCCTCAATACATATGTGGAATGTATTGGGAACATTTTCTTTGTGCCCTTTCTTAAAGGTATATAGTTCCGTGGATGAAGTGAGTTAGTGTAAGTCATGCTGCCACCAGGAGGTGCGGGTTCCACTGCCTTCCACTTCTTTCTTTCTCCAACTATGTTTCTGATCCACTTTCACGTGTTGGGGCGGACTTCTGTTGCTGCAGAGAATTCAGTTTGCGAGAGGTCCAACAGTTACCAGAGCAGACACAAGTAACAGGAAGGGTCACATAGTTACAAAAAGGAGTGAAAGGATATGTGGGGCTCTTACTTTCGTGGTCAAATAAGAGAACATGTTCAGTCAGAACAGCTGCATTTGACCTGAAACGTGAGCATATACAGAAGATCATATTAATTTAGTTAATTTAGCTGATTTTTAAGAATATGCAGGACCTGGCATTGCTAAATAAACAAGAAGCTAATATAGAGATAAGGAAGTAACATTTTGGGGTTTTGGTTTTTACACTTGTGAAAACAGAGCTGACCACTGAGTCTGCGTACTGTCTGTATTCTTCAAAACTCTGCTTTTAGAAGATGAATGACTACTCCTGCTGCCCGTGTTTTGGGGGAACTGTGTTAACATAACATTGGTTAAACAGTAAAGGGTGGAAGTACTGTAAGCAGTGCTCATGAGCTTTTGTGATGGGCATAAGCATCCTGGTCATCTGACTAGTCTTGGGCCTGCTGCTGGATTCCATGTGGAAGTAATGAGACTATATGGACTTGTATGCCTGTATAAATTGCCTATAGATATGCTTGATGTTATCAAATGAGGATCTTCTCTGTAATAGGTAGGTCTGCTGCAGGAACTGCATCTGTAAGCAACGGCATCATTAAAACAGAAGTTTGATATTTGGTTAGAGCTATAAGAAGCATTAGCTGAAATTACTTCCCTAGATTTGGTTTGCTAGTCACATAAAGATCTGTGTGATAGATTTGATATAATTTCTTAGCTTGTTGCTGTCTAGTACTACAGAATCTGTAGTTCTGGCAGTTTGCAGCAAACTTTAGTTCTAGCATGTTGTGTGGAAAAGGCTGTTAAGCTGGCTTCTTACTTTAACATAAAATCCAGTTCATGTCTTACACAGAAGTCAGCACTGCATGAACAGCGTGAGGTTTGCTTTAGTGCATAATGATGGAGTTCATTTGTTCATAAGGAAACCTGAATTCAAGCCACCCTGCATCAGTGAGCAGATGCAGGGCTAGATTGGCTCAGTCTGTGTCTGAAATGAATCTTTCTCAGTTTAGATGTGTAAGCCTGTGATCTGAGGTATGGATGCTGCTGTTGCAGTCATGGAGATAAATAAGACTTTGCTCTTGCATAGAATTTAAACTAAAGCTGTAGAGATGTAACTTTTCTTTGTTGTTAAAGGAAGGAAAGACCTGCAGCCTTTTTGAGAAAACAGCATAGTTACATCAGGTTGTCTGTTGCAGCAAGTAAGTAAATAGATAGCTGTGTAACTGAAGAGATATTTTGAGGTATCTGGTACAGAAGAGTATCAGATTCATGTGGCAGACTAGGATGAAGTGTATTGATGGCTCTGACTTTTCTTGTGTTCAGTGCAACTGGATTTTGGGATAGCATTGCAGGCAATGGGCTGAGAAACTAGTAACAGACTTCTTAAACAGATGGTGTGGTTGCAGCTCTCTGTAAGCAAGGTGTGTAGGATCTTTATTGAGCAACTATCAACAGTGGTATCAGGTCTGGTCTTATGCAGGTTAATGTGATGCTGTGACTGCCTTTGAAAGGAAAGGTTTGAAAAGAAATCTGCCTGGCACTCTCAGCGCTTCTGGAGGCAACACGTTACATACATATCAAGAAGTTTCCTCACTGTGGATGGCAAAACAGCCTTTAGCATCATTCTATGATGGATAAACCTTGCATATTATGTACATACAGCATACTTGTATAAGAGTACCTTACAGTGTAGCTAGGTATCTGACTTACTCTGTCCCAGGATGTTTAAAAATAGACCTCTAGATCGAGGTCTTTCAGGTTTGAAAAAGATGCCTATTTAGGCTTATTTTTTTAGCTATGTAGAAGGAGTACAAAAAAGAAATTAAGCTGGCTTTACTTAAAATTATTTTAAAATCACAAGTCTGTAAGTGTACTTCTAAAGCAGTTATCCGAACTCTAGCAGGATTTGATAGTGTTTACCTCACTGTTGATTTATGGATGTTGACAGAGCATGGAATAAAAGAAATAGCTTCATAAATTCTAGTATTTCATCTGTATAGGGGTTTTATGTTCTTCTCTCAATTGTCTACCTTCCATTTCTGTAAAGCACAGTTTGGGGAAATTCCTAAATGGAACCTCCTTTTGGGTGGAAGATCAGTGTGGCCTTGACTGAAGTCTGTTATGCAGTTTGTTAAACCAACAACTATTAATAACACTTGTACTCTCACCCCCCAGGTGCAATCCATCCAGGTCAGGGCTGGAGCAGTGTGACTGAGCATCAGTGCTCTGTGGCACTGCTTTATGCAGTAGTAGGTTTTTTCCATTGATTTCAGCTTGTCAGCTACATAACCCAAGAATTATTTTCCGTAGCTGAAGCCAAGCAAATCTCCATGCTCTGATGTGCAGACTGACTCCTTTTGGAATTAGGAAATGAGGTTTCTTGTCATTGCCACACTGATCAGTTTGGGTCCTCAGCCCCTGTGGTAGTGCAGCGAGTTAGGTCGTGTGCCATGTAGTATCTCTGGAGAATGGGCAGATTCTGCCTTGAGAGAATTGTTTTGCTTCAGGTTGAAGTTCAAGTATCTTGATGTCCAGCTACAATGAAAATAATTTAGTACATGAAACCAAGTCTCAGTAATCAATGGCTGCTTTGTAACCCCTGAAATGTCTAAGAAGAGGGGGAAGAAGAATGGAACAACATAAACCTGGTCTATCAGCTGCAAGACTTAAACTTTGGGAAAATTTTAACTTACATTGTCAGGAATGGGTCAAAAGAAATTAGGTTTGTGTTGTTTAGAGAAGGAAAAAAGGGTAAAAGCCTTGTGCTTTTGAAAGGCTGCGGTAGAGAGGATGGTGATCCATTGTGTTTTATTGCTACTGGGAGTATTGCATAAAGTAGTATGCTTACCATATAATAAGGATGATCCAGGATGTGTACAGAGAAGAGAATAATGGTAGTTAAGACCTGGAGCAGATTGCTGACACTAAGTTTCGTCTTCTTTTCCTGGAAAGTTTTGTAAGAAGATTGGATGAAAATTGGGCTGGCTGTGCCTGCCTTTGTCAATGACACTGAGCTTACACACTCCTTTGGAGATCCTTTTTGCTTGGAGCTATGTGGTTTGCAGCCTGGATTCTGTAAATGCTAAGTAAAACATGTATTTGCCTAATACCCATTTCTTCACTAAAATGAACCTGTGAAGTAAACACACTATTTTTAATATCTCGTGTTTCTCATCCATAGCTGGTCCTCTTTGGAGTTTGACTTGAATGAGATCCGCCTGATAGTTTACCAAGACTGCGAGAGGAGAGGCAGACAGGTCTTATTTGATTCCAAAGCAGTCCGCAAAATTGACGAAGCTGTGGTTCAGGTATGAAGTGTTAATTTTGCTGTTGTCCTACTGCTCTTTTGTTTTCCTTTCCAAAAGCAGTTCTTTTAATAGGACAGTGTCAACTTCTTAATCTTGTGATCTTTCACTGTGATAACTGCAACAAGCATCATTACAGCAAGCCTATGAACATATCTGGTATTTGGTATTTATACTATAAAAATGGTATTCAAACATAACAATCCAGATTTGCTTTCAGGCAGAGACATCTATTTGCCTTTAAACTGAGTATTTCTTCAGCCTTTCTAATGTTGACTGGGTTTGCTTTTTGTTGTTAGCCCTGGCTGTGCAATCCATTTCAGTGATGTCCACCATGTGTCTAAAGGTGCTTTTCTTCCTTTGCTATTTGGAGTAGTAAAGCTGTTGTCTTTATGTGAATTAAAACAACTTCACTAGCTAACTACATTGTATTGTGTAAGCATGACACATGGGGATATATATGGCCATGTAAGTTTTGGTGACACACAGAAGCAAGAGCAGATGCTGTCAAGATGCAAGTTCTTTTTGCTTCTCTCCAAGCACGCAAATTGTGGAGTAAAGCTTTCAGCAAACTTAGGTCATTTTAAGATTAGTAAACCAGTAGTGTTTTCTGTTTTGTGGTGGTTTGCTTGTTTTTTTCCTACTGCCTCTATGTTTCTCTTCTACATTAAATGATTTCAAATTTCTGTTTGTTTTGAAGTGTTTTTTAGAACCAGCAGCTTCAGCTTGTTAGACTAACATGGTTTATTGCAGAGTTATATATACCTGTATAAGCCATAGAATAATGGTCACAACTTGTAGAACTTAGTTATGAAGATGCTTAATAGGAAACAATCTCTATTTCAGTCACACTGTAAATATGCCATTGTGCTGAATCAGTAAGACTGATGAGCATCATCAGCTGATGTCTGATCATCTACTTAACAGCGTAAATGGGTCAGACTGGTTGTTAATCTTGCTTCCCCTCTTCCCCCACCCCCCGCCTAAAATCAAGGTCATTACTTAGTTTTAAAACAACTTTAAGATACTAACAGCATTTTAGCAAAAAATGAATTTCTGGCTTCATTTAAATACTCAAATTATTCCACTTGCTTGAATACCTTAGCTAAATGTTAACTACAAAATGTCCTATCAGAAACTCTCTATGCAACACTGACATAAAGCAGATTATAACCTCCCTCATAACACATGATACAGGCTATAATCTGTTTTCTCGCCAGACACTCAGTAATCTAGGTACCCTTTTAAAATTGCCAAAGTACTTTGAATGCCATGTAAACACATAGATGTTAAACATTATTTTGAGTATTTGGTTGTTATCAAACAGCAAAGCTAAAACTTGTTTCATTTAAAATTAAGACAAAATTACTTTCAAACTCAGTCCTGTTTAAATTGAAGTCAAGGAAGCATATACTGTGTGTTTTTCTGAAATACAGTAAGGCTTATTCACATTGAATATTCAAATATATTGTTTGTCTTTAACCTGCCAATTCTACCAAATGATGGATTATTCATCCCTTGTTTTTGCTGGCTGTTCTTCTGTTTTAGAAATCCATTAATCATTTGGGGAGCAAAAGTTACATGCAATTTGAGTGATTAATTGTGCACATGATGACAGGAATTGGTTTGTAAGAAACCCATAAGCTGAGATTTTGTTTACATGAATTTTGGCAAATATTACAAAGAGTAATTCATAACAATTGGGAATGATCTTCCTGTGAAACTGACTATTTACTCCAATTATATATATGATACTATGAAAACCTATCTGACAGTGTGAATGTGAGAGCAGTTCTCCACTTGCTCTGATGCTGGCATTTAAAAAAATATTTTAAAACTGATACATTTTTTTTTAACCAAATAAGAGTATTCTTTATTTCTGTTGCTTTCCTGTAGTTTTAAGAAGCTTCTTGCCATGATATGTTTAGAGATGGGAGTTCTCAGATTTACTTTTTATCACATTGTTCTGTTTTGATATAGAAAATGGCAGACGAGGCTTCTGTAAAGACTTCTGCCAAGAACTGCCAAGCAAGCAATGGGAACAACAATGTTTCTTCCCATAGTCCCTCTGTAAGCTGTATGCAAAATATCAAAGAACAGATACCGAAGTATCAGGTAATATTTGTTACTTTGTTGCTTTTGTTTTTCCATTTTACTGGAGAAGTTAGTTTATTAACGCCTTTGCTTAGATGCATTGATTGACTTTGGCTTCTATTATATTACAGCTTAATCTGAACCTTGAGATACCTACTCTATCCTTAAAGTGTTGTACAATAAAAAAATGTGTGGGTGCATCTTAACCTTTTAGTCTGTGTTGGTCTTATCTTTCAAGGAGTTGTGAAATATATCTAATAGCATTTTGTCATAAGAAGGTTGTAAGAAGCACTATACTGTTCTATGTTCATGTCTGCTTATGGTTCAGGTCAGTTCTGAAGAGGCCATTCAACATGGTATATTAAGAGTCCCTTTAGTCTGTCTTACTATAACATTAAATTTTAGGTACTCTGGCTCTTTCTTACTAAAAGCATTAGCATTTCACCTAGAAAAATGAGATTTGAAGGATGTATAGATTAAGGTGTGAAAAGACAATTATATTTAAGTGGAAGGTGATTTTCTTCAGAATTAACAAACTTCTCTTTGTATTTGCTATTGATGATCAGTCTTTGAAACAAAATAAGCAACTGATCTGAAGACTGCGTTTCTAAGTATAATCACAAATCATTTGCCAATAAAAAATGTTTCCAAGAAGCTTTCTATAAGGGCAGGGAAGGTGAATTTACTCATTTGAATAAGGAAGGCAATTTAATTTTTGGGGATCCAGACCACAGATCCAAGTCCTGTTAACATTTACAGCTTTTATCAAACATTCTGTTATATGGGAATGTTGCTGGACACAGCTATTTCTTTGGAAATGTAGTAGATCTTTTTTTCTCTTGCCTTTGGAGGTCCCCCTGGAACAAGGGTAGCATTGCTCATCTAGTGAGCAAAATGCAGGATTTCTTCCTGCTGTAAACCCACAGTGTTAAACCCACACTGAGTGCACACTGATCTTACTCTGCATGAAAAAGATGAACTTCTTTGTGTTCTCCATTCTGAATTCATCACTGTGGCACTATGGTAAGTTGAAATAGTATGCCAAGTTATTTTTGACTTTGCTGTTCCCATCTTCTTGTCTGTGTAGTACACCAGACCAGCCTCCGATGTGAATATGCTGGGAGAAATGATGTTTGGCTCAGTGGCAATGAGTTACAAAGGCTCCACCTTGAAAATTCACTACATACGGTGAGTGTCCTTTTCTGTGATGCACTGTCTTGCTAGGCACTTGGAATTGATGACTCAGTGAAATAAGTGACTGTTTATCCTTTCAGCTCTCCCCCACAGCTGATGATAAGTAAAGTCTTCTCAGCCAGGGTAGGAAGCTTCAGTGGAAGCAACAATAAGTAAGAACATCTTTTTTTATATATATAATTTCTTTCCTTTCCCAGCCAGCGCAGTTGTCTGTCTTTCTTTCTCCTTTTGTAGTTCTGGTAGAAATTGGGAAGGCAGCTGTGGAGAAGAATTCTCTTAATAGAGCCTAGTTAGGCCAGCTGAGTTTTTAATTTAAAAAAAAAAAATCTTCATGTTTCTACATCTTAATTTGTCTAGGATATGCAATAAAGTTCAGAAGTTAGGTGCTTTGGACAATCAAAACCTCCATCTCTTCCTGCTGTCAAGAAGGGTGAGGAAGGGATATGCTGAGAATGCTTTGTCCCTGTATCCCACTTCTGTTTCCTTCAACAAATATGCTGTTCTGTTATACCTCCTCCCCAAATTGGACAGATAGGAATAATTTGAATCTCAAATGTCATATAAAGAAGTTTCCAATAATTCAAATATAAAACATAAATGCCTGTTTGCTTCCAGTTTCAGAAACCTACTTGTCCTTCAATTTGGTTGCAAAGTTAATGTTCAGCCTCGTTTTGTAAAACGAACCTAATTCTTAAGCTAATCTTAGTGCCTATTGATAACATTCTCAAGGAATCCTGGCTTCTCCCCCTATTTTAGCTTGCAAGATAGCTTTGAATACATCAACCAAGATCCCAGTCTGGGAAAGCTGAGCTCCAATCAGAATGGCTTGGGAACCTGTCGCAGTGGAAGTAATTTAGGTAAATATTTCCAGGTTCTATGTCTTTCTGACAACATGAGGCCATCTGTTCGTTCAGTTTTGGCTTTTTTTTCCCAGTACATCACCTCCTTGGGTTTTTACTTTTTTTTTTTTTTTTTCATTTTTTCCATTTTCTCTACGTTGCTTTTGTTTCCTAGGTGTGTTACAGCTGTGTAGCAGCAAACTGCTGCAGGGTGTGTCTGAAGGAGGTCCCCTCCGGCTCATCCGCAGTGCTTCTTTCTTTGCAGGTTTGTGTGGAATGCCAGCCACAGTGTGACCCATCCATATGCACACACAAATCCAGCTCCTTCTGAATCTTTGCAGGACGTGCATAATCAGTCTCTAGAAACAGAGGGCTAAAATAGTGACAACAGGTGTATCTGGCATATACTTAAAAATATGTCTTCTGAAAAAATGGCTAAATTACTGTGTTTAATTTTAAAGATATTTTTATGAAGTGTTTTTAAAGATTAATTAGCCCTTATGTTTCTTAGAGAACTTATGTTTCCTGGCTTATTGCTGGTTTCTTGCTAACATGCAGGTGTCTTGCTGGTGTACAGCTTTTTCTCCTCTTACCTCTTGCTACTTTTTGATTTGATGCCAGACATTCAAAATTCTTGAGCTAAGTCTGGGAGTCTTTAAGGGTTTTTTTTTCTTACGCAATATTAATTTCTTTAATTCTCAAAACTTTAAGCTGCATAAAGTCTCCTTTTACAGGCAGAATGATGATCCATGCAGGTGGGTAGATCTCAGGCCTAATTACTTCAGTTAATTGCAAAAATATGAACTCAAATACCAATGCAGTTTCTTCACAGCCTTGGCAAATCTTGCATGCTCTACAATTTGAGTGACTCTGCACTACTAACACTTTGATGTAATCTGACATAGGCTGAATGTTTCCTACTGTGAGGCTTTGTGGACAGTAAATCTCAGCTCGGCAAGTGAAACAGAAGCTTTTAATGGACCTTGTGCTAGACTATTTCATTATGGTCTTAACCTGTGTTGAAGGACAATCTTGCACACTCAGTTTATCAAGAGTGACAGATGAGGGTACCACCAGCCCTCTCTTTCAAAGTACGTCTGATTTCTGATAATGCAAACTGTATTCATATTCTTAAGCTCCTTAGAGATAATTTTTACATTTACATTGAGGCAAATAACCTTCCTCTAGTAACATGATAGCATAGGCTACTGTTTGCTGCCACCTCTCTTCACACCATACTGATTTTGAGCAACAGTACGGGATGTAATTTTGTTGTTGTATGACCTTTAAACTTAAACATTTTTTTAAAATGCTGACAAATAGTATGATGAATTATGTAATATTTTCTATTGATCTGCTCTGTTTGTTTTAGCACACAGCACACCTGTTGATATGCCTAGCAGAGGACAAAATGAGGACAGAGACAGCGGCATTGCTCGGTCAGGTATCTGCTGTCTATCTTGTTTGCCTGCTTTTGTAATTGTACAGTTCTTTGCTGCAGTGATTCACCTGAAATATAGACACCTCATGACCTGTAAATCCATAATTGTTTTTATCTGCTAGGTGGCTTGCCATCTGCATTTGCCTCAAGCCTTCATGCAAAAATATTTGTAATTATATTCTTTGTTTACAGCCACCATGTTCTGGGTTCTTAACCAGTTTATAATTTGGAGGAAGAACTGGTTGGAGCCTTTACTAGAGCAAAAGAAGGGAAATGGCTTTTTACACTGAATAGGAAAATGAAGCCCAGAAGTTGTCCTGTCTGTTGTAATGGGAGTGCAACAACTTGCGGGAGAGAACACTTTTAATGAGAATAAGATACATTTTAGTATGTTTTAGTAGGGATGATCTCCTACTTTATAACAAACGAATATCCTCAAGCAGCAAGCTTCATTTAAAATAATCGTCTCTCCTGTTGCAAGTGAGTTGTGTGAAAGAGAACAGCAAGCAAGGGCAATATTTGTGAGAAATTATTGTTAGAGTATTTAAGGAAAAGTATTTAACCACCACTCTTTGTGATTAATTTTGTGGTGGGTTTCTTGCTTTCTTCATAGCATCTCTGAGCAGTCTTCTGGTTACTCCTTTTCCATCTCCAAGCTCTTCATCATCATCTTCTAGCAGCTATCAACGTCGCTGGCTCCGAAGTCAGACAACCAGTTTAGAGAATGGAATTATTCCAAGGTGGTAAGTGTAGCACCTTTCTTCTTACAACAACTGTTTGACAGTAATTTAAGCTAAACAGAGCTTAAGCCTCCTTTCTTTAAAAGTACAAACCCTATTATTAAATGTTCTTGACTCAGTCTATCTTCTGTGCGTGTTATATAAGATTGCCAATATAAAACAAGATGAAGTTTTGGCTGAATGTGAACTTCAAAGCCAAATTTTGAATATATTTATTTTTATTGAATACATAGGCTGTGTGTTAATATGGCGTGAATGTATAGGCTGTGTATGAAGCCATATTCTGAAAAAGAAATTGAATTGTTTCTGAAGGAGCAGAGCATCCTGTTGAGATGAAAGGGACTGTAACAGCACTGCTGCCATAATGACTTTATACTATGATGAAGTCTGACTAGTGAGCAGTTAGTGAAATTTTGGAGTAATAGCCCATGACGACTCTCTCGGCTGGTACAGGATGTTCCTGATGTGACTTCTGCCAAAACAGGAAGAAAAAAAAGCTGTGATCAAAAAGCTTGGCTTCCGTTTTGGAATTTTATTAGCTTTTGTAGCTCAGTGGCATAACAAAGCGTGGAATGCAGCAGACTTTTCATAGCTAATAAGCAAATTTTTCCCTTGTCATTTGCAAAATAGCAAGTGGTTCTTGATTATCCTCCCTCTGTACTCATGCACCTGTACCCAGAGACAGAATGGAATTAGTGGAGACCTGCAAGAAATTCATGCTATTTGGCCTCTCTCCCTTTTCAGTTAAGAGACGCATAAAAGCTGCCAGTTAAAATATGTAGTCAGTAAAAAATAAAAATTAAACCTCATTTGAAAAGACTTCTTTCCCTAGTGTCAACCAACACTTGCATGTTTTTTCTAGATATTCTTAGTGAATAATTTTTAACGTGAAGAATTGTGCCAGGTACTAATGTAGCAGTCATGCTTTCTAAATCACACTTGCAGTTGAGAATAAACTGGTTGCTTTAAGTAAGTACTTAACTGAAGTACTTTTTAGTCTAGTTTCCTAAAGAAATAAGGCTGAGAGCAGCCCTGGTAAAAAAGGCTAAAACATCTAAGGTAGATAAGATCACTTCAGCCCAGTTTAAGAAGTAGCCAAATTTTCACAGATATAAATTTCTGCAAAGTGTTCTAAAAGTTACAAATTGTCTAGAGGAAAAGTAGCCTCTTTGGGCTGCTTATTTGCTCTCAGAAGCAGGCCTATTGGGTTTTTTTCCCCAGTGGAGAACCTATGCTGGGGAAAGATACTGGAAACAGCACACCGTTATTTTCACTCTCTACAATTATTCTTGAACTGGGATTCTTTTGAAGCCAAAAAAGTCTGTTCAGATACTTGTTTTCTGGTTACTTGCTAGGGAAACAGTAGGCATCTGGTTGGATACTTCAGTGCCACAGAGTTTGCACCCCAGGTTGTTACAGCCAAGATTCTGCAGTCTCTGTGACTGATGTTTTAGGCCAATAGCTCAAAGAAATTAAGATGTCTAGTTGGAACTCCACATAGTCGATTGGCAAGCAAGCTAGATTAGCAGTTCTGTTGAAAAGGCTTCTCTCTCAGACCTAAATTCCTCAATTTCTGTTCCTGGGAAGCAGTACAAAAGCTTGTGATGTTTCTTAGATGCTGACTGACCATCCTTTCCCGACTTCCTTGGGAATTTCTGTGTCTGTATGCAAGCTCCTGAAGTTCAGATGAGGTTATGTTTTTGTCTTGAACTCTGTTTTCCCACAAGCTGTTTTTTGCTGGGGTTTAATTGTGTGTCCTGTGTTCAGGGACTCATACCTCTGTGATGAGAATTTTTTGTATGTTTAACTTTGTCAAACCAATTAAACTGTAAACCGCTTATTTTTAGAATGGACTAAGAATGAATGCTTGGCCCTGAGTCTTTGCTTTTGTTAATTGCTTCATAGTGTTCTATAAATACTACAGACTCCATTTCAAGATAATTCTGATATGAAAAGACTTCAAACTTTTAATTACCGCTCACTGGTATTGCAGTCTTAACTTCAAAGAAACTCTAAAACCAAGCTATTTCTGGATGAGCTGCTGCTCAGAGTGTCTCCGTGGCTTTTTTGTCTTTTTTACCCTTTTCTCCTATAATTTCTCAGTAAATTAAAACCCATTT
Organism: Irena cyanogastra; assembly: GCA_013397155.1. Taxonomy (NCBI): domain Eukaryota; kingdom Metazoa; phylum Chordata; class Aves; order Passeriformes; family Irenidae; genus Irena; species Irena cyanogastra. The sequence goes on along the minus strand of VWZV01012765.1, from coordinate 438,374 downwards.
TTCAGTTGAAATTCCTTCCAACAGACATTTTGTCCATACTGTTTTACTTATTTGTGTATGTACATTATATATATGATGTTTCTTCAGTGAAATTGATCAAGACTCTTTAAGCAAGAAAAAATAATAATTTTGTAAATTCAGCAGTATCAATATCTAGCACTGCAAGGTTAGTATTGGTAGAAGAACAGGGTGAAGGAATTGCCACCCTTTTGTATAATCACAATAAAACTTGTGCTGGGCTGAGATTTGTGGATATCATCCAAATCAGTTGCCTGTGCAAAGCAGTAGCTTGGAATTTACATCAGGTGGCTATGGAACTTGACTCTTGATTAAGTCTTGAAAGTCTCCAAGGGTGAAGATTCCACAGCCTCTCTGGACACTGCCATCCCTTTGATTGACCATTTTTCCCCCATTTGACATTATCGGCAAACTCACTCAGGGTGTGTTTTGATCCCCAGGCCAGGCTGATAATCAAAGCATTGAGCAGTATTGATCCTAGTAGCAACCCATGTGTAATATCAAGAAGAGACATGATTGTTGAAAGAAATATGGCAGCACTATCAAGGAGATAAACAGAACTTGGGGAGATAATGATGGTTGTAAAATAGCCAGTGGGTGGGTGGTTTCTTTCTTTCTGTTTGTTTTTTGGGGTTTTTTTATAGTTTTAAGCAGAAAAAAATCATTTAAGCTGAGGTCTACACAACTTTGAGCTGGGCAAACATGTATTTTTAGGCATTAAGTTTGTGTTTTCACAGTAATTACTAAGTGGTGACATTTTGTCTTCAGTTAAAATAGAAAATTTTATTTTGTATGGTTAACTGCAAACATCCATCTTAAGATGCCAGAACAATATAGATAGTATAATATGTTTCCCAACTTCCCTCATGACAGCAGTTCAGATTCAAGAGCATCATAGATATGCTGCTGAGCACCTAGAGAGGAGCTCTAGTGCTGGATGCAGTTCACAGCTCCAAAGTTACCTTTAACCTTTTTTGGTTATGATTTGCTGTGATGTATCTCTGTTCTCTTTTCTTCGTCTCCCTCAAAGTTAAATCCAGGAAGGAATCTAATAGTTCTGTTTCAGAGGAAAGTGTTCACACCAGGCCTCCCTGGGGATTGTTTTCTTCCTATTTGAACAAGCATAGGACTTATCCATCAAAATGTCAGGCATCCTCTGTTCAGAAATGTGTGACAGCAAAGCTTTATTAGTCAGTCAAAAGAGTCCTACTATAAATTAATTACCTCCCACTATATAGAGAGCTATGGATAGAAGCTGAATTATCTCTCTGTATGCAGGTAACTGCCCTAACAAATCTGTCTTACAGGTCCACTGAAGAAATGTTCAGTATGGCTGATGAAAGCTGCAGCTCCAATCCTGCAATGGTTCGGAGGAAAAAAATTGCAATCAGCATAATCTTTTCTCTGCCTGAAAAAGAAGAAGCACAGAGAAACTTCCAGGATTTCTTTTTTTCTCACTTTCCTCTTTTTGAGTCTCACATGAACAAGCTGAAATATGCAATAGAAAAGGTACAGAATACTAATTTGGCATAATGTGGAAAAATGTCAATCAGAATAAAGTATTCTAGAATCTGATAGATGAAGAGTGGGAGAAGGTGCGTGGTTTCAAGCTTGCCTCCCTCCTTACACATGTAGTCTTGAGCTTGAGCCCAGTGTAGGAACTTAGCATTTGCTGAAAGAGGTGCAGTTTCTTTTCTAGACAGAATTAGAATGGAGAGTTTTATGCTATGGGTGGTTTTTCTTTCATTCTTGCTATATTTCACTCTGAGGTTTTCTTGACTCCCTACAGACAGTGATGATGGTACTCTGTCCTTTCATGCAGTGTCTAAAAGAGAGACACAAAATATTTGTTGCTGTCTTCTTTCTCTCAGAAATGCTCTCTTCTCTCCCCTTGTCTAGTATTAGGGATTGGCCTCCTGTGAGGTGGAGGGAGGTTGGCATTTGTTGCTGTCCTGAGTGGCTGTGTAGGACTGGGGCTAGATCTTAGTTATTTTGACATGTTAATGAAGTTTAAAAAGATGAAGAATGTGAATCCTTTAAGCAGCTGTTTTGTGTCTTTAACTCTTAATCAAGGCCATGATCTCATGTAGAAAAATAGCAGAATCCAGCCAGAGAGTGCAGGTTTATATCAGCCGTGTCATGGATGCCCTGGGAGAATTCAGGTGAGTTGATGGAATTCTGAATTACAAGGAGAGCACTTTTCATGCCCCATGAAAGATGTTTGTCACTTTCAGTTATAAGCAACTGGATGTAAGGTCTTGTGTTTTAGACAGTCTTGAAGTTAGTGTGAATGAATTTTCTGCATTGGTTATTGGGTAAATGTTTTCAGAAAACTGTAGCAAAACCAGCTCAGCCGTTTTCCAAACGAGAATGAAAGCAGTTCTGTTGCACTCATGTGTTCCTGGGATTGTCAGTTAAAGTCTAAACATCTCATCAAGATCTGGCTTCTGCTGATGCCTGTACAGTCAGGTGGATTGATGTACTCAGGCAGATAGATGTGTCTACTCCTAGCCATAGATGATGAACAATGTAACTGGCAAGAAAGTTGCAGTCAAAAGCTCTCCTTTCTGTACTTGAGAAAGGAAGGAATGGTTAAAGGCTAAGAAAATCAGCCCAGGAGAGAGAGAAGGCTTTAATGGAATGGAGTTTCTGTAATACCTGGAATGTAGAATTGAATCTGTGCAATGAATAGAATGAGTTCTTCTCCCCCTCAAACTTATTTCTGAATGGTTTCTTTGAATAAAATTCACATGGGAGTGCAAAAAAGGGAAGCCAAATATGTAAATTATATGAAGACACTAGGTTATTGATAATATGAATTAAACAAACTAATGTTCTGGACTAGTAATTACTGGAAGAGTAAAAACTCTTCCAGTTTGTTTAGTCTCCTAGATCTTACAAAAAAAAAAAACAAATTAAAGTCTGGACAACAGAAGAAGAAAGGGGCTACTTAATTCATTTGCAGAATTGAAACGTGCATTTTAACACTTAGTTTTTGGGCATTTTCTTTGAGCAGAGTTACCATCTGGAACCTATATTCTGTTCCAAGGATTGCAGAGCCTGTGTGGCTTAATATGATGTCCAGCACCCTGGAAAAGAATCAGCTATGCCAGCGTTTTCTTAAAGAATTTACCTTTCTGATAGAACAGATCAACAAAAATCAGTAAGCTTCCCCCACTCCCTTTTTCTTAAGAAAAAATCTTGTGTGCTTCCCAGTGCATGTGAATATGTTACTTTGGACATGCTTTTTTTACTTTTTTTTCTCCTAGGTTCTTTGCTGCCTTGTTGACTGCAGTGCTGACATATCACCTGGCGTGGGTCCCAACAGTGATGCCCGTTGACCACCCTCCCATCAAGGCCTTCTCGGAGAAGCGCACATCGCAGTCTGTGAACATGCTGGCAAAATCCCACCCGTATAACCCTCTCTGGGCACAGCTGGGTCAGTATGATTTGGAAAGCTTCAGATTTTTCTCTAACAAGCACCCTTGTGCATCCACTCCTTTTAGATAAGGGCTGCTTGTAATCCAGGCCACATTTCCTGCTACCAACAAGTGTCTTTTGCCTGATTAGTCAGAGCATTTGGAGGCCTTTTTGCATGTCCTGCTTTTTATTCTTGTTCCTTGTTGCCATCCTCTATTACACTGGTTAACTTGTTATAGAAGTGTTAAGATGGTGCAAGTGCTGCGAATGGTCTGAGCAGTTCGGGAAAGAGCCATAGAAGATGACAATAGACTGGATTGAGAGGAGTTACCTGGGCCTTGGAGGCCCTTTGTAGTTGAAATTGGCTACCTCCCTTTGTCTCTTTCTCACATAGCTAGGATAGAGAGCAGGGCAATAGATAAGAAGTCTGGCAACTGGCAGTAGCTCCATTCACTTACTGTTAGATGAATGGGCTTGGGGCAAAATTTTTTTTTCTATGCTCTGTGCCTCAGGGTGGTCTCTGACAAATATTTTATAGCTTGTAAATTATCTTGATGCATAGGACTAGATAACTGATGTCAAATTAGTAGGTGAATTTAAAGCTGAGAAAATAATTCTGTCAGTGGTAAATATTTGAAAATTCCTCCTCTTCTTGGCAGCAGATGAAAATCTGACATCAGACTGCCCTTCACTTTAGCTGATGTACTATACCGCCATGTAAAATAACACACGTGCACACTGGGGCAATGATGTGACTTACTCAGTGATGCTGGTGCTGTTTCTTCCTGATTGTCTCAGGCTTCTTATTCTCAGTAACCTCTATGAAAGATTTGCCACTTTGGCCACGTAGTTGCAGTGAATTGTTTCCTGGTTTAAGATGTTTAAACATTGTGCACAGGTTAGACTGAAGGGGAAATCAGAAATGTGTTCTTGGTGTTGAGGACAGAGCCAGGCCTGGAGTTGCAAAAACCAGCTGGATTGGAGGCGTAAGCTCAGTAGTAGCTCTTGTGGTCACTCCCAGGAGTCACTACTGGTAACTAGTCAAGAGTCTGTTTCTCTTTTTGTCTTGGCAGGTTCTCAGTGCCTGAACTCAAAATGCTCTCTGATTTTGTTTCATTCTCATAAAGCCCAGAAAGCCTTACTGTTGTGGTTGCAGAAACTGATTGTGAAAGTGAGATGTTGCCCTCTGCTGGTCCTTTTCTTTAGGAAGAGTGAAGAAAAACAAAAAATCAAGTCTTGGTACTTAAAAATGGGAAAGAACAGGATTTTGATGTACCTGTCTTTCCACCTTCAGACGTGTATTTTTATTGCATATTACATATCAATTCCAATTACATACTGATACAATTGTAAGTCCCTCTGTCATGAAGGCATACTATCTCTTAAACACCAGCTTCAATGTAAAGGTATTAACAACAAGTATTAGTACATTTTAAAGATCATAATTTTGACTTGTTGTACTGTGCTATTAGTATTTATATGAAAGCCAACTATGCAAATGAGCATGAGGCTTGAATCTGATTTCCATAGCAACTGTGCTCAACTCAGAAGTAAAACAATATATTCCAATTTCATTTCCATATTGCTTGTCCTTGTGGCCTACCAGCCTTTGAGGTTAATTGAGTCTGAAGCCCACTTTTGGTTCCTCAGGAATGAATTTGCTGGCTTGTTAGGCTCTGGGGTTGGTTGCAAGGGTGTCCCTAACTGAGGGAAGGTGGCACCACTGATGCCACCACCCAGGAGCCTTTCCAGTGCATCACTGGCATCATGGGAAATGGCAGATCTTAGCAGGGGAGACAGTAAGAGAGCCACAGAATGACTGTCTCATTGATCCTTGTTTTGTAGGAATGGAGTTGGGAGCCTTTACTTTATTACTTTTATGTTCTGTATAGTGAGGAGGAGGCTGGACATAAATGTCCTCTTTGGGTTTTTTTTTTTCTGTGTTAGCGTTGAAACCAGAGGCCCCCTTGCCCTTGGAAGAAACCTCTCTGAAACCTTTCTGTTTGTAACACTTAATATAGTGTTGCTTCTTGAGGTCTAGTACAAAATCCTGATGGCAGGCTCTGTCCAGAACAGAGTTTGAGCAGCCCAGAGGAAGGATTTAGCACCTGAAAACAGTCTGATAGATTTGCAGGTAGCTAATCAAGCCTCAAGGTAGAGAAGCCTGCTTTCCACACTTCAAGTAGCTGAAGAAAATGGAGCATTTGACGGCTGTGTCCCACGTGCTGGTGAGATCAGACATAGTTTGGTTAAGCAAAGACAATTCAGTGAGTGTTCTCTGATGGGTCTCATGTGAAGACAACTGGGTTAACTCATACTAGGAATAGACACTTCTTGAGTTATCTTTTACCAATAGGGCATGTGAATATTCCCTTATTGTCTATCTGTTTACTTCTCCCAGAACTCTGGAGTAGGAACTCTTTAGCTGATAGATGATTGTAGACAGCTGGAAGATAATTTCTGCTTTCCCAAAAAAATATGTTGAAAGTAGGATGTGTAAACCTTAGTTCTGTTAAGAAAGCAGTTCTTCAGGATAAATAGCAAATAAGTCATTCTTGGGGGGATTCAGATGATAATGTAGTAGTGCCTACCTTTCGTATTGCAGTTGTATTTTGATTTTCTACTTCTCCACTGCCCCCTGCCAGAGTTAAATGCTCATGTGAGTAACATTGGCTCCCACATACACAGTATGTGCTTTGCTCAATAAGGTAGTTACATGCCTCTTTTTTTTCTGAACCTCATTTATTAAGCTAATATTTATTCCTTTTTTCTTTTTTGATATCCTAGTCCTGAAAAACGTAATTAATATTTTGTCTGTGTAAAAATGTAATAAAGATTTTATCTGTGTTTAAAGGAAAGGTCACTCTGCTAAAACAGAAACTTTGTGAAAGAAAATCAGTAGAAAAATAGAAAGTAGTATAGCTGGCTTCAGAGTTTGGCTGGACCTACATTTTTCTTTGCCCCCTCTTGTGTCAGTTTCCAGATAATGTCTTGTAAGCATTGTGTAAATTAAATCTTAGTGGCTCTTAACAGAAAGAAAATGAGTAATAGCAGCTGATTCCTCACAAAAACCCTTCTAGACAAAAGCCAGGTGTAAGAAGCATCAGGGGACTTACTTTGTTACTCTTTGTTTAAGACTTCTATGAATTCACTGTGAAAGAAATTAACTGTCTAATTGTGTACATAATAAACGCTGTTTCAAAATGTGTTGAATTTGAACAGTATAGGTTATGGTACAATGCAACATAAACCTGTGAAATTTTTGCTTTCCTGTGTAGGTGATCTCTATGGTGCCATAGGCTCTCCAGTTAGATTGACTCGAACTGTTATTGTTGGAAAGCGCAAGGAGTTGGTGCAGCGCTTGCTCTATGTTCTGACTTACTTCATCCGGTGCTCTGAGCTGCAGGAAAATCAGCTGATGTGGAGTGAGAAGGCTGGGGAAGGAGAGCAGGTGCTAAATGGAAGCAAGATCACAACTGCACTAGAAAAGGGAGAGATAGAGGAGTCTGATTATGTGGTCGTCACTGTTAAAAATGACCCAGCTCTTGTGCCTCCAATCCTACCTCCAAAGAATGATGGCAGTAAGAACCACAGTACTGTGGAGTGGGTGCATCAACCAGACAGCACTCAGGCTGTCCCAGGCTCTTCGAGAGAAAAGAGGGAAGCGATAGGAAAGGCCAGTCAGACCTCTGAAACATCTGTTGACTGTCTACCTAGCAGTTTCTGTAAAGGAGCAGCTGATGGTAGGAAAAGAACTGTCACTGGTACAGGAATCGTGTCCTATCACGCTGAAGAGTCATCTAAATTAGAGGATGTAATGGATGTAAAGAAGAACAAGAACCAGAATGAAAGAAAAGTGGAAAAGCAGTTTTCTAGTAGGTCGTCTGCTCTACCTTGTCCTGAAAGGTCTGGCCACAGGAATTCACACTTAGAAAAGGTCACTTTTCAGATTGGAAGTTCAGCATCACCAGAGTCAGACTTAGAAACTCATAGAAAAGAAATGGAAGAAAATCTGAAGGCATTAATTAAAGATCCAGAGGTGATACATTGTGCCTCAAGTTCCACAAATCTGACTGTGGATGCTTCTCCGAATCAAGAAGGCAGTTGTGAAGCTGCCTTTAAACCCATCAGTAAACATAATGTTTGTTATGCACAAATCCCACCATGTGAGGAGAAGGAAAGTATACTTAACCAACATATGGAAAGTAAAGGAACTGAAGTGAATTTAATTAACTCAATATCTAGTGGACTGCTTTTGCCCACAGATAACATAGAAACTGTAAAATTGCCAAACATGAAAGAAAATAGAACTTTATGCTCTGGCAATCTGGAGAACTATTCTTCCGACTGTGTAGAAGCAGATTCTGCTGTCAAACAGGATTCCCCTAAAGTAGGTGCTAAAGATGTCCCCTATGGGGATTCTGGAAGGAAAACCTCCTTCAGAGTTGAAGGGGACATTCCAAGGAATGAGAGTTCAGACAGTGCTCTTGGAGCTAGTGATGAAGAAGGTGATTGTTGTATCCCTGATGAAGTCCATCACGATCACATCAGCAAACGGCTTGAAGAATTTGCAGAAGTGGAACTTCCTTTGCCAAGGTAAAGAAATCTGATAAATTTACAACTAAATGGAGTCAAAAGCTGTAGCTACTTTGGAGTTGTTTAAAGTTTCAAGTCTGAAATCTTCTGGGAACTTAGTCAAAGTTCCTTGCAAAAAATCAGTAGCAGACAATGATGTAGTTAAAATTCTTGTAAGCAGATTTGGCAAAAAGGAAACAGAGACAAAACAGGGCAGGTTTAATAAAGTTTTATGACAAAGGTGTACTTCAAATGCCTAAAAAAAGGTGATCAAACTTTTAATGTAAACTGACTGAAACATTTAATGTAGACATGTAGATAGAACATCTGAGGACAAGCAAAACTTTGCTTAAAAAGATAACTGTTTAGATTTGACATAATTCTTAAGTCAAATACAGATTTTGAATAAACATTGGAATAAACATGTTATTTGAAAATTTTTGAGCATTCCAGGTGCACATGGAGTTTGATGATGCTTAAGGTCAGTTTCTAGACTTACCTTAAGCATGAGAATTGAAGAAAACTCAAATTTAGCAAAATTGTAAGCTGCAGAATATGGAGCTCATACATCTCACAAACTCCAGTGCATATAAATTTGCTTATTTACAAGTTCGAAGAAGTCAATAAATTGTTAAATTTCAGCTTTTAAAATTCTTGTTTCAAAAAGCACCAGCAGATGTTTACTGGTGGGAACATTTATGTATATTTGGAGTGAAACTGTTGATTAATATTTGCAGTAGAAGCAGGCATGACTTTGCATTCATGTAAAATCTGAATGCAGTTTGTCAAGCAAGAGTCTTACCTGCTTTATATTTCTATATTTCAGGTCAAATACCATCAGCAGCCAATGTGTGAAAAACTTTGGAAGATCACTTCTGGGTGGTTACTGTCATACGTATATACCTGATCTAGTGCTGCATGGAATAAATAATGATGAAAAACTCAAGCAGTGTCTACTAGCAGATCTACTTCATGCAATGCATGTGAGTTAAAGTACTGAGTCAGAGTAGGAGTTGTGATATTACTGAAATCTACAGAAGCAGGTTATTTCAATAGGTTACCTTTTTTACTTACCTGTTCTGAACAGCCACACCTGCCATGTCTTCCTTTTTGAAGAGCCATTAATTAATTTAAGCCATTAATTTGCTGTATGCAATGCCTGTTCATGCAAGAATCATGTGCTTTCCTTGATTATGTTTAAGGCTTCTCTTCAAAGATTAACATATGGAAGATTGTTTGCAACTTCAAGTTACAAACAAGGGAAGAAACCCTTGAACTGCTTCTCTTTTCCATCACAGTAGCAGACAAAGTTACCTGTATTTCAGAAAAATTATGTGCAAGTTGAAACATCTTATTTTGCCACTTAGTGGCATGTGTTGCAGGTGAGGTAAAGTCATGTTGAGGCCTGTATGATGCTAGTCTGTAACAGAAATGACTGACTACAGAAGGTAATTGTATGTAGATAAGAACTTTGCTGTGTTCTTTCTCCACTGTAAGTACTCCCAAATTATAAAATTTATAACTAACCTTTCACTGGAATAACTGTGTGACCTCAGTATGCTATTTGAAATGCTTATCTAGTAATCGTCAGCAGCTTCTCTCTGTAGCAATTAAGAATCATCCTGCTGGCATGACTGCACATACTAGCCAGAGCAGTGATGTGTGTGTCTATATATTGTATGTCTTATATTCTTTAAGCAACATCAGATTGGTCTAGTGTGATGGTGTGGCTCTTCTTTGGTGGATGACAAGTGGGCCATGAGCTTGCGCAGCTCTTGCTGCCATGAGAGCCAATGCTCTCCTGGGGTGCATAGCAAGAGCTTTCCAGCAGGTCAAGGGAGATGAACCTGCCCCTCTACTCAGCCCCAGTAAGGCTACATCTGGAGTACTGTGTTCAGTCCTGGGCTACACAGGTCTAGAAGGATGAGGAGCTACTAGAGAGAGTCCAGTGGAGACCCCCACAGATCATTAGGTATCTGGAACATCTCTCTTCTCAAAGGAGACTAGACTGAGAGAGGATCTCATTGATGCATATAAATATCCTAAATGCAGGTGTCAAGAGAGTGGTGCTCAGCAACAGGACAAGGTGCAATGGCCATAAACTAAAACACGAGAAGTTCCACCTCAGCTTCTGAGGAAGAACTTTGTTGAGGGTGGCATGGTACTGGAACAGGCTGCCCAGGGAGGTCGTGGAGTCTCCCTCTCTAGAGACATTAGAAATCCACCTGGACTTGTTCCTGTGTCACCTGTTCTTGGGGACACTGCCTTGGCAAGAGGTTGGATTAGAGGATCTCCAGAGGTCCCCTCCAACCCTCTTATACCCTCCTTGATTGTGCACAGTAAAATCCCTCAATATCTCTGAAACATTGAATGTACTTTCACCATCCTGGATCAGTGTAATTATTATGCTCTTCATTTTTAAAGAAACTAATCTCTTCAAGGTAGGGGGAATACATGAAGAAAAATAAAATGGAGTAGTGACTTTCAGGCACTAATGAAAATTAAATGTCTCAATCAAATTGGCAGATGCAGTGCTGCTGAATGCTGAGTGTAAGTCTTGTCACTGAAGTTGGTATTCCTTGTCATTTTTTGAGATGCCTTTGGTTCCCTAATGGACAAAACCATGCATTGAATCACTTCCTTATTTGCTACATCAGTGTCAGTAAAAGTAGAACCTCAAATTGAACTGTGAAAGTGTATGTGAAAGTATCACATAATTGTATTTTGTTTCTGTTGCAGCATCCAGTGCTAGATGAGCCCATAGCAGAAGCTGTCTGCATTATTGCAGACACAGATAAATGGAATGTACAAGTAGCTACAAGCCAGAGGAAGATGATGGACAGTGTGAAGTTAGGCAAGGATGTTCTGGTTTCGAGTCAAGTATCCAGTCTGCTGCAGTCTATTTTACAGCTTTACAAGCTCAACGTCCCAGCTGACTTTGTAAGTGTTTCTTTATTGAAGGCTGAAGCTGATGGAAATTGTTTAGCTCAGATAGAAAACATAGAGTTCTGTACACTGTGTTGCAATATCAACGAACTTATTCCTGATATAATGCAGAGCTGTTACAAAATATTGAAAAGAATCCATGCTACAGTCCAGCAATCCTGGTTCTGGCAAACAACTTCCTATTCTTGGGGTTTCTATTCAACCCCATGCAGTGGATGCCTCTTCTCTCTCCCCTCCAACTAACTGTGGCTCTGTTTGTTTAATTGACCCTTCTGCTTTATACATATTTTAGCAAGTGCTGTCTTGGGTAGCTTTGCTCATGACCCCATAGGATTGATGGGATGAGACACCTGGGAAAGGGTAGGTTGCAGCAGGGAATGTTACTTTGTTGTGTTGCATACTCCCTATCCCACAGCGTCCTTTCCTGTCCTCATTGGTAGTGGAGTTCATCAGAGCAAATCAGTAATGCTGGTTTTGCTGATTGCAACAAAATTACCCACAAGTTTGGCTGCAAGAGCTGTAATTCAGTTTTTAGCGCATGATTATTTGTGAGGGGAGATGGAATGTTTTTTCAGTAGTCACCCCTTTTCTGATAAACAGAATTGATTTGTCCTTCAGCAGATAGCCTTGAGAAATTCTGTAGGAATCCTGTGTAATGACTGTGCCAGCAGATGGAAGAGGAAGATAGAGCTAAGCACTAACAGCTCTAAATACTATTGGTTGGCACTGTTTTGGGTTAAATTGGTGGTATTGATTCCACTAAGTTCTTCAAGTCAAGTGCTAGGCAAAATACGTGGGTACGTTTTTGAGTGTTTTCTCTGGATTCCTCTGGGCATTGCAAAAATGCAACTGTGGTTGAAATTGTGTCTTAACACTAGCACAGTCACACCTTAAATCCTGCCGTTTTTAAACTGAGTAGTTGATTTTGCAACTGAAGTGTTCTTTCCAGTGTTACCTTAGGATTTGTAAATGCAGTTTCTATATGGTTTGTGTGGTTTAGGAGGTGTCTGGAGGCAGAATGATTTGCAGGGGTTTTTATTTCCTTTTCCTTTCAAAAAGGAACTGTGAAGTGACAGTGCTAGTAGTTTGTAAATTTTTCATTATTTGTGTTAGAGACACTTTGATCTTTCTGTCAGGGGTTTTTGCAACTCTGCTGAAACATCATCAGGGCATGGAAGCTAAATGTTCCTAAACTCTAGGAGAAGTGTGACTTTTCCATAGTAGTAGTTCTATTGATTTAAATTTGGATAGAAACATATTTATTGATGTACTCATATCAATCAGAGATGACCACAATGCAGTATGTTTGAAGCTTCCTTTAGGAGTACATATCTCTTTACATGCAGTTATTGCTCAGATAAATAAGTATTTTTGGAGTTGTGTGGTACCAACAAAAAACAACCCAATTTGAGACCAGGTGAAAGGCAAGGGGTGTTGTCTTTGTTGTACCATTTCGTGCTAGTGGTAGTTGTGCTGCAGAGAGCTTTGCAGTATGCCCTGGTGAGAGGAAAGTGCTGATTGTCACTACTGCATTTCAGCAATATCTCAAAAGTTCTACCTGCACCTTTAAACTCAGTTTAAGCTCCTCTTCTATTTTTAGAAGTTACTTGACTTTTTTTCTATTTGGTGAATGAGAAAAACTGCAGAGGAAGCTAATTTATAAAAAAAGAAAAGACTTGTGGACACTGAACAAAATGGTTTAATGTACTGAGCTTTTGGGGAGAAATGTCTTTTGATTCTTTGCTGGTATGCAAAAGGAATAGATCATATGATGTAAACAACCCTTCTTTTAAAATAATCTGGGATTCTTCCTTACTTGCTCCCTCATAACTTAAAAAAAAAAAATCCATAATCCCTAACACAAATGCTGGAATTGAAACAGATTGAACTGCTACTTTGTGAATCAGCTGCATGCCCACGTGAGCCACTAAGAAAGTGCTCATAGGCTTTTTGCATGAGGGTTACCTGTCATGGAAAAGATAAGAGTGCTTTCTTCCCTTTTGGCCAGAACCAAAAGTGTTATGATTATAGTGACATCAATGAAAATTTGCTTGAAGCAAATTGATCAAACTATTGTCAAAAACCTTCTGCCTTTCCTCCACTGGTGGAAGTGATTTTACTTTACTATCATGTAGGCACTTTTTTTTAAATGCCTCTTTATTTTCCTTTATTAAGACTTGATATTAGCTCATTGAAAGAATAATTAAACATCTTCATCTTGCTCCAGATGATCAGAAAAATACATATTAGGCTACCTACAAGCCTGAGTAGTTTTTTTCTCATTAGTTTTTTAATTAACAGAACTGGTCTCACCAGGTCTCACTTCTAATACTTAGGATTTTCATTCAGCTCCAGCACATGGGATGATGGCCTGAAGCTATTTGCTGCTACTGTTTCTAATTGCTGTCTGTGACTGCTAGATGATTATATGTTTGATAATGTGAGGTTCTGCATGTGCTTCCTGCTTTCATCTCCTGATTTCAGAGAGCTGACCCAATTTAACTTTTTTGAAGTGGTCATCCCTGTGAAAAGAAGGAATATATCAAATTGAATGTACTTTTGTCCTACAACAAAATACCTGATAAGGCTTCCTACCTACTCAACTTGTGAAGACATGCTGCCTGCTGACCTTGTCTTGCCAGAATAACCCCTCTTTCTCCTTGAAGCCAAGGTTCATCTGCTCTCTTGTAGTTGGTATATGAGGAATTGCCATGAATCACATGACTGTATTTAAAAATAATACGCATTTCTAACATTCCACTGCTGGAAGAAAAGTGGAATGATTAAACTGATGTTTCAACTTGAACTATTACCTTTTGCAATCAGCATCAAATATTTAACAATTTTAAACCAGAAGGACTTAGGAATGATGAAAACAAATGCCTAAAATGGATTTGTAACTTAGTTGCTACAGAAAAGCAGTCAGCAAAGGAGTTATAACTCTCTGATGAATAAGATACTGGTGTCTTCCATGTCTTGAGTTTTAGTTTCTTGAATGGCACTAGAGCTACAATGATAATTTTAGAAACTGACTTGGTCTAAACCAAGTCTTTCAGAAAAATAGTACTGACTTGTAACAAAGACATCCTGATTCAAGAATTCTGCCTTAATTCTTAGCAAGGTATCTTGAGTGGTTTTGAACCTCATTAAAACTGTTTAAGTTGGCAGAAATGGAGTAACTTGAGTGGAAACAGAGATGCAGTTTGTGCAACAAACTTGCTGCCCAAGAGAGCTGGAATGCCCCAGCTCTATGAGGGGTTTCTGCTTTGTGGGGTAGTGTAACACTTCAATGTTTATAGCACAATTGTAATAAATCCAATTGCCTCTTCTAGATTTTGGAGTGCAGGCTTAGTTTATCTTCTAAGATAGAAGGTAGAGCAATGTGCTTACATTTCTGTAATATTTGCATGCAACTGCAAAAGCTGTTCTGAGGTTTGTGGTCTGTGTTTACAGTGCATAATGCATCTTGAGGATAGACTGCAAGAGATGTATCTCAAAAGCAAAATGCTTTCAGAATACCTGCGAGGACATACACGAGTGCATGTAAAAGAACTAGGAATTGTATTGGGGTGAGTATTGCAGGTATCAGTCTTAAGCAACGGCAAAAGCTGGGACAGTTATTTTTCCTTTTCATCTGAGTGTTGACAGCTTGTTTTCATGAGGATTTGCTTCATATTTAACACTCCTCTTTCATGTGCCTCATAAGTTGCAAAAATGGGTTCTACCGAGCTATCTCGAAGTCGGGAGGAGACATTTATACAGCAACAACAAAGTACTCGTCATTTTTAAATCCTCAGAATTAAGAGAGTTTGGATTTTGGTCATTAGGAAGTTATCCAAGCATTCATACACACTCTCTTCTGTTGTGATCTCCTTAATGAGAACTTCATCCCAACAAATACTTCAGAATTTTTGGAATGAAAAGGGTGCATTTGTATCTTGAGGGACAAAAGGGTCTCAAAAATCAGGTGTAGAAAAATAAACAGGTGTACTGTTCAGCAGCTGTCTTCTAATAATAGTACTTGATTGGCATATGACCTTTAGAGATCTGCCTGCTGACAGCAGAAAAGGGGGAATAAGTAAATACTTTCTAAAGATGTTTTTTAGCACTATAGATTAAGTCTAATTTATCTTTTTCCAGACTGTTCAAGATTTCATACTCAGAAATGTAGCTGTAAATAGTGAAACCGTGAAATAAGCACTTTTCTCTGTGTGTGTGTGTACGTGTTAAATATATATAAATATGTACATACATCCTGGCCTCTGAGCAGCTTCACTTTGAAAATAGTTGGAAACTGACCATTGTGCTTGAGAGATGTTCCTTAAACTGTTATTGCATAATAATTAATAATTTCAGCTTTTGGTCATTTTTGGTAATAAAGTGCTACTATGTAGTGAACTGAGTTATATTCAAAACCTGAAATACATGATCTTCCATAAGCTGATACTTAGTACTTTGTTAAACGGGGCTTATTGGTGCCTACTCACTGGCACCATAAGCTAAGGCTTATGGTTTAGCAAATAAAAGATCTTTTATTTAAACTACGGAAGATTATATAGCACAAAATGTAGTACTGCTTGCTATCTTTTGGCTTAAGTGCTAACATACTTCTTGGTTTTAAGCATTATTTACCTACCTTTACTGGTAGTATGTGATTATTGACAGTAAATAATAATTAAACAATGAACTTAGTAATAGTAAGACACTTCCAGTTTCTTTAAAGTGGATGAAAAGTATCATCTTGTATTTCTCTTGCAAAAGTGATTGAATATTATTTTAAAGTCTTTTTTTTTTTTAATTTCTAGGATTGAA
>VWZV01012765.1:366997-422506 GCA_013397155.1 Irena cyanogastra | reverse complement strand
CAGGATAGTCATTCCCTTAAAGTACAATGATGAAAGTGGGAATGTTGAATGAAGAACAGAGGTGCCAAACACTGGTAAAGGGGAGCACTGATGAAAGTAGGTGATGACTACATTCTACCACCTTCCGATTCAGATTTCAACTGGATGTTTTATCAGAGGACTTCAGTTTACATAACACAAAAGGCATTCAGGTTTTTCTTACAATCTCTCTTCTGACTTAAATCAAGAGACTGCATCCTTGCATCTTATTTTTATTCAAAGGACAAAAGTTAACACTATGTGGCAGACTGGGTGCTGCCATCCAACACGCTGCTCAAAACCATGAAGTACCAGTTAAAAGAACAAGTGGGTTAGAATGGATTTCGTAATACTATGCTTGTGAGTGTGGTGTGGTGTATGTTTCTTTGCTGGGGAGGAGGAGGAGTAGCTGTAAACTCTGTATATAGCATTCCTATACAAAGGTGTTTTTGGTGGGACATGATGTTCTTGCAGAGCATACGCGTGATTTTGTATAGTAGAAGTGATGGGCTCAGAACAAGGAACCTGGATTCAGCAGCCAGATGTCATGTGGGAATGGAGGTGTTTGTGACGTTGGTGTGACTTTTCCATTTAAGGACAGGAGGTTGAGAGCTGTGGCTGCTTCTGTTTTAATGAGGAGGCATTCAAATGGGCCCATGTCTACAAGTGGAATGGAATGGACTTCCAAGAGAGGGATTTTATGGGAAAGCCTTATGGAACTTCTGCTACAAGTTTACATTTGTTGCTGATTCAACTTCAGTAACTGTTGGTTTGCTGTATGACTGTGATCCTGGGAACTAAACTTGTCTTGGTGTCATCAAGTGTTGCTATCTCCAAGGAGTATGAATTTGGAAAACTTCTGAACGATGCCAGTGCTGTGAGCATGTGTCCATGTGCACATACACCAAACAATTGGCACAAACTGAAGACAATCGTATTGGGGAAATGCAAGACAACAAACAACCCCCATCAAACCTTTAGTCAAAATATTACTTTTTTCCAGCTATGAGTTGTCACTCTGAGTAGGAATGAAAGAGGAACGTTGTTTGAAGTAAAGTGAAATGTGGGGGCAAACCCCAATATTTGATATTACTCTGAATGTTTGCAATTACCCTTTTTAATTCTACAGAAATCTTGAACTATCATCCAGGTGCCTTTCCTTACTAGGTTAACTACTTTGAAACCAGAAACTACTTCTCCATTAGTTGATACTGGCCTTTGGTGTTTCTAGAAAGCAAAATAAAATTTTGTACTTCACTGTTTTCACGTGGTTGATTAAAATGAATGTAAAAAATACTTTTTTGGATAAAGCACTGTTAAGCTGGATATGAAACTATGGACCAGACTGAGGAGAGAACAAAGAATCAAAACATTCTTAAATGGAAAACTCAATGTTGGACAGTTCCGTTGTGAGCCACTGTGAATACGGTGTCTGAAATTGTCATCTTGCAAGCAGATTTCTGGCAACACAATTGCTTGAAAATAATGAATTCTAATAAGAAACTCCTGGTCACCAGTTGTGAGTTCTCCTTGTTGGTAGTTACAGATTTTTAACACTGATGGGACACACTTTTATTAAAAGTGTTTTTATTTCCTACTACCTTGATGTTTGGACTTTTCTACCGTAAGCTTTCAATGATTTGAAATAATGAAATGTGCTTATTGTGAATTGTTTAAATGTGATGGGGGTCTTGATTAACCTTGTGTTGCTTTTTGAGGGAAATAGGTAGACTGGCCTACTGTGAAGAGGTTGTTTCCACGTGGAGGGATACTTAATATTCTGATACAACACTTCTAAAGCTGTTCCTTCTATGCTGGTTTTCTGACCATTTTCATTCCAAATGTTTTTTATTGCATTTTCATACTTCTCCCTTGTATTCTGCCTAAAAAGGCTAGAATCTTTCTATGGTTCAGGTTTTTTCCTCCTGCTTTATAGCTAAGCAAACTTTTCATATCTTTAGTCTGTAAATCCTATCTGCTGGAAAGTAAATTTACCTCTGCATATGGCTTTTAGCAGATACCACTTTCTATTTCACAAGGTTAAAACAAAGGACGAACCATAGAGCAAGTCACGTATTCTTAAACTACCCTCTTGATGGAGAATGTGTGTGTGCATGTGTAAGACTATGAAACTGCTTCTCTGAGTGTACATAGAAATCCTCATGTACTTTCTCTATTTCATGTCACTCTTAAATAGTAGCTGACATCATTAAAAGTCGGTCCAGTTCTTTTAAAGTGGGGTTTTTATCTGAACAGACTCTGACAGTTCTTCAAAGAAACATATGCTAGCTTAAAGTTGTGTTTTTGTTGTCACAGGATTTACTAAAGAGAACAGAGATCTGTAGACATTCAGTGATTTCAAGATTAGTACCATAATCAATAATAGACCTGATTTTACCACATCAACTGTTTAAAAAAAAACCTGCCTTTGGGCAAGACATCAGTTAACTTTGTGGTGGCATGTGAGCCAATGGTCAAAAACACTTGAATTTTCTTCAGCCCAGGCTAAAACTTTATAGTTCTTGCTGCTTTATCTAACATTTTGCTGCTCTTCAGAAATTACATGTTGAACTATTTTATTCTCACAGTTTTAGTTTTGGGGGAAAGAAAATTCAAAATGAAAACTCTTAATTACCTTTAAAAGGCTTTAGACTTATGAAAGCTAATTGCATATTTCCCCTCCACCAAATGTACTACCTCAGTTGACAGGATTCCACTTTCTAGGGCTTTTTTTTGACTCAAAGTCTTTAACTTGTTTTTGGTAGCATCTTGATGTTTGTGTAAATTGGTGTGGCATGACAGGGCAGTAAGTATTTACAGGTGTTTTTTTTAGACATTTTTAGGGCATGTTTCTGGTTTTATTTTAATAGGATGAAAAGTGATATGAATGTACAGCTGTGTTGAAAATTGATAATGTAGCTTAATTTTCAGATATTCCAAAGTTGTTTTTATCAGTATTATGTAGGTTTTTTTGTAAACTTAAATACATACTTTCTTGGTTAGGTGGGAATGCACAGTCTTTCCAAAATCCCACATAAATGCAGTTTACACACTGAAATTTAAAGAATGTATGCTGTTTTCAGGCAAGACTAAACATAGGGGAGGAAGGAACCTCTAAATTGTAGAATTTAATTGAAATTAATTCTTTAACTCCAAACAATACCAAGATTTAAACATTTTAATTTAAGTAGGTATTCTCAGAACTAATCTATACAACTTTCTTTTGCCCCCAAAAAGCTAATGGACACTGATCCCCTAATTCATATTTCTGATGGCATCCTCCATAATTTTAGATTGATTTTTCCCCACTCCATATTATAAGCATCTTTACTCTTAAAGTCAAAACCTCTTTTCAGATGCATCAAACTCGTGTATATAAGGTTTATGCAAAATGATCACTTACCCTTCAAGTATAACTTCTCCTTCAATTAAAAGTACCCGAATAAAAATCAAGTCTGAACTACTGAATATAGTCTAGACAATTTCCTGTTGGTTTTTTTTTTTTAATTTTTTTTTTCAGGGGGGTG
Organism: Irena cyanogastra; assembly: GCA_013397155.1. Classification (NCBI taxonomy): domain Eukaryota; kingdom Metazoa; phylum Chordata; class Aves; order Passeriformes; family Irenidae; genus Irena; species Irena cyanogastra. Next base: position 418,961 of record VWZV01012765.1, on the reverse strand, counting down.
GGGGGATTGAGGTCAGTGAGGTAATTTGACATACATGGCAAGTTTTCCATAGTAGAAAAATGTGTGTTGCTATTGCATGTTTGGAGAACATAGGCTTTTTTTAGGAATGACTGAACACCAATGTCTACCTAAATGTTTTTTTCTTATAGTTGTTTATGTACACTATCATTTTGGTCAATTTCTTTGCGGCATTTGGTGCAATAAACTTTCTGAAATCAACAGAAGTGGTATTTGATATCTTCCTTTTTAAAGCTTCTGAAATAGCTGTTATTGTTGTAGCTGAGGTCTAACAGCACGTGGACTATTAGATAACCCATGAGCAAAGTAACTCTTACAAGAAGTGTCTGTCAGGAGGGCTGCATGAAATTTGGAAATTGGTTGGTCATCCTCAGAAGCTTTACTCCACTTACAGGTAAACAAGAGCTCTTAACAGTATGAAAAATATGGGCAAAAATAGTGGAAAATGAAGACAGTGATTGTTGGAATAGGTGATGCAGAGGTTCCACACGCCTGTGTGGCTGGTATTTAGTTCTTTCCATAAGCATTTGAGCTACCTGAAAAACGTGTTGCTATAATAAATCCAGTTTTTAAAATTGCTCAACTGAACAGGACTGAGCGACCCCTCATGTCTACTAGATTATGAAATGGTTAGTGCATTTCATCTGATTTAGTTTCAAATAAAGAGGTCTTTGATTTCTCTCAGATCTTCCATGACCTGACTTTCTATTTAGTATTTTGAAGCTTATTGGAAAATGCTTATTTAGAAATAAAAACAAGAAACGAGATGAGACAATCAACTGTATTTGTGCTTCTTTGAGCAAGTCTGAATTAGTCTGATTTGTAGGGTCTAAGCGCTTCTTACTTATAGACTGAAATGTTTGCTTGTTGGTCAGGCTAACAAGGATTGGAAGTAAGACAAAAAGCCCAGGAGCTTTGGCATCAAGGAGTTGATAGTGAGGAGAACCCAATTACCTGTCTGTTCTTTCCTCCTGTCATGCCAGCCGCATCTGCAAGCTGCTTAGTTCTGTGCCTTGCTCTGCTGTGCATTGAGTCTCTTATAGGCAGGTAAAGTGTGTTTGCAAAAAAAAAAAAAAAAAGTGCTGCTGGGTTAACATGTTTCATTTGGCTCAAAGGGGCAAGGGCAGAGATGGGACACCTCAGCTATGGGCAGAAAAGGAGTGAGACTGCTCTAGTCCCTGACCTCTTTGAAGCTTGTGAACCACTGGACTGTCTTGGTGACTTGTGCATTTCACCAACCTGTTTTTCCATCCAGCCCTTGTAAGACTCCATGAAACTCCTCTGCTCTGATTTCACTACTTTAAAAAAATCGTAGTTAAGCTGTTGATCATACCAGCTGGTTGAATTTCTTTTTAAAGAGCACTTAACCAGTCTCTCAGAATCCAAATGTTTGGGATGGTGGCAGGTGAGGTAGAGGGAGATGCAGAGGTTGGCAGACATAAAATAGACAAGCCCTGGGAAAGGGTGGAGACCTGCATTAATGAATACTTACATGGTACGGCTGAGAGGGTGGCCAGAGAGCTTTTAGAACTGAAAACTCCAAAGGACAAAATAATGCCTAGATTTGAAAAATCCTCAAACTCTGAAGTCAGATTCCGTGATTTGTTTAGAAGATGTGACTAGAAATAATATGAATGTTAATAATGAACAAGCAACTGAACTGTTTTACTGTTTATGTAAGTGGCAAGGAGGATCACAGATCTGATGGAGGAGTTCTCCTCATATGTAAAAGTGGTTTCAAGGCTACAGCAGTAAACATGAACTGTATTCCAAAGTAACTAAGACTGGCAGAATTTTGGCACAGGACTTTCTCCCTATGTTTTTCTCTATTTGAGAAAGTTATATAGCAAAGCTTTCTGCTGATCATCTGTGCACCATGTCCTTTGATTTTCTGTACTTACAGCTTTGAAGAGATCAATCAGGACTAAACATACAAACCAGGATTTTGGATATAAAGGACACGAAGCCAAGTGACAAACCACGAGACTGTGACCTGTAAGGCTTCTGATCCCATATAAAATTAGCTTAAGTGGACACATGCTAGTAATCCACATGCTGGAAAATTACTCTTATAATAGTTGCAGTCAGTTGTCTGTCTGGCACACTTCCAAAGCTAAAACAGTTTAAGCAGTACAAGTAGAGTAGCACTTTGTCTCGAAATCCTAAAGGTCAACACATGGCTGAAGGGCTTAGGAGTGACAGTCAAGTACTCAAATGTAATCTCATAAACTGCATTTTTTTTTCCATTTGGAGCTACAAAAGAGATTCTTCTGTGATCTGATAAAAGGTGTTTGAGAGAGAGCAGACTACTGTGAGGAATGAGTTTCTCACCAAGGCATAAAGCTCTCTCCTATGGGCAGAGAAATGGTTGTGCATGTGGAAATAGGAAGTGATGCTTAGGTCTGCTTGAGATCTTCCCAGGGTGGGTTTGTATGTTCTGATAAGAGTGCCATAGTGTCAAGGGCTGCGGCATTTTGGCTCACAAAAATGTTTTCCGTTCTGTTGGGTTGAATTCCAACCCTGCATATAACAAAATTGTTTCAAATATGTCTGTAATGTTACCATTTTAGCTCTCTTTTGCTACCTCATCTCTTCTTCCCTAGGCAAAATGAGACTGCAGAGTTATCTGTGTGTCACGTAGATGTTTTAATTTTTCATTTTCTAAAGTATTACATCAATTTTTTTTTTCTTTTTAAGATCTGCACAAGTCCTGTTAGCCTCAAAATGGACAAATCTAAAACTGTTCACTTTAGCTTTGAAAAATATAGAGAAATGTGTTTTGTTGTACTAGTTTTGTCATTCTGTACAACAGGCAACTCTTTTGACCTTGAAACACAACTGATCTGAGAGCGATGTGAAATTAAAAGTCACATTTCCAAACCATTCCATCAGATCCTTCTGCCCTCTTTAAGGGACTGACTCATGTAAGGACACTGCAGTCATAGTGCAAGTGCTTTAATTCTGTAAACCTTTGTTTCTAATTGAGAAACTATGCCTTAACTTTTGATTTGGGGAGCAGAGGTTCGTGGGCTGCCTGCATCATTGCAGCCCATTCACCGTGTGGGTGAAGAGACCCTAGTTCTGCTTTGTGGTCTTGTTGGTCAGGAATATTGGGAGCAGGCTGCCTGCTGTGGAGGGATAAAACAGAAATGGAATTAGCACTGAGAGAAAGCTAACTTTTTTCATTTGCCCTTTTGTTACTGCAATTACACTTCTAGCAGACTCCTGTCACAGTATGATGTCCCTAACGTGGAAGGGGTTGCCTGAACCCCAAGGCTTGTTGAGCAGGGTTCTCTGGATGCTGACCTGCTGCCATTGCCAAAGCCATGGACTGAGCTGTGCTAGTACAGCTGGGACATAACCACAGTGTTCCAGGTGAGTTTGTCAGGCCTCTGGTATTTGAACCATTTGTGTTACACCGAGCCACAGCTGCACCCCAAGGACAGACAGCTGCCTCTGATTTGCCATGTGCCATTTTCTTCCCACAAGAATGCAGTAGTGTCTCCTGTTGCTCAGGAGTGGGTAAACACCACAAGCAAAAGATGCAAAGCCCATTTGTAATGTTACTAAATAAATTCTGAGTCTCATAGGTAATTTGTTGGCTGCTGGGAGTGGCTGCAGGAGTAGCAGTGCATTATTGCATGTTTGAATTAAACAAGCCCTGGTGGCTTCCCAAGTGCAAGTGCTGATGCTCTTGATATAAAGGCAAGCTGGTAATTAGAAAATGCTGTTCTTGTTTTGACAAGGCTTCCTGTCTTGAGCTTTGTGATGTTTAGACTGTATTGCTGCAAAGGACTAATCTAACTAATTCATCCCTGGGCTCATACTAAGCTTTACAGGGGAGCTGGCTTTCCTCCACCCTGCCTTGCTTCACTTCAAATTAGTATTCTCTCTTTTCTTCTAAATATACAAAGCTTTTTTTGCATGTTTATTTTTGTGGCCAGCAACTGCTTTGCCAGCCATAAAAAAAGCTGGTATGGGCGTTGCGATTAGTGCTGAGATTTTAGATCTTGGTCTGGTTGGAGAGCTGTGAGCTGAATGGTCCCACCCAGGAGGCAAAGCTCTTGAAGGAGAGCTCCATGGGAATTGCTGTCCCACTGAATCCAAGCAGCAATCTGCACCTGCAGTTCATCTCACTGCGTGTTGCTGAGTGTTGCTAAGTCCCATTCTTTTCTTAACAATTGAGGACTGTGCTAAAAAGAACAAAGATGTTAATGGTCTCGGGTGAAGTCACTGAGGCACCAGCCTGCCCTTTGCTGTGTGACAATTCCAATAGTTTGATGATGGTTGGCTGCCAAAGTGCACACTGCTGCCCTTCTTTGAGCTGTGATGCAGAGCTGGGTTGCATGGTAGCTGAGGTTGAAATATGACTGTGAACTTTACAGCCTGCTGGATTTGCTCAAGTTAAATGCAGTTTTATGTAGTCTGTGATGGTGTATAGCACAGAGCATCCTGATGGCACAGCTTGTCAGTGTAGCACAGCGCTTTGCAGTAGTAGTGAGATCATCTCTGGATTTGCTAAACCTGTTTCTACTCACTCTGTAACACATCTTTATCTCAGTACCATGCTGGGTTAACCACACTGATTAACCATTCCTCATTCTTGACTAAGCTTGACTGGTGGCAGGTCGGGAATTTTCACCCTGTGTCTGTGGCTCATCATTAAATCAGCTTGTGCTTGTTTTCTCAGCATTCTGGTAATTACCACTGTTCATTACAGAGAGATGGGGAATTGGCCAAAAGTGCGCAGGGATACTGTGTCAAAGGTTAGTATCTGATCTTCTGAGTCCTCAAATAATGACTTCATCATCCAACAGTCCTACTGGCCAAGCTGAGCTGGAGGCATGCATTTCCCTTCCTGGTGATTGCTTTAAAGAGTCAGAGACACTGTGTCTGGCATTTAGACATATCTTTTGTGAAATTTAAAAAGCAAAAATGTGTGCTTATTCTTATATGCTGTGTACAATTACAATTCTGCCTAAAAGGCTAGTTTAGCTAAAGTATCTGCCACATGGATGCTGCCAAATGAATGTATTTTGCTTTTCTGAACACCTGCTTCTTTGCTGTTATGCATCTTTATTTTTTGCTTTAGATGCATGACTTATGTGAGAAAAAAGTAACTCGTGACAAGCAGCTGAGCAACACTTAAGAATTCATAGCAGGAGTCAGTAATCCCCCAAGGAAGCGCTAGTTTTCAGAAAAATAAAGGCAGAAGTGAAAGATCAAAGTCTCTGAGTGAATTCCTTGTTTGAGGCAGTGGGAAGGTGTTAAAGGCAAGCCTATGGATCATACAAGATGTTAACTTGCTGCTTCACAGAAAGAGCTAGTTTTTACACATTGGCATGAAGGTATCTCTGATGATGCTGTGCTGTGGCAGGGCAGCGTGTTTGTATCTGCCCCTTTTAATATAAAGAACAGTGATATAATGCAGTTTTTCTTGGAATTAGGCATACGGGTTGAAGTACTGCAGCCAGTGTTATGGCTTTAAACTATGTGAAAGGATAGGGGCAGGAGGCAATATAAAAATAAGCAAAAAAGTACAAATATAGGTCATAAATGCCATTTGACTCTGTACCACTGCCTGAGTTCCTGATTCAGTCTTGGTGCTGCTTGTTTTTATCCATGTGGTGGGAATCCAAAGATGAAAAGCAACCGTGACTAGACAAGATGTGACTGTCATTCTCTAAGGGGATGAATTGCCATGGCAATCCTGGCAGTTTGGGGAGATGGCCGATTTTGGCCAGCTGCTGGGTACCTGGAGATTGTGGATCCCCTTGGGGATGAGGTGCCTTTTGGACAATTAGACAAGTGTGCGAACTGTCTCAAAACAAAGGCCATTAAATGATTTCATCCTGCTGCTTAAGTAATGGCTCTTGCAAAAGTGAATGCCTGAGAGGCACCACCAGTTTCTGAAGGATAGCAAATGGCAAACCCAGTTGGAGCCTGAATTTTTCCCCCATGTCAAGGGGAGGGAATGCAAGGTTTGACAGCAAGAGAAAGGGAAGACTGGGTGCCTGCTGTAGGAATAGTATTTATAGAATCCCAGAATAGTTTGGGTTGGAAGGGCCTGTAAAAGGTCTTGTAGCTCAACCCCTCCCTGCAATGGGCAGCAGTATCATCAGCTAGATCATGTTGCTCAGAGCCTCACCCAGCCAATAAACAGTATTTGCTCTTTGTGCTGATGATGAGGATGAGGTTGGATCTCTCAGCTGTCACCCAGTGCAGGTGCTCCTGCCAGCACAAGGGAAGTGGCTGTAGCAGGGAAGATGACAACTGGTCTGCCCTTTCACTGAAGTCTGCTTAAAGCTGTGATGAAATGGGAATCTGGGGCAGTGAATTCCACCTTAGTTAAGCCAGTCTGCCACTGATCCCTTGTGTTTGCTGGTGGAAATATGCCCTTCCCGACCTGCTTGCAGTAGGGGTCAGATGAGAGCTGCTACTGTGATGCCTTGAGAATCCATAGCCAAGTGTAGGGATAAGGAGGAGCGCGACTCCCCCTTGCAGCATCGCCTCCCCATTGCTTCAGGGAAGCTGTAACAGGAAAACTGCCCCCTGAAGGGCTGGTGAAGTACCGGAGCTACAGCTGGCTGTAATACCAAAACGTGTGTTTTGTGGGACCAGTGCCAATCCTGCTTCTTTTCCCCAGCTGCAGCTAGTGTAAAAGCTGGTTTCAGATTGCTTGCCTAGCTCTAGATTGGCATCAAATAGCTCAGCTTTGCAAACCCTATTTGCTGTTCATGATGTTTTTGTCGGACCTGATTGTTGTTCTGCTAGAGACTAAGGTAACCTATGGAAATATATCCTAATTTCTCCCTTCCTCACCGCAAAAGCACCCTGTGAGGGTAGCTGTCATTATTTCCGACCTTAATACCATGCTAAGAAGAGGAGTAACTCCTGGAAAACTGCAGAATATATTCGTTCTGTTTCCATTGTCTTCACTCTGCTCCCTGGCCATTACAGAACATCGTCAGGGACATGGGGCTGGCAGTGGCCATCAGCAGGAGCAGGAACCACTTCATCCGAGTATCTCCCACAGCTGTGAAAGCTGCAGAAGGGCATTGTGTAGCCCTTGTTTCCTTCCAGTGCGGAGTGCCTGTTCTGTGTGAATTATGAGCACAATTGTCAGTGCGCCGAGCGCCGGCGAGGGAAGCTGCTGATAAATGAGGTGCGGTAGCGGCAGCTGCAAAATCGCCGTCCTGCTGGCTGGGGAAAGGCAAAGTCATCAGAGAATTAAGATGAACTGCTAAGCATATTCTGCACTCAGAAGGCGGTTCCATAGGAATTAAAAGGAAAACACAGCCATATAGAAGTTTTTCTAACTTCTGCTGGAGCTACAGCTGTTGTTCTTCAGGCTTGGTATTCCTTCATGCAATGAACTGCCCCCATACAGCTTCTTCAAATAGGATCAAAAAGGTCAGCTGGAAAATCTATAAAGAGGTGGAACAATTCAAAGAAGAATGCAGAGGCATAGAGCAATGACTGCTTGGAAATCAAGGTCAAATTGTGCCTTAATAGCTGAGTACACCCAGGAGTTCAGACGTCTTAAATCAGACTTAATGATCATGGCTGGGTAGAAGACAAGAATCCACATCCAGTGTTTTTAAACTGCTGTCTTGTGCATGGAAATGTGGCTGTGTGCCACCAACAGAGTGTAAGAAAATGCTGTCTTCCTCTTCCAAAGCTTTTTTTTTTCTCTCATGAGATCGAGATTTTACACTACCCAGCCCATAAAAAAGAAATCGGTAGGGAACACTAAAGCAGTAGTAACCACTTGAGCCGTGCTGTGTTTGGCACCTTGGAGTGCCACTGGTACTTGGTCATCTTGTTGATTTAGAAAAAAGGTATATTAACAATATCAACCTCAAATTTGTTTTTCAAACTTCTACTTCAGTGTGACTTGTTCTCAGTTATTTTGGTCACGTTTCTGCAGTTGAAGGCTTGTGACTGTTTATACCTTTTGCAGTGTATCATTTCAGTTATACATGAAGTGTAGCAAATCTTTAGTTTCTGTGATTTACTTTGCAGCTAGCTTCCCTCACCCAAGGGAACTAGAAGCTGCTAAAACCAGCAGAAGGAATAGAGCTGCCTTCTGCCTTTCACTTCTGCTGGCACCCAATTCTTTCTGGTGCAGTAAAAATTCGATTTAAAACTACCTGTAGACCAGCTACACAGATGAACTTTGAAACACTACAAGTTTGAATTAAAAGCATTTTTTACCATTGGTCTGACACCGCCATCCCCTGAAATGTCATAAAGAACCTGGCAGAAGTCTGTTTTGCTGAGCAGCTGACTTCCATCTGCTCAACATAAAATAGACTTAAGTAGAGCTTTAAGACTAATTCTCTGTGCATTTCTCACTTGAGGTCATGAGCAGAACACGAACCCTCAAGCTCTGAAATCAAGAGATGGGTCTCTTCTAAACCAGCTCTTCTGAGGAGCCAGCCACAGCCTCTGTGTCAGGTAGGATACTGTTTTCTCCCATGAGTTGTGTTGGTGTCTGCAGGGCTGCAGCAGAACTCTAGGTTTAGGCTTGGCCTTTCTGCCTCAGACCTAATACCTGGCCTACAGCATCTTCTCTTCCCCCCAGATTAATCCCCTTTTCTTGCATGGGCAGCACTGCTCTCTCTTGGCACAGGGAAAGGCAGCCCAAGTGCAGGTCAGTGGGTGGTGGCTGCCAGGGACATGTGAGCAGAGCAAAGATTTACTCCATTACCTTGACAGGTCTAGGCTCTTTCACCATCTCTGTCTGCCCAGGGATTGTGAAACCTCTTAGCACACTGCAAAATGCCTCAGCTATGGTAATTTCTCTTCCCCAAAGGTGTAATAAGGTGAAAAAGCTGGCCAGTGGTTGAGTACAGCTTCCGTGAGGCTACAGGAGTAGCTACACTACAGAGTACGTGGCTGATTCATTTCTCTTTCACAAGACTGCCCGTGCTGTGGTACAAACAGTGTTATTCCCAGGGGCTGCTCTCGCTGAGGTTAAATATGTGCCTTCCTGTATCAAACTGTTTTCTGCAATTTCTGCACGTTTCACAAGAGGGTTGAGTTACTGGTGAGTAAGATTTACAGCCAGAAACCTCAGGCCCTTTAGAAAACCAAAGCAGAGTGGGAAGGAATTACGTGCATTTCAAAAATTAATTTTTAGGTGTTCTGACACGCAAGTGTAATCAATGATAATGACAATGACTCTTTTTTTAAATAAACTCTTTGCAGCTGAAAAATGTGGTCACTCCAACAAAACAAGAAAGCTTAACCTGCAGAAAAGCTTAACCTGCAGCCAGCAGTTTGGCTGTTCCATTAACTCCTTTGGCTAACATGCTGTATTTGTGCTGTCTTACTCTGTGACAAATATGCTTGGTGCCACAGTGATGTCACAAGCCCGAGCCAATGGTGCTTATGGCTTCCAGCTGGGCTGCTGAGTGCTGGGAATACCACAAGCCAAGCAGATCCTGGGTTTGGTGGAAGCAGCGTCCAAAACCTACCTCATTTCTAATGCCTCCTGTCCCAAATCCATTATTAGTCAGGAAAACTTTGACCTTGCCTGCTGTACCTCAAACACAGCAGCCTTCTGGTCATTTTTCTGAGCTGACTGCTGCAGTTGGCTCACCTCAGGCAGACTTTCTTTAGGGACTCAAATAATAGTTGGTGTTCACTATTGCAGTTGAAATCTGTGATACTGGAGAAGGTCTGATGTGACACTGGCTAGACCATAGGGGCTGAATTCAGGAAGAATTCTTGTTCTGATGAGAGGAGAAACCCCAGGGAGATGTTTAGTCACTGCAGATTGAGTGATACTAATGGTGAGGTTTTTTATCCTTTGTGGTAACAGTGACATGTCATGCTGTGTAAAGTGCACTGATCAAGTTACTCTGCTGTCTTACTGGCCAGAATTCTTTCTTTGCTAACCCTACTCTGTCTAAGGTATTTTTTCCCTCATGTTCATTTTGGCATATCTGATATTACACGGCCAGCTTTCCCAGGCAGGTACCTGGCCATGCTTGTGAAGTTTTCGAAAGGCCACCAACAGATTAGTTACCTCTTTCCATTTTCTATTCTCAGAAGGGAAACTGCTGAGACAAGATCTTTCAGGAATGTAAATGACTCCTTTTGTCTATGCTACAAATGAGGAAACATAGATAAATGTCACCCATGGGAGGCTCTTTTGGAGACTTTTCATGTCCAGGACTATTGCTTTGGTTCATGTATTCCAAGCCAACAATGTTTTCATACCTGAATTAGGAAATTATAGATTTAACTGATGAATACATGCATGTATTTTCAACAAATCACATGTGTGTTAGAGGTTCATCTGCAGTGAAAGGTTTGGGGATTACTGGAGTGCTTCTTCCTGGTCTGGAGACTGGACTGGAAAGCAGCAGAAGACTGACAGTAGAACCTTGTTTTCCAGGCTGCTTGATGTGAAGAGGGCAGCGTGCCCTGTGACCTGGCTGTGACAGGGTGTGCAGGGGAGCAGAGCTCAGCACGTGTTTGCATGCACGAGTTTTCGCGAATTCTGGCTCTTCCCTTGGGAAGAATGCTCTTCCCTCACCTTTTTCACTTCAGAGGGAATAATTACCAATGTTTGTGGGTTTGCTTCGTTTGAGGTAGGTAATATGCAAACCATGGTGGCACAGCCAGACTGCAGTTTCAGAAAAAATTTACTTGAATTTAATGTTGATGAAAATCTAATGTTCCAACTTCAAGTCAATGCGTCATGTGTCAGGCTTTCAGCAGCATTAAGTTGCCAATACCTATAATAAAATCCTTATCCATCTGGCTATCCTTAGCCATAAAAAACAACAGAAAAATCTCAGCTACCATCCAGCTCTAAACCTGTTTTCTTACTGAACCAATCTGGTTGTATCATATGCCATTTAAAAGCTCGTATCAATAACAGAGATATAATCAGTGCTTTTGTTTGAATATTTTGCCACTTAGAGCACAGCTTTTCTCTCAAAATTTGCCTTGAGAAAGAGAGCAGCTATTATGATTTTTTTCCCAAGTTGCATGGATAATTGATGTTTAAGATGTTCATTAGCAAAAAAAAAAAGAGGAAAAAAAAAGAAAAAAAGGCTTGTGTGTAAGTGATAGGACAAAGATTTTATATCCCCTTATTCTGTAAGGGAACCAGAACTTCTAAGTTGTCAACTCTGTTGATTATTTGCACTCTTCTTGTACTTTGCCCACTCAAATGTAATTGTCTTTTAATGCTGCTACAGTAGGGACTTTTTATTACATCAAAAAAAAATTAAATTAAAATTAAGGTTTCAGAAAGCAGCGTTTAAAGGCAGAATATAAGGGGAATGAGAAAAAATATTTTTCCCTGTTGGGTTTTGTAGCTGTTAGCTAGACAGAAGAGGCACGTTGAGGCTCAAGAGATGTCTCTTCATTGCCAAATTCTGAAACAAAGTGTGAGAGAGGACTGATTGAAAACCACTGCAGTTCTCACCTCTACCTCTCCAGCTTCTGCCTTGTCCCCTCCTGCCTTGCAGCCTTTTTCTCCATCCTCTGCTCCTGCTTTTGGTTTTGGGCTCTTCTACTCTCATCTTTTTCCGTGATGGTCACCTTCTCCCACTTGGTATTGTTTTCAGACCTTCTCATCTTCAGACCTGTTCTGTCTTTTGCCTGTTCAAAGGATGTGGAGCACATGCAGGACTGGGCATATTCACTGAACTTACGTGAAAAATTCTTATAGATTGCTTCTGAGAATGATGAACCACGCGTCCCAAGCTGTAGGGCTTGGTCAGGTGGAAACTCCAAAAGCACAACCTCCTCATGACAGCACACTTGAGGAATTTCAGGAATTTCATTTTAGCAAAACCCATTCCTGTTACTTGTTTTTTGTAATATAGAGAAGGAAACATACTTTTACATGCCCCACTTTCTGAGATAAAAATGATCCATTAGAGGTGAATTTCTTAAAAATGAGACTACCCATGCATCAAATTTAATTGAGTGGTTTCTTTGGAAATATATAATTTAAAAAAAAATAGTTCCTTAAAAAGTAATCATAATTACAGGTGCTTCTTAATAGTAATATTGAAATACAGAAATCTGGCTTCTTTTAAATATCATGCAGGACAAAAAAAAGAGAAGAGTTAATATCACAGGCGGTACTATATTTCTCCCCATCTACCTGGACTGATGAGAATTCATTTTTTTGCTTGGATAACATTTTAAAAAGACAAAAAATTCATCCAATACAATCAGCAAAATTCTTCCCCTTCATTAACTAAGTGCCCGAGAGACAAATGGATGAAAAGGTAGGATCCTGTGTTCAAGGGGAAGTTGCAGATTAAATGATGCAATAAATTTACCCCTGGGCTAGAAGCAAATTTTCTTCTAGCACAAAAGTCACCTTTCAATATGTTGGAATCTTTACAGGGTTCAGGCTAAAATAATGGGGAATAGCACTTTAGAGCTATGGGCAAGATCATGCAGCAGCGGTGTGTATCCATGGTGATGTTCTTCTCTCTGTCACTGGAAATAGGCTGCAGGGGCTGCAGTCATTCAGGTGGAGAGGAGAACCCCTCTGAAATGCTGGGTTGTCTTTAAGTATTTGAAGTTTAGTATGAGCTAGCTGGCTTCCAACTAAATGCCCATGGAATGTTGAGCACAATTAGGTAAACTGCTAAAAGTGATTATTACAATGATTATTGTTTTTCCCAAGGAGACTCCTAACACTACGTTTCCCATATGTTACCCACTTTATGGGACTGTATGTCTTGTTTCACATGTGCCTCATTTTAAATATTCAGTACTATGTATTTTTTATTTATAGCCAGATATTTCAGTATCCGAGAAGGTAGGTAAATACTATTTGCCTCATTTTTGTAGCCAAGGCAGCTAGGGAATGGAGAAGTCAAAGGTTTGTTATGTGATATATTGGCATTTAAGCAAATGACTAGCAGTCTCCTCAAAACTGAAAGCATGACCTTTTGTGAAATGGCATTCTTTTATTGAACAAATGTGTTTTTAATGTATTCTGTTATAGCTGCTTGCTGTTATGATTATATGAAATTGAACTGCCTTTTGCAACAGTGAAAACTACAGTGGGAACAAAGGGACTGACCTGGTTTTGACTCTTTATTCTCTTCTGCAAATCTGCAAATGCATTTGTTGTAGCCTGTGCAAATCAGTTGCTGCAAATATTAAATCTCAACTTCTACGGTTTTGCTATGGGGCTGCCTGTAAGTAATGAGTTAGTGATGGGAGAAATGAGAGAAACGTGAGCTGCAATGTTTTAATGATTTTTTTTTTTTAAGTAGAAGCATTTAGTTAAGCCAAGTAAATCCCTACTCATTTACTTACAATTTTAACTCAAACGACAAACCAGCAGCGGCTGAGGACAGGTTGTGTGGGTTCCTTGCGAAACCCCTTCATGAGAGGGACAACATCCTCTTTCCCTCAGCTGAAGGCAGGTCAAATTTCTGCTTGTACCAAAGCCCCAGTTCTTAGTAGTCCTGCAGCAAGCAGTGTCAGCAATTGTAATTCCTGACATTTCTAAGTTGGAGGAGGGGACTGAAAAGGGTAGATGAAATCTGTTTACTTTAGACGAAAATGGAAGGTGTGGTCATTGCTGAGAATGTATCCACAGAGGGCACAGGCAAGAAAATAATTTTGGTAGTTCATTGCTTAAAACACAAATATATTCCAGGTCTTGAACAGAAAACCTTGAAGCTTTGAAAGAGTGTGCAGCTGAGAGTGTGGAGATGGGAAAACTAACTTCTTTGGACACAACACTGTGTGCAGTGAGACATGACAGCAGTGAGCTGGAACTGCCACCTTCATCTCTGAAGGTGTCCTTGTTCTGAGCCATTTTGCTGCTGCTGTCTTGAATAGATAAAGCTGAGTACACAGGCAGAGCCCAGAAAAATACCCCCCTAACCTTATCACTAGCCTTTCTTACATTTGTGGAGAGAGAATTTGCTGAGAAAGTACATGACTTCATTTCAAAGAACTGTGAGATGTTATTGAGAAATTAATTCTTCCTTTCTATCTTAAAGGAAAATTCCAGGAAAAAATGCATTAAAATTGGCAAGGGAAAGACTGCCATTAGTAACTTCTGGATTAAAAATTTGGGATGGGCTATTTTATTAATACACATGGAGGGAAACAGGCAGCCAGATAGACCTAGCAGGGGCTCCCCAAGGCGTTTGTGACCTTGAGATCCACTTAGCACATTCTTGGGTTGGTGGTTCCTGGGTCAGTTTATGAAGATGTTTCTTCAGAACACGTCTGACAGATCCTTCCTCTTCCAGAATGACTCACACCCCATCCAGGGAGTATTTCCATCGTGTGCAATTGTAAATGACCTCTGCACAGGGAGATAACTGCCAACCTTTCCCACAACAGCCATGTGATGGCTGGATGCAGTTTGGCAGCTTTGTGGATCTGATCCTTGGTGGTTCTGAAACTGAACTTCACTTGTTTTGTTGCCTCCTTATGTTTGTGTCTAAATTAAACACTAAGGAGTGATGAAGAAGGGTGGCCTAGTGGTTAAATGTATTCAAGTGTCAATATAAAACAAGGAACTTTTTCTGTCTCCACCACATCTATGGCCAAGGACAAATAATTTAAGATGTCTGTGTCTCAGAGTTTTCCTGACCATAAGATCAGGATGAAAGGCTTCTCTGGGTTACTGAATTACTTGAATGCTTTGATTACCAACAGGAAGAGATAGAGAAAAATTTTAAAAGTACTTCCTAATTGAATGTAAAAATAAATAGCCCCTAATTATTCTGCCACTGGCTCTCCTCCACTTTGTCAGAGCAGTTTTGATTCTCAGTGGAAAGAGGATGCCCTGCACATCACACAAGATATACAGAGTCAAACAAGAGTCAATCTCCAGCTTTGTTTGACTACTCCAGTGAACATTACAGTGTTAATGGTGAACAGCAGAGAAATGGCATATTTACTCATTCTGATTTCACTTGCTGTAATGGGAAATAATTCTCCTGAAGTCAATGGGATTGCAGTGGTATAAGAGCTGTATGAATTTCTCTGCCCTCAGGCTGATGACAAAAATTGTTTATGACCAAACCATAGCAAACACATATAGAAAAGGCCTCAAAGCAGGGTAAGATTCTGTAAATGAAATAAAAACAATGTATTTAGCAGATGAACATTTAAGATGTAAGAGCCTGAGGAATTCTTGCTGTTTGGCTGGTATACAGAGCTCTCCTCAGTATTTTGTCTTTCCACCAGAGTACAGAGCTTCAGCGCTTCTAGAATCAAGCTTCCCTCACCAGCCATTGTCTACTGGCCAAAAAGGTTCACAATAAAGCAAAACTCTTCAATCCCCATAAAAGATAGATGCATAGGAGAGGTACTTGGAAAAGGGCAGCTGTTGTTTTTCTGGCTGCTCCAGTTTGATGCTTAGTGCTGGAAAGCAGAACAAAAGACAGAGGAAAAAGATGAAGGAGGCTGAGGAATTGAGGGGACACAACCTGTTGCTGCAGCAGAGGGTAACACCCTTGTATGACAAACTCCATGCATGAGGTGCAACCATGGCCTGTGACATTCCCCTCCCTGCAGCCACAGCCCTGCATGGTGGCATCCCACTGTGCATCCTTGCTCTGATGCTGGCCCTGGTGCCCCAGAGGCTGGAGGTCATTGAACAGTGAGTAGAGAACCATAAAGGAAGAGTAAATGGGAGGTAAGAGACCAAAGAGCAGTTCAGCAACATCAGAGTACATATTAAGAATGAAATGGGGAAAACAGTGTTGCTTTTTGGTTTCAAGAAAGTGATATTGACCATTTTTCCTTAAGAAATAGAAAAGGCAATTAATTTGGTCTTGGGACAAGGTCAAGGCAGTTATTCAGGGCAAGTGGGATGGGAGGGTGTAGAAGCCACAGCTCGCTGTGGGCAGCCAGGACAGTGCTGGTGGTGAAGGACAGAGAGAGCAGAGGAGCAGAGACCAGTAAGGAGATAATGAAGAACTGTACATGGCAGTGCAGGACAAAGCAGGAGATCAGGCCCAGACAGTATGGATCCGTGAAAAACAGGCTGATCTTCTTCTGTGGCAAGGTAGCCCATCTGATGGATAAGGGGAAGGCTGTGAACGTAGTCTGCCTGCACTTTGACACAGTTTCCACAGCATTTTACTGGAGAAACTGGCTATTCACAGCTTGGATGGGTGCACTCTTTATTAGGAAAAAAACTGGATGTCCATCTGGGTGGCCAGGCCCAGAGAGTGTTGGTGAATGGAGTTCCATCCAGCTGGCAGCTGGTCACCAGTGGTGCTCCCCAGGGCTCAGTGCTGGGGCCAGCCCTGTGTAATGTCTTAATCAATGACCTGGACAAGGGGATTGAATGCACCCTCAGTCAATTCACAGAGGGCACCAAGCTGGGTGGGAGTGTTCATCTGCTGGAAGGTGGGAAGACTCTGTAAAGGGGTCAGGACAGACTGGATTGATGGGCCAAAGCCAATTGTATGAGGTTCAACAAGATGAGACTCTGTGTCTTGCTCTGGGATCACAACAACCTGGTGCAGGGCTACAGACCGGGGGAAGAGCAGCTGGAAAGTTGCATGGCAAGAAAAGGACCTGGGGGTGCTGGTTGACAGTGACTGAACATGAGCCGGCGTGTGCCCAGGTGGCCAAGAAGGCCAGTGGCCTCCTGGCCTGTATCAGAAATAGACTGCCCAGCAGGACCAGGGCAGTGATCATCCCCCTGTACTCGGTACTGGTGAGGCCACCCCTCAAATCTTGTGTTCAGTTCTGGGTCCCTCATTACACGAAGGACATTGAGGTGCTGTGGAAAGTCCAGAGAAGAGCAGTGGAAGGAGATTATAGCAAGGTGGAGGCTGGTCTCTGCTCCCAGGCAAGTGACAGGAGAAGAGGAAATGGCATCAATTTGCACCAGGTGAGGTTTAGATTGGGTATTAGGAAACATTTCTTCACAGGAAGGATTCTTAAGCACTGGAACAGGCTGCCCAGGGAAATGATTGAGTCACAAAAATTGAGGCATTTAAAAGACATAGATGTGGCACTTGAGGACATGTTTTACTGGTGGACTGGGCAGTGCTGGGTTAATGGCTGTACTTGGTGATCTTAAATGTCTTTTCCAACTTAAAAAATTCTATGATTCTTCAGTTCTGTCCCTACTTCAGAGTAATAGGATCTGCTTTGGGTCTGAAGGTGAGGGAGGCTTGAAAGAGAAAGGAAGGCAGAGTTCACACCTGCCTTTCTTTGCAGCTGTTAGTCTTTTTTCATCTTACAATAGAGGATTTGGATACATTCTGCATACAACTCACCTGATTAGCTGAAGGGGATTATACTAATGCAACTTTGAGTGTAGGAAGACTTAAATCAGCTTTAATTTTACAGGAGCATATTAACTGCAGTACTTTTAATTTCTTTTTTTTCTTTAAATGACTACAAGCATCTCCTTGGAGAAGGTTACAGCAGTTTTACTGAAACAGTTGAAACTTGTGAACTTTGAGAAGGAAACTTCCATTTGCTGGTTTCACACCCTCACCAGAAAAATCCCTTTTCACTTCCTAAGTCAAGCCCAGAGATACCCAGCCAGTAAACCACAGTAAGAAACAGGTTATTCCTTGGGAGGAACGGACAGCTTGCTCCAGGGAGTTGAGGCTGGAAGTTCCTCATTGGAAAGCTACCAGGAAAAGTACCAGTTTTGGGCTGGGAGAGGGTGACTGGGACATGAGGGAAGTGAATATACCATTTTTAAGGTATGCAGGGAATAAGTAGAGCAAGCCCAGGGAAGTGGTTGGGCTGGGGGGTGGTCTTGCTGATGGATGTTTAAACAGCTACATCACCAGTCCAAAATATCTCAGTTACTAAAGGCTGCCTACAACTTAGTTATTTTCTTTTTCCAACAAGGAAAATATTATGTCTTGTGGGAAGTCATGAGGATGACATACCCAGGAACATTGCATATTTGATCACTAATCATATAAAGTAAACATCTTCTAAATATTTCCAGCAACATCTGTCCTAGTTTAACTACTGGTTTATGTTGCATTCCTTTATGGAATAATATCCCATAAAGCAGAATGAGTGTCACTGCCATCCATTACAGGAATTAAATTTGTGGGATTTTCATGCTTATTGAAGCTGAATGCCCTTCATCCTTCAGAAAATGCTTTCTTCTAATTTTCTGCCATTGCATAACCCTGATTGTCCAAAAATTCAGTGCTTGCCTATGATCTTACATACTTAATATTTGGCTTGGATGAAAAAGGAGCACAGTGAGATAGTGATTTCATTCACAATAAGGGGGAGAATGCAGGAAAAATAAAAAACCACTGCATCAATTTAACAGGAATACAACCTTAATTTTCTGGGGGTAAAAAAACCAAATACAAACAAACAAAAAAACCTGACCACCTGTCTTTGAGCCACTAGAAGAGATTGGCCTCATACTCCAAAGGAGAAAAAGAAATCAATAAATGACTTAAAACTGAAAAGAGCAAACAATAGCAAAGAAGAACGTGGGCAGAACACCCCCTATAGACGAGGCCACTGAGACAAGGCACATTTGTCCTGTACCAAGATATATAGATTATATGTGCTATAATAGGGAGTAATGTATTAAGCAGGTATATGTGTTGACATTTTGGAGGAAAATATTTCATTTTTACTGACAGGCACTGCCTTCTTGGTAGATTTGCCAAGAGAGTAACTTTTTTACATCAGAATTCAGAATGCATCGCAATCCTGAGCAGAAGTGTGGGTATATATCACAACTGAAGTAATTCCTTCCTGTCATTGAAGAGGCAACTTTTTTTTTAGAGTAAGAAAAACAAAGAGAAACCTCTGGTGTTACTGGAGTAGTAGAATTCCAGCAGTTCTAAAAAGTTCTGGATGTGAACTCTCTGTGAAGTTGAATTACACAGAAAAGTTTTTTGAGGCCATGAAATACCAACATATATTGGTCCTTGAACTACCTCTGAAAAAGTCAAATTTTTCACTCCCAAGAAAGCACAACCCCAGGAAATGCAAGCACCGTATAGCTCTGTCAGTTCTACAAAGAAACTGAGGTGTGTCAAATCCCAGTTTTCCTATAGGGATGTTTACTCCTCCTGTATCATCCCAGAAATGTCTCTGGTCCAAGTTTGGTTATACTCTAAGATGTGAGTAGCAGAAGAAGAAACGTTGTGAGGGTGAGAAAAGCTCCATAATTTCATAATAAGGCAGAAGTTCCAGCATAAGATGAGGCCAGTCTGCTTTACTGGTTGTTGCCAGCTCAGTCACCCCTGTGGCAGAAGTTCCCCTTGTCCATGCAAGTGGTAAGTCCTCACACTATTGATCTAAGGATTGGAAAAAAGTTGTTTAGCATTTCAGATCATCAGCGAGCATTTTAGCTCACTCACCCAAGCAGGAGAGAAACAAGGAGAGGACAGCTGGGTGAGGCTGGTTTTCTTCATGGGGATTTTTACCCCCAGACAAAGTCGACTTGTTTGCTGATGGTCCCATGTTGATTGTCTGTACTATCAATGTAAATCCTCTCATTTCTCTTCAACATGGCAACCAGTAACCTGGCATTGCGTTGCTAATATCACAATTTGTCTTTCCTGTAAAGGATGTTGGACTCAGGAGTGAGACAAAGGGTAATGGGCAGTGGCACTGAAACAGCAAATGCAACTATGTTTTGGTGTGTGTTTTTTTTTTTTTTTAAACTTAGATGTGGACTCTGCAAATCAGAGATAGCAAGACTGACCTAAAGATACAGAGTTAGTTTCCATAGCAATGAAACTTATGAGTTCTCAAAATAGTCAAGTCTCTATTAGGCTAGAAGCAGATAAAAATAATTTGCTTACATAAGGCCATGCTAGATCTCATGCAGCAAAGAGTTCAATTTTAAGCACATGGAGATAATGGGTATGTACCTGAGTCTTTTATTTGCCTGAGAAAGAAACACTTCCAGTGTGAAAAAGAAAAGTGCCTTTATGTCCTTAGCTGGCCTTGACCCCCTTGCCCAGGAACTTTGCCTGTGCTTTCTGCTGTTGTGCTAACTTTAATGCAGACTTTGGGTTTTCCTGTGGGACAGATTGGTTCCATCCCACCGAGAACAAGAGGCAGCACTGAGCACTGCTGCTTCCTGCACACTCCCCTCTAGCTTGGCTGGGGATGCTTAGCACCCTCCACCTCATAACTTGGGTGAGGTCACATACACTGACAAAGAGGAATGAGCCTGCTCTGAAAATAGGTGTGCTTAATTAGGTAGGTACTTGCAGGAAACCCTCATCCCTTCTTTCCGTCTCTCCAGCAACGTCTAGGTGGAGTTAGAGACGTGACCAATGCACTTCCTAACCACAGACCCTGCAGCATTCCAACTGGAATGGTGTGAAGGGAGTGAGAAGTCTGCCACCACGCCACACAGAGCACTGGTGTGCTGCACCTAGGAGGTGTGTCTGGCCACTCTGGTGCTGTCCCAGCAATGCCTCACTGGTGTTAATTAACCTAACTTAAGCTGGATGTAGTTCACTTGGAATGACACTGCAAGGGCAGGACAGCAAATTTTAAATGCTTCTATCCTCTGTTTTCAGTTGTTTTGCTGTAAAAAGGCATAGGAAGCCACCAGTAAACATGCTTGAGCTGAGTCCTTTTGTAACCAGTGGTACTAAGTCATATAATAGCTTGTGAAGCTGATGTCTGAGGACATCATGTTCCTTTAGAAAAATCTGAAATATGTTCCATGTACTCATGAATTACACCAAAGTAATTTAACTTAAAAAGGCTTTTCACAAATTAGCACTGTTTCCAAGGCTGAAGAGATCAGGACTGAAAGGTATGTCAGGGAAAGCAAAAAGCCAATGGTGAAAAATAATCCCCTGAATATTTCAGCCAGTTTCTTAAAAAAAAAAAAAAAGTGTTAATGACTCTCAACATATTGGGAAGACCTAATTTAATTTTCTAATAGTGCAACCTTTTGTGAGACACTCCATTAACTAATTGAATGCATTTAATTTATTTGTTTCCAACTTGGGTGACTTTGTTTTCCTATCCACCTTCCTGTGGTGAAAAGCAAATAAAATATTCCCCAACAGCAAATTGCTGTTCCTTTGTTCATCCATCAATTTAAACTAGGATTACTTCCCAAGCTCTTAATAAGGTGCATGTCTTATGAGTGCTTTATAAAAATGACGGAGTTGCAACGCTGCCTGGTGGTGCTGGCTGCCTTCCAGGGATGGACTGAAGACACCATGGAATCACATATTTTATGGAAGAGGTTTTTGTGTTGTAGCTTGTCACTAGGCTACAAGAGTCTCAGCACCACACTACTATAATAACCAAAATAAGCAGTAAGTTGACAATGGCTTCCCACTCCCAGCACATGAGGAAGCATGCCCATGCCGCAGCTTAGAGACAATTACAGCTTTTGGAGACCAGCGTGCCCATCTGCTCCTGGTGCTGCTGCTCCTATCAGCAAGGTGGAGTTCAGCTTGGAGGAGCTGCTCAGGCTTTTTCTCGGGCCTGTCTCTCACGCCCAGTTGAGCTTCTGGCACCACCTCTGCTGTAGCAGGGTGTACAAAGAGGCAGTGGGGGAAAGAAGGAACTGCTTAGTGCGCTGTGAGAGCTCCTGGTGCTATGGATCACTGTGAAGGCAAGCACAGCCCCGAGGGCAGCAGCTCCTCTTTGCAGCATACAGAGGTGAGTGCAAAGGGGAGGGAGAAAGAGGCTGAACAGAGCTGTGTCCCTACGTCTGTCTGCATGGCCTTGCCCTGTCCTGCAGCACATCTGAGGAAATGCAGAGGTGTGGTCACACCTGCTGAGAAAGAGCTGGACACCTCCCCACAGTCCTGGGAGCAGCTGGGCATGTTTGGAGACCTGCTGTGACTGTGAAGGCACTTCATTCATCACCTGCTGCTTCCCAAGAAAGTTCTAGGAAATTTGGACATTTCTCATTTTCCAGGGGAGGTCACTGCCTTGCATACATTAACATACTGTATTTCCCAGTGGTTATTTTTGGGGGAAGGTGAGAAGATGCAATGAAACTCCCTGGGGAGTCCTTCTTTATAAATGCCCCTAGTTCATTTCACAGCTCTGTATTTTACCTAGATCATGAATACCTCAGCAGTCAAGGCTTCTGGTTTTGGTAAACCTCTTGCACTCATATATTGCTGGCATGGTGTAAGTTCTTTGCACATGTATGGTTTGATGGAAGAGCTTTGCCATTGTCATGAGGCCTTTTTCTACTGCCTCTCTCCAATTTCTGTAATGTATTCCTAGCTGGAGATGATTATTAGTATATAAACATGAGATTTCTTTCAAGATGTATTAATGAAAATAACTGGCAAAATTAATTCTCATTGAAAAAAGAAATGGGGTTCTGTAAAAGAGTGCTCTCTCATCAAAAGGGATTATATATTCTCTAGAGAGCTCTTCTAGCTGCTTAAAATGTATTGTGGTTTAACTCTGGAATACTTCTATGGATTTATGACAAAATATCAGCTAAATACTTCATTCTCAACAGTTTTCTGCAGCAGTGGGTGCCAGTGATAGGATTTCATTAGATCTGCTGAACTTCAAAGTCAAGTATGCCAATAATTTGCCTATTCCAGGGATTTTCAGAGCAGCTCCTTGTAGGGCACTAATCAGAGTAAATGTTAAAAAATTAATGAATGGTTACCATGGACTTTGGTACCAATGTGTTGCAGCCTGTCAAATCAGTATGCTCTGCCAAAGAGAAACAGAAATGTGGTGAAATATAAACCTTAACACATCTGTGACACCCTCAAACAGTGCTGGGAAAGAAGACCAGGTCCATTTGCATCTGGGCAATGCAGAGATGTGACTGTGAAACCAGAGAATGTGAAAAATGACTATCACTAGTTGCTTCTGCATCGTGCAAGTGTTGCAGAGGCAGTGGGCTTCACAGTAGATTACTCCTTTAAAATTCCCCCCAAAAAATCTAAAGAGATAATAAAGCATCAGTTAGAGAAATGCCTTCCTGCAGAGCTTCTAAGCAGAGGAAGAGTAGCTGAAAATGTAAGGGACTATTTGAAATGCATCTAAAGGTCACAAATGGAAAACAGAAAAGGGATAAGATCCAAAGTCAATGACAGACTGTACCTCTGAGGTCATGGGACACAAATACAGCCAGGATAGCAAATATCACTGTAAATATGTCAAGGTCCAATTTTCAGTAATAAGCTGTATTTCAAACTTAACTTGCCTCAGCGAGATAAAGACATGTATTACATTTATCTTGGGGAGAGAAGTAGCAGTGCAATGTATGTGTTTGTCAGCAACACTTTGAGTAGTCTTTATTTGAATTCCTGTCATGCTTATCTGCAGGCCGGACTTGGGCCATATGTTGGTAAAAGAATTGCTACAAATAGCTGAATCAGAGGCTCAACAGAGCAGGGTGGCTTAATTGTTCTCCCTGAGTTCTCCGCTTTTCATCTTACTTGCTCAGTGTAATTGTTCAGGTCCTGTGCAATCAAACAGCACATCAGACATAGATTAAGCAGTGACAATTGCTCAGGCAATTCCTTTTTCCTTTTCCCACAGAACTCAAGTTATTTCTGATTTGCCCAAGCTGTACATAAATCAGTATCTGGAGAAAGCCTTCAAACTGACCCATGTCCTCCAGTTTGTCTATGCATTCACAGCTGTCCTTCCCTTCATCCCCCACTACTCCTCTTTCTCTACATTTTCCTTAGGATGGTACTAAAACAATTGTATGTGTCTGGTGGCCTATTTCAACTGCTGAAAAATTTAGACATGCACTTACAAAAATAGGCATCCCTGTTCCCAGCTAAAATCTGAAACAAGAGCCATTTGTGGATCACTGCAGGACTAGCAAGTCTGGGCACCAGGGATGCTTCTGCTGCAAGGGAAAATTGGATTTCTCTCCTGCAGGTGTCATAGCCCAGTTAGAAACATTATGAGGAGACAGCTGGGTAGACATTGGTGCTTGGATTCAGGCACACAGATGGAGATGCTCATTCAGATGGAGAGCGACTTGCCAGCACTCCTGTGGCTGTCACAGCAACCCACAGCACAGAAGGGGATCCAGATCCTTTTTCCTGTGCTGGGCACTGAAGGTTGGGTCCCCCACAGCTGCCCCCTGAACTGGCTCAGCTGACAAAGTTGGGGACAGCAAGGCAGCCTGCACTGAGATGCTCATCAGAGCAATCAGTAGGGTTATATTTTTTGGTGAGTGGTTTTTTTGTGGGCTTTTTTTTTTTATCCTGCTAAACAATTTTGAGAGATAAGGGGAGCTTATAGCAGCTCTGTTTCTCAGACATGTCAGAGGAAATAAACCAAGTTTTTCTGTAGTTTTCTCAGTCAGACATGAACAATTCACTGTACAAACTCTAGTAAAAGGAACAACAGCAAATGACTCTTAAAATTTTGATTGGGTTTGATTCCACTGTGCCATTTGCACTAAAGGGAGATGATTCCTGATTGGGGGAGGGGGATGGTTTAAGCTCCCAGGTCACTTCTGCCTATGCAGCTCAGAATACAGCTCCAGTGATCTTATCTACCCCCTCTGGACCAGCTGTGTGTGTTCAGGCTCAAGTTCACAGAGTCAAGTGCCTCCAATCAGTTGAATCCATATTGCCTTCAGGGTCAAAAGCTCAAGTCCCTGACACCACCTTCCTCACTCGTGCCTTTCCCTGTCTGGACAGGCAGCCTGACTATTTCTAGAAAATGCCATCAACACCGAGGCTGGGGGATTTGGGCCGAGCGTGAGGTCAAAGCCGACATGACAGAGCAATTAGATAATCAGCTTCTGAAATCAGTGGCTGTTGAACATCTGCAGCCCAGATAGCATGGTGAGTGCCATGGAGCAGTGTTGAGGCTGAGGGTCTATTAGCTGAGCCAGCAGCTCCTTCCTCCAAAGGCAGGCGGTATTTGGGAAGAGCAGATTACCTGCCTTCGACTGCTCTGCCCCACCACAGCCATTAGGAGTGGCAGGGCAGGCAGGTTATCCTCTGGGTTGGATTTGGATGATGGGTCACAGTGCAGAGCTTTCTGTGTCAGTGCAGGGCTTATCTCTGTGAATGCATTTAGATTGTTATAATTTGATAAAAGCTTAATCAACTTGACATTTTAAGGGATTTTGTTTTTATGGACCTAGCTGTCGTGGAAACAAGCTCAATCAAAGAAGAATAAACTTGAGTAAAAGTCAGAAAAAGAGGCAAAAGACCTGTTTTAATCAGTAACTTAAGGAGCTCTGCTCCTTGGGTCCAGTGCTGGGTTTGTGAGGAGCAAGGCTGGGCAAGACAGCTGCAATTGCACAGAGCAGATTAACTCCACATGCATTGCTGACCAGCAACCTCGCTGTGCAACCTGTCCAGGCTTAAATCCGCTCAGTCTGGACACACAAACTTCATGTTGAATTCTGTTATTGTTTTAAAATTAAAACAAAGTGTGAAATGACTTTTGCTACCATCTATCGTTCTCTTTGCTCTCAGTAAGCACTTGTGCAGCCCTACAAGTGTGGATGGCACTTCAGTGAGCAGGGAAATTGCTTCCCTGCCACAATTGCTCCATGTGGGGGTGGTGGAGAGTGAGGGCAAGGGCTTCTTGTGGTGGGATTGCATGGCATGAAAGCTTTGGAGGTGGGAGTGCATCACCCTTTTGCACTGCATTGATTTTCACTCTGGCTGTTTCAGAATAGGGCTGGGTGATTATTTTTGTATTTTTTAAAAATTTACTGGAAAACAGCTCATGCTATTTATAAATTTGAGTTGAATTTTGCAGAGCTTTCAAATGGGAAAAAAGAAATGTGTTGTAAAATCAGTTTTAAAATGTCTTTTTCTTTTCGTGTTTTGAAGGAACCATGAGTGGTTTTGGTTTTCAAATCCTAGAAAAATATTTTTGGTTTAGTTTATGCAAAATATTTTCTCTCCTGTGTTTTCAAATCGACTGGCCAAATACAAATAACAGGTTCTTTCATCCTTGTTTCTGCAGACAAAGAGACCATCCTGCCTCTCTGTGTTTTAACAAAGGAATTTTCTTTGCATTTATTCAAACTGATTCTTTTCTGTCTCCTGTCAGAAGAGCTACTGTATTCTTTGTTGTGCAAATTTCACTGCACTACAAAATAATATTTATGTCTCTACAAAGGCATTATTTAAAGCATCTTCTAGAGAAATGATACTCAAGAAACCAAAAGCATTTGTCTAGAGAGAGAGTGCATTTGTTTGGTGCAATCAAGGAGACAAATAAGGGTTGCAAAGTGTCATCTCTATGGTGACAACATTAAGGCCCTTGTTCATCATGCAATCTGCTTTCACTTTCAAAAATTTGAGGGTGTTAACACTGGCAGAAGCCCTGTGAGCCAAGAATTACCACTTTGTACAGTATTTTTGAAAGCATTATTCTAATAAGTCTGGGTGTTTTAAACACAACTTGAGTAGAATATCTCAACAGTGTATCTGTGTTGCAGAGTAAATAGAAGCACTGTGCTTTATCTCAAAATTCGTTAAAGATCACATGATAAATCATGAGCTAGAAGTTTTATTTTACTAATAAATTGTTCTAGAAGCTATTTAACTTCACTAAGCAGCTTAAATTGTTTTTATTTTAATCTCTGTTGGGAGTAATAGCTGCAGATCAAAAATGAGAGTAGTGAAATTAGTTGATGCTTAGATATTTAAGAGAGAGGCCTGGAATCTATGCCTGCTATTGATTTTACATGAAGAAAATGGTTCAGATCCATTTTAGTACTGGAAAAAGCCCACTTGGAAGTACAAAGTAGGCCATAAAATCTATAGACTGTAAAAAAGAAACACCATTGAATACTGAGGGTTCATTTACGAGCAGATAGCTGATAATGGAAAAACCTCTGTACCAGTATGCTGAATTGAATTTCTGTTGCCGCACAGGGGGCAGGGGACAAGGCAGGAGGGCTTCTGGTCACCCATGCAGAGCTCAGCTTTTGCTGGCCTCTTTCATGGCCAGAGCTGCAGGATGTCAGGCTGTGGTAGCATGTAGGATGCAGCAGCTTCTCCTACAACTGAGAGACACCTTACGTCTCCTCCTCTGCTGCTGAAACCCAGACTGCGTGCTGGCACACGGCAGTGCCCCGGGATGTACCTGCTCACGTTGGACAACTCTTTCCCAAGAGACTGCTGCTTCCTCAGTAAGTACACACAGCTCTGCACAAGGGTATTAATTGCCCCTTAGTGCTCTGCATTGCTGCTGGTTTGGGAAGAACAAAGGGGATTCAGGTGCACGTTGTTAATTCAGAGCAGCAATATCACATTGGAGTGTATGGGTATAGCACACACACACCTCTTCATGGAGATTATTCACACGTGCAGGACATACATGTGAACCCCTATTTGTGTTTTCTTAACTTGGACTCATACCAGATTCATTTCAGCAGGAAATGTTTTTTGAGTAATGGCAGGAGATGTTAGTCAGTACAGCATGGACAGTGTACGTCTTCCCTGTACAGACTTTGCAGGGAAATTGTCAGTGAAGATTCAGAGTTTGACCTACAAAGGTGGTGTACAGCAGGAATGCAAAATGGATATACTGAGGGATCAAAGGAGGCTTCAGAGGGTCTGAATGCTGCTGACTTTTGTCTCCCTGCATCACTTTAAGTCACAAAGGATCAGCCCCTAGAAATTAAATATCAGTTTTATACCAGATATCAGCTCCTTTCAGAGAGGTCTGGTGCACTTAGGTTTCTTATTTTCAATGGGTAGTTAGCTCAGTCAATTAGCTCCATCAGCTTATGACACTTCTACCTACAGCTCTTTCTTATCCTGTTACTGAATACATTCTTGTGCTTGTGAGTAGTTGTGAGTAGGAGGAAAACAAACAGGGAGAGTTTCCTCTCTTTCTCTTCTCTGCATCCATTGGAAGGATCAAATAAGAAAGTCTACCACTCTGTCTTGCTCTTCTTCCCCCTGGGAGAGGTAGAGGGAGGAGATAATCTCTTGTGTGTTTGGGAAGACAAAACCACATGCCCATGAGGACCAAAAAGGGCAGCTGTTTAAGGCTGATCACCCTGTGGCTGGTCTTTTCTATTTGAGGAGACTCCTGGTCAGCTACAAATTCAATTTATCCCTACCACCTTCCTTCAAAAGTCTTCTGGAAGCATGAAAAACCCCTTAAGCTCAAAAGCTGAGTTTTGTATGAGCAGATATAAGTCAAGGCAAATTTTATAACTGCAGATCAGTTATAAAAAACTGAGGCTGAAACCAGACTCTAAAGGTTTGTACACACACTTAACCCTGCTTACTTTGTCCATGTCACTTCCAAATTCACTCCTGCTCTTTTACCATCTTCCTGGGTTACAGCAAATGTTGTACATTGTCCTTTAGCTCCCCAAAATAGTTTTTCTTTCCTTTACTTCAGGAACCTGTGCGTCTGCTGTTCCATTCATTTTTCTAATCCCAATTATACCACAGTTTTTCAGTTCCTGAGATGTCTTATTTCGCTTGCTTTTCCTAGCAGTCTTGCTCTGTCCTTGGGAAGCCTCCTCCCTGCCAAGCAGGATCATTTGCTCCCAGGAGAGACCAATTTCCCTTCCCCTCACTGTGTCCACTTAATGAATTATGTCTGTTTTCAACATGGTGTATAACAGGCAAAACCCATAAATAACTTATATACTTCTTGTATTTTTGGTGCTTTAAGAAGGGTATACTTGGAAGGATATAGAGTGTTCATTGTAGACATGCTGCAGCATGTTGTAAGAGCACCTTAACTGTTGAAAAAAGCTTGTCTAAGAAAAAGAAATTGTAGTCTATTTTAGCCCTAAATAAATCAAAATCCTAGCATATTCTGAGCTTCTATAACTACTATGCTGTAAACATAACAATGTTAAATATAGCCACATCATCACATGTGAATTTGCATTCATATGTGTAAGAAAAAATGTGATGTATGTCATATCCACATATATACATTTAAATTATTTCAGGAATCAAGCCATAGGTCTTTTTATTATAACCTATTGCAAATATGAATTCAGCTGTAACTAGATGTTACAGGTAAGAGGTTCAAAATAAAGACTAGGACAAGTGGAATGGGGAAAAATTTAGGATGTCTGAAGGCTGTTATCTACTTCTGCACCTCATGTTCTGCATGGGGCTGACTAACGTGCAGGTTTGCATAATTACAAGGGTCTGTAAGCATCTGTGAGCACACAAACCCTGTGGGTTTCTGGTCACACAGAGGCTGCAAACCCAATGCTTTGTGTGTCTCTGCAGTGTTTGGGAATCATCCAGGCGGGATCACTTCATGGCTCATATCACATTAGACCTCGCTTCCTCAAACAGCTCCTGCTGCATCTCTTTCTGCTCTAGGCATGTGGGAAAATGCAGCCCACAGCCACTCAGCCCCCTCGAAAGCAGACCTTGTATGATGCCTTGTAGCTTGCTTCAGTTTCTAATCTGTCCACTGTATTCTCTCTTGCTCCTTCCTTAGGCTGTGATTAATCTCGGCCGTAAGGATGATTCAGAGCAAAACTTTCTTTCTGCCTTCTTCAACTCAGGTAATTTCATAGACAAAGTCTTTCTCACCTTAATCTGCACTCCACTCTACAGATGTTTGCTGGTGAAGTTGCTGAGTTTCCTCACACACCACTCAATTTTGCCAGGGTAGTGATGTTTGTGAGGTGACATATGAAGGATGGGGGCTGGGCACCACAAATAGCTGGCATTGCTGGTGCTGCCTATCGTTGGAGATGTCTTTCCTGTGGAGGAAGTATGTGCAAGCTTCCTTGTTCTGTAATCATGTATAGCATCTGGGCCTAAAGGCATAGAAGTCAGAGAAACTCACTATTTAAGTTATTTTTGCTCTTAACCTGTTTTAATATGCTTTATTTTCATTTATCTTACTTGTAAAGCAACAATTTTATATGGCTGTTCCACTTTGCAAGAACATTTTACTTGTTATACCTTTTGTTAGAGTGCATCTCCAGCAGTGGGGGTCACATAATCCTTTTTCCTGCTCTAAAAGTCTGGCTATTGAAGAAGCGGTGTACCATGAAACAAAATTAATCTCCTGGTAAAAAGCAACTTTATGTCATTTTTGATTGGATGCCTACCTGTTAAAATGGTGCTTTCAGTTTTATTTATATAAACATGTTCAGGAAATGAATATGTATCGGCCAAAGTTATGAATTTAAAGTAGCTTTAGTTTACTAAATTAGATTCCATGGTTTTATTCTAATCCACAATTAAAGTGGCTTGAATTCAATTTAATTGATCTCAATGTCAATTTAAAATATAGAATACAAAGTCATTTTGGAAAACAAACCTCAGCAATTTTAAAAGACTTTTCATGTCATCTATAGATGCAGCTACAAGGAATTCTAGTGCAGAGTTATGTAGAGGTCTGGATTTGTGGAATGAGAGGCTGTTCAGGATGATCAGGTGCATAGCCAGAAGGCACAGTGTAGGAAAAGCAAAATGAAGCTGTGCTCTGCATTGCTGGTGGGACATCTGGCTGGAAAACCTCACAAATCCCACCCAGCCTGAGCACCTGAGTTTTCTTTGGCAGCACGAGAGGAGGCTGGAGGGTAAGGCACAGAGCTGACCTCAGAGTTTCAGTCCTGCTCAGGTTCACCAGCAGCCTCTGCAGCACTGCCCCATGGTCAGTGGAGCACAGGCAATGGTATCCTCGCCAGGAGCCCTGTGCTCTTAAGGGTCTGGTGGGACTAAATACAAACAGGTAAATCAGGTCTTTTCTTTAGCAACACAGAGAGGTGGGAACTTAACCTGAGGGCTGCTGATTGCAAGCTGTGTCTCTGCTCTGTACTGACAGGAAAACGGTGTTATGGGAGCTCATAAATCACCAAAGTCTCTGTAGCATCAATTTACAGCCTGAGATTAGTATTGATATTTTTACTGCCAAAACTGAGGGCTGTTCAAGCTTGACAGAACACAAAGGCAGATTTTTGCCTTAATGATTATTACAATGCACTTGGATAATATCTTCAAAAGACATATCCCAAATTCAGTATGAATGATCTCAAGTTGTTGAGATCACGATTCTCAGAGAGGCACAATCTTGTTACCATTCCCATCATCACTTCTATAACTGGGAATTTATAATGATTCAGCCTTTGAATATAATTTAGCCAGATAAGCTCCACACAGATTTCCAGCTGAGGAGGAAATATTTATGACAAAAATGTAAAATTCTAGAAATATTGCATCATCATAGTGGAGAACAGGTCTTTCTTTGGACAACAACCAGAGTTCCTTCTGCAATGGCCTAAAGCTTTGTCACACAGAGAGAATGTAAAGCATAATGTGGGTTCATGCCTCTGAAAAAGCCACAAGCCACATTTTTAGTTAAAAGGAAAACATTAGAAGTGTGCTGAAAAAGTCTCCTACTGGAGCAGCAGCTGATGATGCCAGATGACTTCATTGCTGCTATAGATTTATATTCATTCCCTGCTGGTTTACTGATATTTATACTATTGCTTCAGGCAGTAGAACTGTATTGATCCAGAGGCTGAATAATAAAAAAAATCATCCTCCAAACTATCCTAGTTATCACAAAATAAAAACAAAAGTGCAAAACAGGCAGGTGAAATTTCACATGGAGCTGCTCTTGAATATGGGTGAAACAAAACACAAACTTTTTTTTGTGAAGCATTTTAGAACCAGAATAGTTTCTAAGTTTCTCAGTTAATCATACTGGATAATACTTGATTCCTATTCCTAGGCAAGGGCCTAATTTCCAAGCTATATGTTTTCTCACGATGCATATTAACTGAAAATATGTCACTGTGTGCAGAGGCAATTAAGACAAAGATCCCTTCAACACAGTTCAGTCAGACCATCCTCTCAGTAAAGGTTGACAATTTTGCTTTGACTGTGTTGCATTAACAGGAAAGGACACTTTTAAAACTGGATTCAATCCTATTCAGCACAGGGCTAAAATTTAAGTGTGGGTAGCCCATACAATGCTTCCTTTAACATCATATCCGTATTTCCAGCATCGTGTAATCAGCAGCTGAGCTCTGAGGAGCAGGTGCTTACCTGAGTACACTCCTCTGAGTTAATAGCTGACACACAGCGTGGCTCCAAGGCCTCTTCATTGAAGGGTCTTGCCAATGCATAGCATTTTTCAGTGTTATTTAGAGATTGTGGGGAAATCTTCCTGAGATTGTTTCACTAATCCAGTTTACAGCACAGCCTCAAAAGAGTCACATTAGCACAAATGCAGAGGCAGTGAACTGTGCCATAGGTGCAATAATAAAAAGCAGGAATCTCTAAAACCAACATTGCTGCCAGAGAAAACATAACTTGGATTTGTATCCTGATTTTTCCATCAGGTTTATTATTTTCCAATTCTGTAGTGTGAACTGTCCTGTAACTGTACATTCACCTTTTCAGAGAAGAATCCACAATAATTACATGTGTTATTTTTCTGTCTGGGCTCCAGAAGAAACAATCTATTTCAATAATTGGTAGAAATTGAATTGTAATTTAATAGAAAGCCATGCCATCTCTCAGTGCTTCCCTCTGTGTGATTAACATTCTGTGAGGAATCCCCTCGTGTTTGTCGTACCAAAAGCAAAGTTTAGACTTTTAGTTCTTCCTCGCAGAAGGAAGGGAAAGGGTAAACAAAGGAAATCAATTATAAATGTTCCATTAATAAGGATGAAGATAGAATATATCTGTCACTGGGAAAAACCCTGGCTTGATTCCCAAGGGACTGACTGCCTCTCAACAGTTTTGGCTCAGCAAAGGCGTTTGAGCAGGCTATTCTTGGTCAGATCAAGAGAGGCAGTGCTGGCAGCTCATGCACTGTGCAGACTTGAAATCTCTGCAGTGTGCTCCCTAGCTGGGTCCAGATGCACTGATTCTCCAGGCACAGTGAAGGACATATTTGTTTGATCAAGCTTTTGGAGAAAGCTGTGGGTATATTCCCAGAATGATGAATGGAAGAGATGATAGTAAAAATGACAATTATTTCAGTGATGCTGAGACTGGTTTTCCTTTTGTTTCACTATTACTCCTGAAATATTAATTACAAGCTAGGACATTAAGTTGTATTTATACTAATGTAAATAAATAATCATATAAATCTGAGCAGTCTTATTCCCCAGTAAGCACATATGCTAGGAGGGCATATTTAAAAGCACAGAACCAAATCATTGCTAAATACAGAGCCACTGCTTAAATTTACAACACCCTTTAGGGAATCTTCTACTCCCTCAACAACAACAGAAAGAGTTCATTCTACTGGCCAAAGAGTAACTTCCAGATGGCATTAATGTAACCAGCTGAAGCTGGTGGTAGGGATTGCTACTCGTGGTGGATATAGTTGTGCATATTTTGTGTAAAGTTTCAGAGAATAAAGGCAAAAATTGCTCTTGTCACCCTGAGATGAACATCTTTAACCTAACTTAAACAGTATAAATATATAGCAAGTACCATGAGTTGCACTTGGTATTTCTCTGATTAACTCTTTTTAAATTAATTCCATGTGTGGACTTTTCTTTTTCTGTAGTTCCTGGTTCCAGTTTAACTGAAACATCCCAATTGCTTTCCAGGGTAAAATGGCCACAGCTGGTGTTATCTAGCAATAGCTATTTCATGATGGCTTAATGAAAAGCATAAGCAGGCCCTAGACATGTGTTTACAACAGAACCTATTAAACTCCACACGAGCTGAAGGTACTCTGTGATTTTGCAGGAAGAGTGAGCTGCCCAGAAAACAGAGCCCCAGGACTTGTGATTCTAAATCACTGATAAGAAGGTTTTCTATTATGTTTTAAAACTGCTAAGTCAAGCCAGACAAAGTGCTAAATATTAGTTTTTGACCAAAAAAAAAAAAAAAAGAAATAATGAAAAGCTGTTCTTCTCTGGCAGACTATAGTTTCATTGCTCCAAATACAAATATGTCTGTCCACTCATCAGGAACAGCATAGCATCAACAGATCCTGCATCTCTCTGCTGTTTTTTCCCCTTTTTTTGTTGCCTATCTTTAGAGAAAAAGATACCTGGGGTTTCTCAGCCTCCTGAATATACCCCTGCAGTCACGGAGTTCAGCTGCTTGGTGCAGGAATCCACGCCCTGAGAGCTCCCCTGAGGCCACCATCTGACAAGAGGCACCAGTGCTGGATGGGATGCCACGTGCCATTTCCTGCAGCAGTGCCAGGTCCAGCCCCTCCACCTGCCTAGCTGGGCTGCCAAGGGCACTGAAACCACTGCTTGTCAACCACCTGGTAAAATGTTTTGGGGTTTTTTCCTGGTTTATTTTTAACACGGATCACTTCACTGTTCTCGTTTTCCATGTGGCCTCAGGAGGTGCCTTGGGAAGAAACAGTTGTGCCAAAACAAACAGTGTGAGATGAGAGCAAGTGGCTGAAGGTCGGGAGGGCTGAGCTGGCCGTGTCCCGAGGAGCACTGCAGCCAGAGCCCTGCTCCCACCCGGCATGCAGAGAGGGGAATGCCTTTGGGTCCCCGGGGGCACTGTGTGCAAACCACGGGCTACAGCCATCAGATGAAGGCTGCTGCAGAAGGATGGTTTGAGTCTTACAATATAACCCTCCTGGAGGGTCTGACACCACAAATAACAGCATCAGTTGTGGCACTTCCATAGATCAGGGTAGTTTAGACTCGTGTACAGTCATGGTTCTTCTTTAGCGCTTTCCTTTTGTACATACACGTTATGAAGGCAGAAATAATGGGGCCCTTAAAACACAAGAAGTGTTCTTTTAATACCCCAGCTGGATATCTTCAAAAGGTAACTGCACTCTATCACCTGCACTGTACTTCAAGCATTATTTAACTCTGCTATTATAAGCTTATCATTATTTTCCTAAATTTCAATAAGAGCCTGAGGCTGGAAAAGTGCACAAGAAATAATAAAAAGCTCTACCTTCCTGTCAGCTGCTAACAGTCTTTTGAGCAGTTAATCAGAATGCTCTATGAGAATAACAGAAATTATATAGTGAATAAGTCCAGCTTGGTCAGGTTTATTACTTAGTTTACCATCTTTGCTTCCTCGAGAAGATGGTTTCTGAGGCTGTATGAGGTCAAGCCCCTTTTGACCTTAGGGTTGTGAGTTGGATGAGGAGATCAGTAGAAATTCTAGGACACAGCTGTAGAGGTATGTGAGTGCATTGGTTTTTAAAAAATTGGATCATGACAAGGGAGTAATATATTTTGTTGGAATCAGAACCAAGAAGCTTACAGATAATATTGCGTAAATAAATCCCATTTTATTTTTAAGGAATTATTTAAGGGATTTAAAAAAATAATCTTCTTATCTTTAAACCACTGGAAATGGAACAGTAAGCATAAACCTATCTGGAACATTAGGAACTTCGAACATAGATGTTTGGTTCTTTATCTAGAGTCCTACGCTGCATATGAATAATATGCTAATTATGAACCACTTGCTAACTTGTAAATCTGCAATAACACACTTGCTTCACTACATGCAACAGAACTCTATAAATAATCAGGTGAATTTTACTTTTCCTTTTACAAGGTATCAGTGTCACTAATAGCAAGCTGTGCATTCTCGATTAGCGATTATGTTGCTGAGATTAAGTTACTTCTGGTGCTTTAAAAATAACCTTGACTGTTCCTCTTGTCTCCGAATTGCCTGGCACAAATCTTTCACAGGAGCGATGCCTGTGTCACACAATACTGTAGTGACATTATTGGATTAAAGACAGTCAGCAAGAAGAGTCCAAAGCACTTCCCAAGATAAGTTTCTCAAGGAAAAGTGCTTTCTACAGAAGACCTATGCTCCTAAGAAAGTGTAATCCACCATCTACTGAGAATAGCAGCAGCCTTACCATGATATTAGATAGAAAGCAGGGTAGAAAAGCTCTTTGGCAGAAAAACCTCTTAGGACAGCATGTAGCACAGTAGTTGGATTGAAATAAGATTATCCAACTCAATATTTTTTGTGAGACTTGCTCAGTTTTTATAATGGTATTAACAATTGCAGAAGAGCTGGGTAGGTAAACTGACAAGCTGTTTTTCTCTATGGGTGCTGTTTATACAATTTATATCACGCAATTTCACCACAGTGTGCTCCTTCTGACAAGGACTGGGGACAGTATCATGTTGGCTTTTAGTGAACAGACAATTCAGGATAACCTCCAGACATTATGCCACTGAATATATTGGTGCTACACCTGTATCTTGAATATCTTGTGCAGTTCTGATTCCTCACTCTTCTCAATCTCATGAAATGGTCTGTTACAAGGAGAAAAGATACAGAAAAAGGTTGATGTGGATGTACTTATCTTACCTGTACTTATCTTTCCATTAATCTTAAAAACTGAAAACTAATAGTAATCTAGACTCAAAGTCAATGTATTTGACATCATTTTTTTTTCAGAAAGTTGAGAGAAATGTTCTGTTCTCTCTCAGAAATGACTGGAAAGGCTGTGGTAGAGATCTGTTAAATAATGACCTTTCTGAAGATAAGTAAGGAGCAGTTGCAACATTTCATAAGCCAAAACCTAGAATTAAATTCCTAGAAACATATTTAAATATCAAAGGGAATTCTTTTTTCCACATGGTTCATAGCTAACTCCTTTTGGCACAAAGGAGTTGCAAGGTGAAAACCTGTGAATGTGATTTAGGAGCAATTCTGGCAAAGATATTAGATGATATGAATTCTTAATCTGACCTACTACCGCTGATTTTGTGTTCCTGTGACTTGTACCTCAACAGTAGAAGCTAGTGCTGTGTATAGCTTGAAGAGCATGTACTCATGTGTTCAGTGCTACTGGAGCACATATACTATATTACCACTCATTTTATATTATCCAGATATTGGTTGTAGTATTTTGGTATTTAAGAAAGAAATAGAATATTGAAATACAATTTGTGCAATTCTTGTTTAATTATTACAAGATATAAGTATACTGAAATGTATCAGCCTCTAAACAAAATAATTTTAAAGCATGAGTCTATACACAGACCATCACTATAATATAAAAGCAGCTTCCAAAACCCATACAAATTATTTTAATAAAGATACATATTTCTCTTGGCCCACCAATTATATTCTGGGTTCTGCTCGTTTACACTTGCGCATTTGAAATTCAAATGGAACTGTAGTAGGATAACACCTCTGAAGCTGCTTTTAGCTACAAACCCTGAGAAATCCTTGCTGATGCCCAGCAGGAGGTTTTCATTCAGCCCCTGGAGCAGAACCTCATTTCCTCCTTCAACACTGAAGGAGAATTTTTTCTTAAATATGGAGGTGCAGGACATGCTTCTAAGTAATGAATGAGAACTGCTGGGCAAGGCATAAAAGCTTCCACATTGAAAAAACATCCAGTTCATGTTACTGTCCCTAGGTGTGCATGCCTTTATGTGCCTAGCACACAATAAATAATCCCTTGCGGATGAAAAATACTTGATACAAAAAATGCGAACATCAAAATTATGTTTTTTCTTTTTAGGCATCAGGCTGTCACAAAACAAAGACTATGGTACCATCTAACATGCATTTTGTGTCACTGCTTAATCTTCCCTCACTGTGCTGCCTGTGCTTTAATCACCACCCTGTCGTGTTTAACCAGGGTCACTGGGCAGATGCTGGCAGTGCAGGTACACAGTAACACTGCCTTTCCCTGTGTCCCTGGCACCTGTGGTCCTGCTCCAGGCTGAAGCAGCATCCCTGCTGTGCACAGGGCTCCAGACCCCAGCACCTTCCCCTGCTCCCCGTGTGTCTCCCCGTGATGCTCCGTGGTGGCCGGAGTGGCCTCTCCTTGCCCAGGGGGTGCAGCCCCTGCTGTGCCAGGGCAGTAGGGTGTGTGCCCATCACCACAGTGGCTGCCTTCCCTGCTCTTCCCTGGTGCACTGTGACATACCAGTCCCTTGCCTGTGCCAGTGTCCTTGGTGCTGGCCTAGCCTGGTCCCCACACTGTGGTAGGGTGGCAGCCCTGGGGAAGCAGCCCTTGCAGGTGCCCTTGGAGAGCTGGCTCACATCTGTTTCCCTATCTGCTGAAGGCTGTCCACTGACAATTAAATTATTTGTCTTCAAGAAACTGGAGTTGTAGAGAGCCTGACTTCCTGGGTTTCAGCTGCTATTTGCTGCTTCAGGGGGTCTTTGTCCAAAAAGGTGGATCCTCGGCAGCACCTGTGGCTCTTCAGGATCTTCCACTGCATGAAATTGTTCAAGTGAGGACATGCAGATCTTTTTCTAGAGTTGCTTTTCCTATGGTTCACTGAGTAATTTTGTTGAGATTTGGTTTTTTTGGTGCTGGCAAAAGATACAGAATAAAGGAGCCCCAAATGAAAATCTGTCTGGCATGCCTGTCAGAGATGCCTTGATTTCTGCCAATCCTCCAGCTGCTGGTTCCATCTGTTGTCTCCTGGTTTTTTTTCACTTGTAACCACCTTAGGGCACAAGGCACTTCTGTGTGTGCGAATCTAAAGGGACTGGTATGACACAATACAAGTCCTCAATGCTTCAGCAATACTACATATAATAGATTTCCAGTATATTTCCAGCCACGTCTGAAATAAACTTCTAATTAATGAATGATTAAGAAGATCAGTGTTCCTTGCACTCTAGTTAAACGTATGTGGCAGGTCTGATTTTTGTACTGAAGCGTCTTTATTGTCACTTTAATAGTTTTCTTTTCCCCAAACATCCCTACAGGGCACTTTCAGAGCATTTGATTGGCAGTGCCTGCCTGTGCATGCCCACTGGCACATGCTGGTCTTCTGAGTAAGAGCTGAGCTGGTGGACACTGGCTTTGAGTCACCAAGGGTTACTTGTTCATCAACATTTTGCTGCTGTCTTCTCTTGACCCTTCAGCTGCTCCTCCCAGTATGACTTGTCTCAGTCTCTCTTCCTCTTCCCAGTCTGGTTTCCCATTTTCACTCCACCTCCCTTTACTTTCCCACAAGCCAGATTTTTTCGTGCTCTGTCATGCAGGGCAGGGAGTGCACCCAGGCTCGGCCAGGCACATCCAGCGCCTGGTTACAGCCTCCTGTTGTCATCTGCAATGCTGTGCTGGGCTACCTTG
Source organism: Irena cyanogastra (assembly GCA_013397155.1). NCBI lineage: Eukaryota > Metazoa > Chordata > Aves > Passeriformes > Irenidae > Irena > Irena cyanogastra. The sequence continues at coordinate 380,030 of VWZV01012765.1, read as the reverse complement.
CAACCGGGAGACAGCACACAGGTAGGCTCAGAGGCTGGCTTCACCCTCAAGCCCTTGTCTCCATGAAAAAGTGTAGCCACTGAGAACAGCAGTGCAGTTGAAGAGCTGTTACACTTAACATAAGTGATGCCATGCTTGCTAGGTGTGCTTATGTGCTTGTGTGCTACTGATTTTCACACAAGAAGGGGGGTAACCTTTATTTTTTGTTATCTGTATTTATGCTACGCAGACTTCTTCCACAACTGATGGTGGTCCACAATCATCAAAGTAAAAGATCCCCCTCCTAGTTGGCATGCTGGTATTTTGTGTAGAAAAAGCCTAATAAATCACAGGAAGAGAGAAGATGGGAAAATACAGCTGCTGTGTCATTGTACTGCAGATTAAATCACATGATTTCAAAGTTTTCAGCAGCAACAAGAACAGCAAAGTCAGTAAAAACGTTGCAGAAGTACTTGCAGTTTTGAGGCAGCCACATAGTGGGCATGAGGGCTTCCTCTGGCCTAACAAATAATCTGTCTTGTTGGAGAGGTCTGTTTCAGAGACCTAGGGAGATATGAGGCAGCATATGGTCTGCTTTTTCTATCTGTGTAGGCTTGGTTGCTAATTTTATTTTAAAAGAGCTTCAAAATGAACAACATATATCCCCCCACCTGGGTGAATAATTTTGCTTCAGTCCACAGTGTGGCATTCTCAATATCAGCTGCAAAGACTTTGGCTCAAGTTGCCAGGCCCTGTGCTAGAACAGCTGAGGTGTGGACATGTGCTCTTCTGCCATCCCTGCTGGGGAGAGGGGGAGGTCAGGAAATCAAATGCTGGGATTAGTAACACAATACACCACAGCAGGAAAATTCACCAGGGCTCATCTCTTGGATCCTGAACACTTCTGAGAGCATATTCAAAGTCTTTTGCATTGGTGTTGAGTTTGGGGTTTTTTAAAATTGGTTTGGTTCTTTGGATTTTCTTATTTCTTTTTTCAGTGAACTGAGCTCCTCTATGGATTTCAGTCCAGGGGGCTGTGGAAGAACTGGCCTGTTCTCCATGGGCTCATGGAGCAACCTGCAGGAAGACATAACAAGGACTAACAGAACTCTGAAGTAGATGACCTGCAGCCACATTAATTATTGATCAAGTTAGCAGTTGATGAGTTGTGCTAAATTGATCTGTGGCAAGATAATGTGAATTAAAAGCTGCTTAAATATTTAGTTTTGGGCTCTTTATATATGGCAGGAATTTGAATTAAAGGCTACACAGGAGTCATGACTGGAATCAACTTTACTGAAAAGACAAGCTGTCAGAATAAAAGGTACTATCTAAATGTAAATCATGATTTATTAGAGGAGGAATCTCTTGCAGGTAAGCATTTTAATGGAAGACTGGAAATCTTTCCTCACAAAATTCTCTAAAGGTAGGATAATAGATTAAGATTTTCTTGTTATTAGTTTAATTCCTCCATATTTTACTTTAATTAAACACTGCTGCATCTGAGGTAATGCACAAAGCATTGCAGGGGAAAAGAGAGACTAAAAGCCTGTAGGAAGTGAAGGAGGACTATTGGCTGAAACTCCATATGTTTGTTGCAGCACTGCAATGCTGTACAGCTGGAGCACAGCTTGAGTGAAATGAATCTGTAGATGACTGGTGAGAGGAAGTAAGGGGGCTAATTCTGACATTGGATATATATATGTGTGTGTGTATATATATATATCAGGCAAAAGAATTTGCTGATGACTCTGCATAGGGGCTTGTAACAGAAGGGAGCCAGTGCCCTGAGCTAAAGTGCCTTTGCCAGTGGGATAAGTCCCACTGAAGAAAAATCACTCCCTCTGAAGAAGAGCTGCTCAGATCTCCTCAGCATGCTTGGATGCTACTGCATTGCCTCACAAATTATTTTGAAAGACTTTATGATATCATTAATAGAGTTTTGAAGGCTGACATGCATTCTTGGTTGGTTTAGGTGCTGCAGTTCCAAATGAATCCTTCCCTTGCTTCTCCCAGCCTCTCCCCAAAGAAACATCCTTTATGTAAAGCAGTCTTGGTCCTGAAGTAGAAATGTGTTTTATTTCAGCAGTTTAGAGCAAACAGGCTTGAGTTATCTTTAGCGAGAAGAGAAGGCTCCTGCCTACTGTAGTTTCTTCCCTACAGTTTGTCTCACTTCATTCCTTCATGTACCAGAGAGCACTTTGGTATTCAAGGGTATTTGTCTTGTTTTTTCTCACCCTTCACAAAAGCTGTCCTCTGCTTAACATGCACATTTTTTCCTTCGGAGCCATTTTCCTCTGTAGGCTCTCTGAGCTGGCCAGCTGCCAAACAGTAGGGTGAGCTGCATGAAAAAGCCTTGATCATTGACAGGCTGTCTTACAATTTCTTTCTTGTATTCAAGATGCAGATGGATGTTATTAGAAAGGTTTTTACTTCGAATGTGCGCGGCTTGTCCACATGGCTGAGATTAGTGCTCAATACTCATATAATGCTTTTTGTCCTCAAAAGGACTTTACAAGCTCCAGCCTTCAAAATGCCCCCACAAGGTAGGTGTCTGAGTTTTGTTATATGTGTTATAACAAGGAGGGACACATGTTAGTAACTTGTTCAAAGCTGTATAGCACAGCAAGCATTATAAAGGAAGAAATTATTTACACTTTCCTAATGTTCTTCTGTGATGTGTTCCTATGAAAATAATAAATTAAAAGACTTCACCATGGCAACATGCTTTCCCACATGAAAGAAGCAATTAGTGACATCAAAAATTAAAATGTATCTCAGGTTATAGTACTACTAGATAAAAATGCAGCATTTCTAAAATTTATGAGGCCAAATATGCCACTGCACTAAGCTTCAATTAATACAGCAGAACTGGAGCCTGCAGGGATCGTCAGAGAGACTCAAATTTGATAGAAGATTTGGAGCACTTGCCTCAAACCATACTTCAAAACAGAGGGAAATGATTATAGGAAGAATGATGAAAAATGCCTTCTCAGTTGAAAGGACAGTGCAGGATTATTTTTTTTCCTCTGCTTTGACTGCATGATTATAATTAAAACAGCTCCAGTAACCTGAACAGTCCCACTATGGACTCCCTTCCACTGAAAGTTCTTATAATATTATACCTCATCTTAGTGAGGAGGTTGGAATAAGCTGTAGCTGTAAAAGATATCTTTATAATTATGTATTTGCACTGAGCTTCTACTGGCACAACTGTGCTGACATGCTTTACCTTGCACAGACAAGCCAGTGGAAGTTTCCAGTGTCGCCCAGCACACATAACCTGGCCAGGGCCACTCTGGGATGTGGTTTCTAAACTAGGTTGGCAAGACCTCGAAGGCTGTCTGATAATCATTATTTAAGGTCTTTGTGACCTCAGTGGGGCTTAGGGTCTGCATAGGTAGCTGGAAAAATTGGCTTGGAAAACAGCAGCCAACTTGGCCCCATAAGGAGTAGTTGATAAGGCTGTGAGATGGTGAGGCTCTTCTGAATAAACCAGCTGGGGCTACCTGGGGGACTCTGCAGGCACGAGGGTTTGCTCCACAGACATAGACACATGCTTTCAGTAGACTGCAAATAGCCTGTCTAGCCCAAACTCTGAGGAAGGTAAACCTTGATAGGCTAAAGCAAGTGTATATTTTAATTCTGTTCCATCTTACCTATTTTTTGATGCAGCTTTGCTTTCTTTCAGATTATTGGGGTTTTTCACTGAGTGAATACTGGCATCACTATGTCAATTCAATAAAGGACTCTGCAGCATCTCAGGAAAGATGTTGAGTATGACTGAACTCTCTGGTGTGTCAGGTAGGACTGCATGGTTGGTGCTGGGTGAAGGATTGAATGGTATAAACTAGTCATGCTTATTTAACCCCAAAAAAGTTTCTTTTTTTTTTTTTTTTTTATTCCAGAATACTTTGTCATTCCATCTTATCTCCCTCATGTTTCCCTGGGAAAGGTATCTGGCCCCATGAAGTACTCTGGAGAAAAGGGAAAAGTGAGTGATTTTCTGGTTTTATGACTACTATACAGTGTTTCAGCTAAATTCAGGGAAATGATGGGCACATAAATTAATGAAATTTTTCTTAAGGGAAATTACAAGTGGAACAAGTTATCACATTTTTATGGTTCCTACATCCTTAGCCTTTAATGCCAGCTACCCTATTTCACTTTATAATTGTGCACATGAGTACATCTAGGCCAACTAAGTATTTTCAGTTGCCTCCAAAAGAGTAGCAAATGCCAGCTAGAAGATGGAGATGCCATATGATTTAACCTTAATCATTTGAGTTAAGAGCTGCTTTTTCGGGGCCACAACTCACCTGCATGGTTTTGAAGAAAAGATGTGCATGTGCTCATACCGAGAGATATTTTAGTGAATAGCTCAAAGCTATATATTGCTTTGGACATCTTTAGTACTTTTATTTATCTTTAAAATTTACTCAAACAAAGATCTGCAAGCATTGCAGAATTGGTTCAGGCCACCCTAGTCCAATTTTTCTCAAATGCCATCACATCTTCCTCCACCTACAAATTCCTTTCTTATTTTCCACAAGATTAGCCTTAGAACCTTCAGGTTTGAGGTTCCCACAAAGTGAAGTGCAACTTAATTCCCACAAGCATAGATCTTTTAAGATCTAACCACAGTAGGAAAATACTTCCCCTAACTTCAGTATGGGTCTCCAAATTCAAATGAACTGAATAGCTGTAGTATTATTGATGGTTTAAAAAAAAAATATTTTTGCTTGAAAGGTCCCTCTTTTCACTTTGAAGGTCTGATAATATGTGTTTTTAATCAATTGTATTTACACTGACCAGGAGTATCAACCCACTATCTGGGTCAGAGATTTACATATAAGGTGAGAGGGACCCCCACTGAGAGTGTATTAGTGATGAGTGTGGGTTAAGGATTGCAGGCACTTCAAATGAAACTTCAGAAAGTCTATTTGAAAATAAACAAAGTAGCCACATGAACACTTGACTCCTGGAGCACGGAGAGTGTTTTTGTAACGCAAGGGACCAAGACAGGTTAATTAAAGCTGAAATTTTCTCCTGTGCTTCAACTCCCCCTGCTCCTTAGCAAGAGGAATCCGAGCTCATACCTGAATGCAGTAGTAATGCAAAGGCTCGAGGCAACATTGTTAGCTACTCACATCAACGGAATGAAGTTGCACAGCTCGCTTCCACCTGAGAGAAGAACTATTTTAACAGTTCCTGCGTCGCTAACAAGACACAGATGTCGCCATTGGGCAAACAGGGGCAGGATTGTTTTGTTGTTCGTCACGCAGCTCTTCCCGGGCCACAGCTGAGCGCACCTTAGAGAGGTGTCTCTCTCTGGGGGTTTCAAGCAGTGCATCCTTTTTTTTTTTTTTAGCAAGAGACCATCCTCTGCTGCAGCACTGTGAGAACTCTCTAAAAGCCCAGCAGGGATCAGAGACAGGGAGAGGGTCCTTAGCTGTTTTAAACTAGCAGGATTTTGTTGGTCTCACTGAAAGATGAGGGCTTTAACCAGATCAGGACCCGGGCTGTAAAACAGAGATAGACTGTAGCAGGAGAATGATCCACCCCAGCCCTTCTCCCACCCAAGAATCTGCTTCCTCACGTGCATGCTGCTTGTGCACAAGCAAGAGCATGTGGATGCCAATCTCCACCCTCCAGTTTATTTGCAGGAGGGTGCTTGTGAAGTATTTCAAGACTTCCTTGTCCCGAAGACTAAATACACAGGACTGTCTCCATTACAGTTAGCTTGAGCTGAAGGAAGAGAGATAAAATTTAAATATGGATAGCAGGAGTGTGGTTACTGTGGCAGTGCACAGGGCTCTGGTCATGCCAGTCAGGTGCCAGCATACGTCAGTAGACTTGTAAGTGGCTAATTTAAAAAAAAAAAAGAAAAAGAAAAAGAAAATTCTTGGCAAATAGCTTCCTCCAACAAAATCTTTGAGAACTCCTGTATTTTTCAAAAGTTACATGTTCCAGAGAGTCATCTATTTGCCACAAAGCGTTAATCTCAACTACCTCTTTCTGTCCAATTACTTCCCACATGTCAGTTTCTCTTCCTGACCTAAAAAACTTATTTACAAGATATACTTGGTTGGCTACAGATCTTCATCTGCAACTTCTTCTGCTGCTTGCTCTGCTAAGCACAGTGCAAAGACAGAGGCTTTTTGTTCTAATTTTAATTTTTTTTCTAGAAAGGAAAAGTGAAACAGGCAGTGTGTTCCCATGTTCTTCCACCAGTGGCACAAGAAGGCAATGGTGCATGTTCTCAGCAAAAATCAGTTGTTGCAGGACTAGGAAGATAGTGTTTGTCACAGCTAGCTGCTGAATGTTTAAAGAGTATTATGAGTATCTGTTTCATAAATGAAACAAATAACAAAATTAACATAAAAACCCTGAGGGAAAGTGATAAGTTGTTGCTGTCTGCCTTAGATCCAAGAAACACAGGGAATACATTGTGTAAACTTCTACCTCAGAGCTAGTGACTGCTTAAGAGTGCCCTACTGCTTATTTTTGTCTGGTCCTTCACGTCTCTGTTTTTGTGTTACTGGAGGATTTCTTGCTCCAGCTGAATTTAATCCTTGAATTTATCATTATGCATTTGTACACAAGCTGAAGGTTACAGTGGAAATAGGGATCTCTTTGTATTAAGTTCATCACAAAAGAAAATGAATAGAAAGTCTTAATTTTCACTGCTGATATTAACAGAGACTGTAGAATCTATGAAACACATTTGGTCATAACAGTGCTTTGAACCTGAAGTGTGTAATTTTTTTATGATCTGTCTATTAAGATCATTCTTTGAATAAAGGTTCAGTGAGGAGCTCTTCACACACAAGGTCAGGCATATTGTCATTAAATTGTCCAGAATGATCAAAACAATTTCATGATAAGCTTGGATCACCTCAGTAGCTTAACTCAGTGTACATCTACCTGGAATATGCTTTCTTAGGATAGAGTAAAGTTAGATTTTAAAACTCTTTTATTCCAGTTACTGGATGGTTTCTTCCTGGAAGAATGGATGGAACACAGATCGATGGAATCTGGTATCACTAATTTGTAAGTAACAAAAATACCAACTTTTATAGAATGCACTGAACTTAAAGCTGATTCTATCCATTTAAATTGGTACCTAGTACTTGTCACATTCTGATATAGGTGTGAATATGCTTTGCCAGGATATGTATGCACAGCAGAGAAACATTCCCTTAAGTACACACCCACACATCCCCATATGCTTTGAACAGCTCTAAATGGTGACTGAAGGATGAAGAAGGCTGAACCACATAAACATTATCCACAATGACTATTAATTTCAAGGCAAAGCAATAATTTATAAAGGTTGTTAGGAAGCAATGTAAATGCAAATGCTCTTCTAATAAGTGCCAGGGGTACTAGGTTGGAACATGTTTGTGATTCACCATAGTGTGTTCAGCAGGGAGGAGCGTGGATGACTTCTGTGGAAGATGGTGACATGAGCAAAGAGGTGAAAACTGACAGGAATGTGGCATTTGGGGACTCAGTCCAAGGAATAGCTCTAGCATGGGCTGACTTAGTGCAGTAAGCAGTGCTTGGTGCTGGAGCGAGGACGGGCAATATCTGGAAAAATTAATCAATAATTCATTATGGAAAAATGCTACCAGCTGTAAACTTAATTGTAGAATAATGCCCTCCAGTAATGCCAAAAGCTATAAATATATTCATATTTTTTGAAACAGCTAGTACGAGCTGAAGACAAATTCTTCAATAATATATAATATGTAATATACAATATATAATTAATACAGCTGACTTTAAAATAATGAAAAGGTTTCTGATGCCAGCCAGTGAAAATCAGGCAATTAGTGTAGAATCCTAGTACTGAAAATGGCACACTTAGAGCGAAAGGTCTTGATAACAATGTTAACAACATTTTTTTTCTCATATAAATATTTTATATCTTGGTGCCGGAATAAAGTTCCTATCTCCTATGTGTTTCATTTTCTGAGCAGAGCTTTACATATTTTATTTATCATTCTGCATGGTCTATTAGATAACTTTACCATCGAGTGTTTTATGAAAAACAATATTGTTGGATAATAATGATCATCTATCCATCGTTAGTATGTATGAATTAAATTATTTTAAAGACTTGGCCAGCTTTGAATAAATAATAATCCCACCTATATTTGACTTTTATACAATTTCTACTTTTGATACTTTGGCACAATCATGCAATATTTGGGTTGTAGAAACTTAAAAAGATTATTTTAAACAACACAATTATAGTTATTTCAGAGAGAGTAAGTTTGTATTTTCTTTTAGGAAATATATTGGTTTAAATGTAAAACATTGAAATGTAAGCTTGGGCTTTAATTTGTTCGGTAATTTAAATTTCAAAGGCAATGAGTAAGAATAAATTTTTTTTTCCTTATTTGGGGTGTTATTTATTGGAATATATTGTTAGAAATATTTCTGACACCAAATATGTAGATCATGAAATTGTTATGATATACATTCAACAGTTGAAATTGTTCTTATGTATATCCTGCCTATATTAGTTCATGGATGACTATTTGGAAAGGACTGGAGTGCATTTTTTAACCTATACATTATTCAGAAAGTGTCATCTATCTAAAACGACACTGGCTTTAATCTCTCTGATACCTTTGCCACTGTGTAGCAGGTGCAATTTGAGACCCACACAGAGCACCTCTCCACGCTGGCAGCCTGTCCCAGAGCACAGCAGGACCGAAGCACTCACTTGTTGCTGTGTGCTTTGTACCATCCTGCTGAACCCACCTCTCTCACCACACATCCCGATAAAGGCAAAAGATGCTATTTCACTTTTTCTCTCTGTGGTTCATTTTCTGCTTAAAAAAACCCCTTCAAAATGCTGCTGCTACTGTTACTAGAAACAGCGCTTTGCTGTGTTTCTTTATATCACAGAATGCTTAAGAAGTTTAGTTGCTACTTTTGTGTCTCTTTTCACAGAAGGAGAGGCTGATGTTGATGTGAGATCTGGAGCACATCTTCCCAGTGGGGGTACCAGGATAGACCTCCCATCATCACTTCTGCTCCTGAGGGACGAGAGGCAGACCTATACCATGGCCACAAGCACAGAGGAAGTTTGTGTAGATGTTCTAGAGCTTCAGAAACACATGCTTGACCTTCAAGAGCTGCTGCTGCTTTGTTCAGTGTTCACGCAATGTGTAGCATAGGCCTCCTGCTATGTCTCCTGGGTGCTGCTGCAGTGCAGCCACCTTTGGTTTTGTTTGGGCACCTTTATCAGTACAGCTGAAGGGAACACTGTGTGGACAGTGAATTCCTCTCCAAGATCATGTAAATACTTGGACGGTACATGCTGTTGCTCCCAGGATTAATCTAACTAGCTAAAGCTGGTTTGCATACGTCTGCAGCTAAAGCAGAAGTTTAATGATAAATATTCCCAAATGTAGCTATGCAAATAGTGGCAAATTCCGAATAAATGCATGAAATGCATTATAATAGTAAAAAATTCTTCTGTTTTTCCTCCAAGAAGAAAACAAAGGATGGTTTTTCCTTTATGGCACAGGCCGGATTCTCTTTTGTAACCTTTAGAGTTTCACACATCTTATGAGTATAAAAGGGTCATAAAACCTGTGGTAAACATTCAAGGATTATTTTACTATGGTCTGTGTTAGCCTTCTATCCCACCCTCTGGATCAGAGGTGCAGAGTGGGAGTTCCATATTGTGTCCATACATAAGTGATTGCTGGATGACAAATATCCACAATAACAGAGGATGTTATGTAAAAAATTAACAGACAAAACCACCCAAACAAACAAACAAACTCACATGCCCTTCATCATAGTGCAAAAGGTACTAAAAACTGGAATTGCAAATGGTAGTAATCTCAGCCATGTATAAATCCCAAAAGGTGAGAGTCATTCTTGGAAATGGTGCCACCCCTAAAGAGAGAGCATAGAGGCTAATCTTATTGGAAGGATAAGATCATCTCCCCTTGGTAGTGGCCTTACTTGTACCTAAAATAATTCATCTTTGACTTAAAATCTGACAAACTTGGTTTCATCCCAGTCCAAAGGGGATGGCTACTGTTCTCAAGAGGGGGGTCACCAGCCAATGCCTCTGTTCCCCTCAAGCTGTCTACCTCCACAAATGGAAGTATCTTTTTCCACGTTATGGAAGTATCTTTTGGTTGCCGAGAAGGTGCCAGGAAAGATCTAGGAAGGAGAGGAGAGATTCTGAGGGCTGGAGTTTGACTGCATGAATTTGCTTCAGCTGCCATGCCATCTCCAGGAGATAGATGGAAACAAGTACCTGCCCAAGAAATGGCAGGAAAGAACATCCCTGGGCTTATAACCATACAGAATATATATAATTTGCTAAACTCCCTCAAACTGGCAATATTTTATTTCTTACCAAGGCAGACTGGTGCATCCCAAGCAAACCAAGCATTTAACTCTGGGTGACTAACTAGAGGTGTAATGAATTAAAAGCCACGTGGCTAAGCCAAGTGCAAGCTTCTCAAAGTGTATCTTCTTAAAAACGAGGTGTAGCAAATGAACCAAATGCTCCCAGAACTGCTGAATTTGTTTTCTTAGCATTTTGGTAACTGTTTGACCCGACCATTTCAAATTACCACTTGAAAGAAATGCACATATTCAGGAGGACAGATACCCTGTATTTCTAAGGCAAAATACTTCTATAAAATAACACAGCGATTACTTATAGCTATCCAAAAAGATATTATGCTGAGCTGTCATATTTTGTGTTGCAGCCTTTTCACACTGGAATATCAACATTATATGTACTGCATGTGCATAGTTAACTCTTGGTTTCCCAGCGTAAGATGGGTAGGAAACCTGTGTAATGTATTAACATGACCAGAAAAACACACCCCCTCAAAAATAACTCAATCCATTGTAAATAAGGGTAAGGCTAGATAGCATAGCCTGGAGAGTAACCAATGTGCAAAATGAATGGCATGTGCTGGTATATGTGTGTATTTTAAATCATATGATTTTTTTTGAAGCTGGAAGACAGTGAGACTAAGAGAAAATGTAAGTTGCAAAAACATTTGACACTGTAAATTATATTTTGTTGAAAACTTATAGTGAGAAATAGGGGTTTCTGGAGATAATTGCGTGTTTTCTCTAATAATAACTGTCCTTACTCTGAATCTTGATGATTATTTACTGATTTATTGTTTGGTTTTTTTTTTTAATTGAGAAATAGCTAGACTGATTTCAGCAAGAGAAAAGGCACAGCACAAAGGACATGCTAGTATCCACTATGGAGGATATGAATAATCAGAAGTATTTGCATTATACAAATATGTTGCTTACAGACACTAAAAAAGGTGTTAACACAACTCATCTTTAAATATTATTGAGAAGTTGTTGGGTATATTTGTACATAGTTCTCTATGTACAATTCTCTTCTTTCATTCATTCCCATTTATAACAATTAATGTAGCATGTGATAGGCCTTTGACACAGATCTATAACCATCGAGATTTGTGGCACTGATCAGAATACAATGAGAGCCCTGAAATCCCATTCTCTGAAGTGAAATATCCCTATGAATCACAGGTATTGTGTTACCAGACAGCACAGCAAAAAATTAACCAGAGCAAAACACTCGACTTGGTGCTGTTACAGCTAATAGGTCTGAAATGGAAGATAATTGCATATTAAAATAGAGTGGGTAGCTCTGTTTTGATGTAGAGATATAAAGATGTCAGGCAAGCTAGGCTGCAGCAGCAGGGAATGGGTGCCCTGAAGTGATTGAGGAGTGAAGCCCAAGAGAGCATTCCTCACATTCCTGTGGCACTCCTCCTATACATATGCCCCCAAAAAAAGGGAATTCCAGCACTCCGGATTGGTAAACTGAGCTTCAGGAAAGCTGGCACTTTTCTATAGCTGCAGGCTTGATTAATTTGAATGAATTATTATCATCTCTGGATAATGAACACGAGGCATATTTAAACTGTTATTTTTTAGGGCAAAGGACATGACATTTCCAATCTGTTACAAAAAAAAAAAAAAAAAAAAATCCCCCATAAGGACCTCTAGTAAGCACCAATAAGCAAGATGTAGAGAATGTGGAGCATTCCCTAGTATTTTCCCATGATCTGCCGAGAATAATTGGTATTACTGCAAAAATATTTTGCTGACACATATGAGTGGGATTAGCCCAAAGTGCTATCTTTGTTAATGAGCCATATCTAGAAATTGAGTAGGTTTAGTAGATTACAGTCTGAACACACAGCGTTTTTGAGAGCCACTTATGTCTGAAAGTGTAACATTTTTTCTCCCGGGACTAGCAGTGTATGTTTTGTAAGGAAAAGATGGTTATCCCTGGGAAATTTCACAAATAAAAAAACCAAACAAAGATGACACTACCTTACTTGGAATTGAAATGTGACTGCTAGTGACTGGGAATTAAACAGATTTATTAGTGTTGGCATTATTTACATTGCGTGATCCGTATCAGCGAAGGGTACACATCACTTGTGAAAGCAAATACATTAATAGTATTACCCCGCCGTTAATGGCACGCTAATAATACTTCCACGGTTCGCGTTTGTCAGGCTGCTGCTGAGACATGCTCGGCGTCCTGGTAAACAAAGAAAATCAGCCACGTTGCGAGACCTTTTATTTTTTAAAAACTTAAGTTCACGTGAGAAGAATCGGCTTCTAGATAACCCCCAGTACAGTGATAAATTAACGATTTCACACCCCTCCCTTCCTCGTTTTTACCCCATATAGCAACGACAGAGGGGACAGCCGGCTGACACGGATTACTTGCGAGAAGCGTGACAACAGGTGGCCTCCCCGAAGTCACTAGATTCGGCAGATCAAGTCTTTATTTATTTATTTATTTATTTATTTATTTATTTATTTATTTTGGCGTCCAGCTTGCCCATCGCCAATACCCAAGCACGGGGTGCGCCGCCGAAGATGCGACGATGCGCGTCCCCCGGGACCATGGCGGCGGCCGCTCCGACTTCTTTTTTTGTGGTCAAACCCGGCAAGGATGCGCTCCCAGGGGGAGGATGCTGAGGCACCGCAGCCG
>VWZV01012765.1:304743-366915 GCA_013397155.1 Irena cyanogastra | reverse complement strand
CCCGCCCGCCCGGCCGGAGCAGCCCGGAGCCCCGCGGCCCCGCTCCGGGGCAGCGCGGCCGGGGCTGCCCCCCTCCCAGCCCCCGCCAAACTCCCCAGCGCTGAATTCCCGGTCGGCAGCTCCCGGGAAGAGAAGGCGAGCATTAACGCGGCAACTTTCCTCCTGCTCCCTAATTTTGGGGGAAGGAGAGGGAGAAACGCCAGCTGGATTTGTTTTGAAGGTTGCTTCCGGTAAAAAGAAAATAAGCTTAGAGTATAATTTTTCGGTGGTGTGTTTTTTCTTTTTTTCCTTCTTTTATTTTCCTTTTTCTTTCTTTTTTTTTTTCCTCCCTCTCTGTGTGAATGTGTGTGTTTTGTTACTGCCCTGGAGTACGGGTGGTTCAGGATTTGAATTCAATCCCTACTTTTACATAGCTGGCTGGAGCTGGCAGCGCTGTTTCATAATGTAGGGGCTGAGGTCAGTGGTATTCTTGGCAAGTCCTTGCTCTCCAAAGTAGGGTGAAATCCTTACACAATGGCACCAGGCAGGAATTTTTTAGATACCTGCGCCGTGCTCCTGGAGTTCTCTTTTATCAGAGGAGTGAGTGAGTCGAAGCTGCTTGTAAGCGTAGTTGCGCCTAGAGAGGCTGAGAAAGGTTAAGCTGGGGACTGGAGTGCGTTCAGAAACATTTTGACTTAACATGACCTGAAAAACAACTAAACTGAATGAGTTCCTTCTGCTGCCGAACGGTTGCTGCAGTGGCTGTTGCTGCCAACTGTCTAAAGACTAATAAGCTTTACACTGATCCCCACATCAAGCCGCGGTTCAATAGCTAATGATACAAGGAGTTACTTTGCTTGGAGTTGTAATGCCATCTGTCCTATTTTCTAAAGGCTTGTCCTGCTCTCTGAGCAGTCCCTGTAGTCGGGTTTTGGGGAAGAGATGCTGTTACTGATTGTTTTGGCAGGCGTCTGACTGGCTGGTGATGATTTCAAATTGGGGCAAAGAGGAAACCTTGACTTTTGCTCAGCACCCATAAGTCATTCCTCCTACTATAGATACGTCATTGTGGTAACTTTATTTTTATCCCCTTGTTCATGGAATGTGTGTGAGAAAATAAAACTTCTCATGGAAAAACATACTGACTGCATAGGCATCGTATGTGGCATGCTTTTTTGGCAACTCTATTTTTTTTTCTTTTATAAAAAAAAAAAAAAAGAAGCTGCTTCTGGAACATGTTTTTGTGGTGCTAAACTTGTTTCTCTGTCCTTGTTTGACCTTTTCCAAATGTCTGTTTGCCTTCAGTGCTGGACCCAGCCCTTCAGTATGTTGTGAAAGCTGAAGGAGGCTGAGAGCTCTCTCCTGGAGAAGACACTCTGTGCAAACTCGCAGCGAGGTCACTTGAATTGGTAGAGGTGTAGATTCCAGCTGGGGGAGCCTTCCAGCAGGGTCCAGCCTCAGGACGTGGCCATCGCAGCATGGTGGGGTGCTCAGGAGCAGAGGTGCTGGCAGATGCTCAGAAACCACTAGGTCAGGCTGTGGGGCCACCAGGCTGGGCTCGGGGGATGATGCTTTCCCTGTGGTCTGATCTGTGCCATGGCAACTGTTAAACTTTCTCGTGTCCTTGCCAGTTGGCCTTGCTGTCTAGAAAGGATAATAAGGAAACACAAAAAGGCAGAAAGTAAGAAATGACGCAGTGAAGAATCCAGCCTGGGTGCAGGGATAAAGCCCAGTGAAGGGCACGGAGCAGAGAGCTAAATTGGGAACATCAGGGCTGCGTTAATGCTGTAAAACTGCCCGAATCAGCACACTGGCAGCCTGCTGTGGCAATCACCACAGGAAAAGAAGCCCACCCTTAAATCCGTGAAACTGACACTGGCCCAAAATAATACACAAATAAGACCAAGTATGTGGGAAATCTAACGTGTTGTTAGCACTGGTGGTGCCCTCCTGTTGCTGCTGTGGAGACTGGGCTTGCAGCAGAAAACTTGGTTGGTGTTTTTGTAAATGGCTGATGTTGAATTGTGTGTGTTAGTTTTCTACTGTTGATTCTCTGTTTGAGAAGTTTGATTTTATTTTACAACAGTATGGGCATTAAAAAGAAATATGCTTATGCACATCATCTTTTACCATTATGTAAAAAGGAAAAAAATACATAGAAAGGTACAAAGACCTTGTTTTTCCTTCTTCCCTTAAAGTAACTTATTGTCTCTTTGCTTGTATTTTCCTGTCCTTGCTCTGCTATCTCTAAAAGATAGCTACTTAATTTTGGCTTTTGGGAAGTCATGTGGCTTTTTTAAAGTTGAGAAGAGGGTTGGAAAGAGAAAATATATTTATCATATTCATGTCAGTGCAGGAAATAGCAAAAGAAGTATGTTAGTAGCATATTTGCTTCTTACTTATGTTAACAAACTCTTTGGGGCTCAGCTTCTCCCAAATCATGGTGAGGTAAATATCTGTTTGACATTACTATTCACCCTGGACTGTCAGGGTGCAAATTTGGCACCATGCCTTCACTGCAGGCTCAGAGGACAGGAGTGCCAGAATGATAGCCAGTATGTACAGCTTCGAGGAGTAGGTCTGATAAACATTGTTGGGGAAAGCAAACTTAACTTGGCATGAACTTTTGTAGTGCAAAAATCTCTTGGTAATTTTGGATTGAACTGATATTTTTTTTTCTTTGAGGTAAACAGTGTATTCTGCAATTGCTTTTGTGAATTCATAACTTTATATCTCTTTGGTATATCCTCCTTTACAGAGTGTTCCTGACTTTTATGAATCACAACTCGATATTCTGTTGGCTAAAGAACATGAGAAATAAAAGAAAAGGATATATATGTGGGCTGTACTTTAGCATGCCTGTTGTGTAACTCTTCTCTTTAATTGATGTATTAAACTATTCATTTTCTCTTTGAAGACATGAACTAGGAAGTTAATTTAACTACTTTGGGGAATCTAACTTTTAAATGTTCATAAATTACAAATGGTTTTATGCCCTTAAGCTGTGAGTAATAGCAATCTAGTTTTTTCTGTCTTAATGTCCTCTTGCATGGACTGTTATAGCTTTGGGTCTTTAAAAAACAAATTCTTTTTGGCTTCACGGGCCATTTCAGAAAGCATGCCGTTTTATACTGGTGCAGCTTGGTCTGAAAAAATAGGGCTGCTTTTGTTTTCAAACAAGAGAAACTGAGCCCTAATCTTTCTTTATCCTAACAACTCATTTGCATGGCATGGTATGTGAATGGCTGGTTGCTTCAGAAACTCTGCATACTGTTCACTGTTTTCATGCCATGTGGTGACGTCTGCAGGAAGAAATTTTTTGAATGTGTGCCTTATATATGTTAGGTGCCTAAGGTTTGCTTCTGGAAGCTGCTGGTGTGGTGGTACATGAAGGCAGTTCAACACAGCAGTAAGGAAAAGCAGAGGTGTAACAGCATCGGACCAGATCTTCAGGTCAGAGGGGAGAACTGTACAGTAGCCCTTAGTTTGATACTAATGTGTCCTTTAATGTCAGAAGACATCTAAACAGGATGCTGTTGTAAAGCAGATACGCCCTTCTTGAACACTTGAGAGGAAAAATGGTTTAATTATAGGATGTACCTATGCTTTTTCCAAATAAACTTTCAGCTTGTTCCCCAGTTGTGTTCTTTTTATACTTGTAACCAGTGATAGCATGATTGTGTGCAATCTTCAGATAAGCCAGAAATGAACATTTCCTTCTTGCTACAGTGATCTCTTAAAAAATAAATACAAGGCTGTGTAGTTTAATGGGATCAGAGGAACTAAGCGTTTTATATGTGAGTCTAAAAGAATATTTAGTCTTTAAATTCGGGCTAATCATGTGTCTGTATATCAAATACACTAGAAGACTAAAATGATCTTTTTCAAAACAGCTGATTTGGGATTTCTTTCCTTTGAAAAACAAAAATATTTTGGAGCTTGAGTTGTGCTTTCATGTTTTCTTCACTGTCAGCATGCTACTGCGTTGCCGTCTTTTTGAGGTGAGCATTACAGAGGAGGATAACCCCTGTGTTATCAGGCTGCTAGCAGCAGTGTAATGCTGAGACCTGATTCTCTTGCTAAGCTCTCCTGCTGGTTCTTGGTAGCTCTGAGAAGCAAAGGGCTGTGACAGCTGATGCCTGGTGTTTGGCTGTATTGCACTAACATAGTGGTCTTTCCATAATGCATCTCAGGGCTTTGTTATGGGGTTATACAGGACCAGCCTTATTTTGCAAGGTTGGACATTGTGTTTCTTTCTGGGGAGCCCATTTGGCCGGCAAAATTAGATTCCTACCTGTGCTTCCCATGGTGGTGTTCAGGCTTTCTGCTGACTGCAGTGACTAATTCTGAAGTGGGGTTGTGAGCCTGTTATGTTTTGTGTTAACATTGGGACCATCGTTAGTAATGCAGCTTAATGAAGAAAGGTTGTTGTTGGTTCTTGATCTGGGCTTCTTTCTTGCTCAGCAGTGGGCTTCAAGTAGAATTGCCATCATAAAGTCAGCTGTAAGGGTAGTTGGTCTGGACAAAAAAAATACCAACAGACCTCTAAATGCTGTAGGGTTTTGGAAACTTGTTCAAAATGGTTAACATACCCTGAATGTGTCTGAAAAACTGTAGGTTAAATGGTGTCTTGTGGTGGCTCTTGGGCTAAAAGTAGGGGAGGTGGATACAGATGAAACAAGTTACAGTAGACTTGTGTATGTAGACACCTTTAACCATAGGGATTTTTCCTGCTGTGTTTCAGCACTGAACTGGCAGCATAAAAACCTAAGGAGCTATTGGGAAAAAGTGAGACCTTTACCTCACAAAGCAAACAGTGTATTTGTTTAGTACAGAAATAATACCAGAGAATGCATTTTGGAAATAAGTGTACAATTTTTTTCTCTTAATGTTTTTCTCAAGCTAGTATTACTATGCAGCATTATTTCATACGCAACAAACTTACTTGTATGAATATATCTTTTTGTGGCTGATAAGTAAAGCTGAAAATCCTTGCATAGCTCGGATTTTCTTGTGAACTCTTTAATCTCAGTCTGTTGAAACAGCCCTGGAATGTTTGATTCTGAACTTGCAGTGTCAATTTTCGTGTCATTTTCAAAACTAAGGATATGTACTGCAATGGGCTGCTTAGTATCAGATTTGTTTTGAAAGAATATGCTTGTTTCACAGTCTTTCTAATGTGTGTGTATTTTCCCATAGCCATTCATGTCTTCATGGCCAAGAGTTTTGAGAATGGCAAGAGTATTGACTTTTTAATTTCTTTTGCAGTAGTTTTCCCCTGACATAGGGCTTGTACTTTCTGCGTTAGTAGATTTCTGTATCTTTTAATGATAGGAGTTTTGCCAACACTTGCACAGACCTCGGTATGATCAGGAAGCCTTCAGCTATAGCATAGAAATAGCTGAGTTGAAGCCTTATCCTAAACACTTGTGTGCTTTCTCATTGCATCAGAAGATTGCAGCTCGGTTAGCTGTACGTATCTGAGCTGGTTCGAAACTGGGAAAGTGAGGGTTTAACTGCAGCGCCGATAAGCTCTGTGTAATTTCCTACTTGATTAATTATCTGTTTGGTAGAGTTTGCTTTTGATTTCTGCCCTGCAGTGGCTGAAGAAGTGTTTGCCCTGGGTTTGGGCTCAGTATCTTCCTGTGAGCGTGTTTTTTTCAGCCTTTTTGGACACAGTCTCTTTCCTGCACTTGAAAACTGGGAGCCTTTCAGTGCCATTCTTGCCTAGGAAATGTACTGAAGTGAGCAGTGCTGGGCCCAAAGCCCAGGCATCTTCTACTCAGTCCAAGCTTGTTTTGTCCACTTCCTTCCTGAGGTGCTGTTCAGACATCAGAGCACGTGCCTGTACCCTCCGTGATGCCAAAGGGCCAGGAGCCTCCCACCCATCCTCACCCACCCCATGGTGTGTGGGGTGTAGCCAGTGGTGCTGCAGGGGAGGCTTTGGTGGAGGAGGGTTGTTGTAGAGCAAGACTGCTTGCTGTGGATAGGCTTGCTCTTCTGCCAAAATTGGTAATGAGCAAAATCATCTGTTGGGCTTCCGAGACCAAAAGGACTGACAGCTCTTTCATGTCTTGGGTGTAAAAGTAAAGGACATTTTCTCAAGATCGTGTTTTTCTTTAGTAGGAGGTTGGAGTCTCCTGTGGGTTATCTGTTGATTGGTACCTGAGGAATAAAAAAAAAGATAATTTAAGTGTAACCTCTAAAGATGATTCATTTATTTCACACTTATTACAATATCCCTAAGCTAAGGTTTGTTTTGATAAGTTATTGTTTCTTGGTATCCATTGTTTTAAAAAGCCTGTATGCATAAAAGTTTTTAAAAGTCTATGCTTATGCAAATTGCTGAGTAGTAACTACTAGCAGTAGCTATTCATTCTGTTGAACTACTGATCTGATTTTAATATTTTTTTCTCTAAATCAGAATGTTGCTACTTAATATCTTAGCATGTTTCAAGAATGACTATATGTACACTGAACAGTCATTGTAAGAACTTTGACTTCCTCATTGAGGGTTTTTTGTGTCCTCATGAGAAAATATATTTTGGCTTGTGTTTTGGGAACTTTCCCACAGTAGGAGATCTAATTTTTGCGAGGTATTGTTTGGGAATTCAAAAGGAGCACTGGCAGAAAGATAGCTCTACAAAGATGCTTTGTGAAGGGCAGCTGAGCCTGCGCGCCTTGTTTGCTGCAGCCAGTGTTGCAGATTTAATTTGCTGGGTATATTTTGCATGAAGGGTGTATTTCAATGAGTCTCAAAATGGAAGTGGTGCTCTGTTTCCCTTTTTCTGAAGTTGGTGAAGTTGACTACTTTTCTTGAAAAGGGAGAGAGAGGAGCCCTACTGCAGGGCTTTTCTTACAGCTTTGTTTGCAGTTAAAATTAGCTATTTGTTCTCTCTGGGTATCTCTGTTACGCCCATGGAGCTGTAGATGTGTTTCTTTGTGTGTGTCTGTCTTGTCTGACCTGAGTAAGAGTGATTAAATATTTGATTTAGAGCAGTTCTAAGGAATTCTAGTCAACAATAAAGAGTACCATGTATATCATTACCTGAGCAAAACACTAAAGGAATAAGAAAAAATGAAAATATTTAAATGCTTTTAGAGGGGGGAAAAAAGGACGTGAGTTTGCTTTTCACCACTGATAAAATTAAAGGGATATTCTGATATTAATATTTCTGTGGACAGCATGATTTTCCTATTTTTCTCTTCTTGGTGTGTATTCTGATAAACATGAGCAACACAATGAAACAGCATCTGGTTTCAGTGTAAATTACCTGGGAATGGGTATTAAGTTTCATGGAAGACACATTCGTGGAGCATGCCTGTTGTTGACTGTCTTTTCTGGGCTGTTTGTTTTTCCTTGCTTGCTTTTTGTATGTCTTAAAGTTAAAATAAACTTTGCTTAATAAAAATATTTATTATGTAGTCATTTTGGGTTTCTAAAAGGGAAGGTGGTTCCT
Organism: Irena cyanogastra; assembly: GCA_013397155.1. NCBI lineage: Eukaryota > Metazoa > Chordata > Aves > Passeriformes > Irenidae > Irena > Irena cyanogastra. Next base: position 359,476 of record VWZV01012765.1, on the reverse strand, counting down.
GTTACCCGTGGATTGTTTGCTTAGTAGTTTGTTGTTTTGTTTTGTTTTTTAGTTTATATTTGCAATTCTGTATTGTTAGGGATATTTGTCTCCCGTCTTTATTTTACTTTTACTTTAGTTGGGAAAAAAATATTGATATAGCCTTTTCCATCTGAAATTACTCATTCACACTTTTTGCCCCGTTATGCAAAAAATAACTCAAAACTTAGAGGGGTGAGAAAGAATGTTACACAAATGTGGTTTGTAAGCAGTTGATGGGAAAACAAGGCTGTACCACCAATACTTGCTTGAGGCTTGACTTGCTGAAACCAAAGACTGGATCTTTTGAGGTACATCGGATTTCTTCAGTAGCAAAGCTAGCTGTAGTGGGTTGGCGCTGGCTGGATGCCAGGCACCCACCAAAGCTGCTCACTCAATTTGTTTTCCATGCTGATGTTCTCTGCTGCCTCGTTCCTGCCTGTCCAACTGTTTGTGAGGCTACAAAAAACACGAGATAAGTGATGCAATCTTGTTAGCTGAAAAGAAGAAAAGGACCTTACTTTTGAGAGATTGTGAAGTAGGGTTTTTGCTTTCTAAAATTTGTGTGACTCAGTCTGGTTTAGATTGTGGCTTCAAATGTTTGTGTTAGTGCAGCTGAAGGTGTGAAGACCTGTGATACAAGAGATCGAAAAGAAAAGCTTATGGTTGTGTGTAGGAAACTCTGAAATAGCTTAACCTCTCCCAGAGTATATGGTGCTCCATTTTCAAACACTGTCTAGAAGTATAAAAAAAAATTAAACTGGATGTAATGTTATGACATTATTTATTCTTGATGAATTTCCTAAAATGAGATTTTTTTTTTAACTTAAGGGGCATGTTAAAGGGGGCACCTCTGCATTCCCTGAATTGGGTGGGAGAGATGCTAAGGCCTGAGGTTTGGGGTTTTTTTGTATTGTTATACTGAATCTTGTCTGTATTTACATTGCTTTGTTGTATAGTAGTTGAAAATTGGGTGCTGATGGTGGGCTCTCTTCCTGGAGGCAAAACAGAGAAGTGACACTTGATTTTATTGGCATGCAAGTTAAAAGACATACACATTTTTCCATTTGGTTTGTGAAGTCTGTTGGGATATACCTAAAATATGTACCCTCTATTGTTTTTGTTTTGACTTTGAGGTAAGTGCTTAATCTTGTCAGGAAGCCATTCCCTCGCCCGCACAGAACATTTCCTCAAAATACATGACCTTGCAGAAATCAGTTGCACATTGCATTATGTGAGTATCCAGCACTCATTTGAATGGTTCTGCAGAGTTTTGCTGTTTGTCAGAAGACATGTCAGAATACACAGCATACATGGTAGTAAATATTTAGGTACATTTTAAACTGAGAGAGAGAGGCTTATCTATGCAGTATTATAGACTTCTTTTGTCCCTTGCCAGTGGTGCTGTGGGTGTTCAAAGAGTGTGAATTCCCTCAGCAGTGCTGTAGGACAGGCAGGTGCTGCCAGAGCACATCACCCCATTGCTGACTTCTACTTGGATGCGGTAGCTGAGGCAGTTTTTGAAGGTGCCATAGCTATAGAAACAAAAAAAGATGGACTTTGGTTTAAATACCTGTATCGATATTTCAAAGTTGTGGCATTTTATTGTGTTCATGTATGATGGTGCTTTATGTTGAAATAGCTTTGAACTTTAGCTATCCACTGCAAAATTAAAATGTAGTTGTTCTTATATCTTGATCTCAACCCATGGTCTTTGCCTTTTGTGCCTCCAATTCCCCTTTCCATCCTGCCGCAGGGGAAGGGAAGGGGAGGGTGAGTAAGTGCCATGTGCTTTGGAATGTTTACGTAAGAACTGTAAATTGGGGACTACTGTTCCTAAACCACAGTGGGAGTTCTCCCTGTAGAATTCTTTTTCAACTCTGGAGGAACCACGGTCTTCAAAAAGAGTCAAAAACTGGAAGAAAAAAGCAGGTGCTGGATGCTGCTGAAGCAGAATGTGTGCAGAGGTGTGTAACATGGAACTTTTATCCCAGTTGCTAAATTCATAACCAGGTGCTGAAAGCTGAAGTGATGTGGTTGATCATAGCACATTTGGTGGTTAGGGTGGCTAATAACCAGCAGTTTCGCCAGTGAAGGCAGTAAGCGGCCAATCTATTGAAATTATATTGTCTTAAGAAAAACAGTAAATGGGAGTGCAGTTGTGTAGTTCATAGATGATGCTCTGTCTGAGTATGAAACAAGAAAATAAGATTTTGCATTGGTTAATGACAATTGGTGTTCAGGTGATGTCTCAGTCTAAACTCGATTAGTGCAGTAACTAAGTAGCTTGAATATATTCACTGCTGAGGAGCTGGTGAGCAGATGGTAAACACTCCCAGCGAGGCAGTTTTCACTCTGAGTTACAGCAAAGTAGTTGTGAGCGTCTCAGTCTGAGTCGCGTTTTGTGTTCCCTGTTGATCCTATGGTACACGTGGCTGCATAGTTCATCAGATTTGTTGAGGGTCTTCAATGGATTTGTTACAAATTTGTACAAAGCACAAAAGGTCATACCTCTGTGTGAATGGCCCGCAGTGGTCTGATCTGGAGACTGAAGTATTTCACGTGTGCCATAGATACGGAAACACACAAGTGGCTCCGCCAGCTACATGCTGACCAGGAGCAGGCGCTTGCTGGAACGAGGGTAATTGAGTTTCCGTCCTTGCCATGGCTTCTCCCTTACTGCTGAAAGCTGCTAATTAGCACCAGTGCCTTGTTTTAATTCAAGATGACTTAGTTGGAAGATGCCAGCTCCTTGGTTGTAGGCCACTGAACAACTATCAGATGGCAGCACAATTCCAGCTCAGCTGTTAAAAATGGCTTGAGGTAACAGTGCCAAGGGAAGGGTGAGAGTTGTTTTAGCTCTGTTGTAGGTGTTTGCCAAAGTGGAAGAGAGGAGTATATTCCATCTCTGCTGTATTTTAGACTGCCACTTATTTTAGTGCTGTTGGCTTGTATTTTACCAGACTGAGTATTGATAGGTAGCTGGTCTACACTAGTCCTAAATCCTCTTTAAGGGTCTTGTTCAATCTTAATTTAAGATGACTTTTAGAGGAATATCACTTGAGTAGTTGAAAAACTTCTAGACTACAGGATGTTGCTGGAAAACGTGATTGACACAATGCAGGGCACAAAGGGGTAGAAATGCTCTGTTAGCTTTGTAAAATGGTTCTAAGAACCCAAAACAAAGAAAATGGAGTTTCGGGATAGGATGCTTAATTTTGAATTACGTTTCTGAATGCCCAGGTAAATTATGAGTCCTTCTCTCTTCTTGTAGTCATTCTTTGTATCTAGCCTTGTCCTATGATTTAACCTCTGTCTTATTAATTTGATATCCTGTACTTTCTCCCTTTCTAAATCCCTATTGCAGTGCTTTTTGAATTTTGTGTCTTAGTCATTACTTCAGGTATTTTTCTTACTAGGTAAGTACTTAGAGCGGGGTGATTTGGCTAATAATTTATTTCACATTTATTTATTTCTGAGTGGGAAAGAAACTATCCTTTATTTATAAATTGCAATACAGTGTACCTTATACAGATTATTTTTCACTTCTGAAACAAAACATACAAATACTTTGAGTCTGTCGTCATCGGAATTGTCATATGTCAGATTTCTACTTTTACCAGGTTTGATAAGCAAACATTGCTGTTTAAGGTCTAATGTTCTTATGTGAATAAATGTTTTATGTGAATTTAAAAGTGAAGAGAAAATAATGGCACTTTCTTACAATCCATCTTGGCTTTGATAGTAAATGAACGTTTAGCCATGGCAAAAGTAACGTGGTTTATAGTGACACAACCTACATAAATCCAGTTGGGTTTGCTGTTGACATTGGCCCACATTCCAGCAGGCGAGTTACCTTACATTTCTTTTGAACAAAGGAGGTCTGTCTGAAACAGGTGCTCTAATGCTTACCCCGGCCTTCATAAATAGCTTTTAGGTGAAGTATTACTTCTGTTAACCATGAGTAACTTCACAAGGCACCTTGGTTTATTGCGTGAGGTTTCCATTTTATATTAAAAAAAATCCCCATGGCTGCAGCTTTGTGGTGTTTGGTGCCTCATAAGTCGCTGTTTATTTTTAGAGCACGCTTATCACAATTTGTCAGCCAAATATTGGCCTGTCCCCTCTGCTATTAGATAGCTGCTGAAATGCCATTCTCAAGATAACTTTACCTACCCTGGTTGTTCCAGGGTAATCTTAGCTTCTAAAAGAAATAATCTAAAACTTGCCAACTCTGCAGAACACGTAAAATAGTAGAAGACGGGCTTATTAAGTTTTGCAACCATATCATAACGTGTTAAATTTAATGTGACAAAATGGTTTTGAGAGTCTGTAGTAAGTTGCCTGAGTGTGTTGAAAAGTTTGAATGTTACTTATGAACACTAGTGAAGAACATTTCTAAATTGGTTGTAAAATGAGCCAGGAGATAATGAAGAAATAGCTGGGCCAGTCTCTAGGCTGGTAATACATGGCTACTTGCACACTGTGCATTGCTTTAGGAAAACTGTGTCACAATTTCTTTTAAGGAGAAAGGAAAGTTCTGCTTTAAACAAATGACATTTGATATCTTACTTGATTTCTTTTCCTGTTTCTTCTATTTATAGATGTCTTCAGTTTGGGATTTATCTGAAAGCTAAGGTCAGGAAGTGCCTTCCTCCAAAAATGCTACTTGTTGTGGTTTTCTGGCATGTCCTGTCCCCTCTCCTTCCCAAAAGGAACTGTACTGAAAGTATTTTTCCACAGATCCTCAGCTCTGCAGTATCATGCTGTGACTCTGGCATATACTGGTTCACCTCCAAAACTAAAACTTTAAAAAAATCATCTCTTGGTGTCCACAACACTTACGTGACTGATTAAAACACAAAAGACAGTAACCACTTTAGTTTCAATTATTTCTCATTTTAATAGAGCTTCCTCTGTGGAGGTAGAGGAACATAGGCTGTATCCTATTTGGTAGGACTCATTTCCCATGTAGGTTTTCAGATGACCTTAATGACTTTGTTTTACATAGGGATACACTGGATACATTTATACTTGGGGGAGATGCTCATCTGGTCCATGCTTCCCCAAGACCATGGAAAGTCTTGGAGGATCTTAAATATGAAAGGTCTCTCCCACCTTGGAGGTCATGAAAATAACAAGTGAATGATCATTAAACACGCACTTTTTTTGTGAGTTCTGGTGTATAAAAGAGGTTCTCCCCAATTTAAAAACAAAAGGCTTAACCACCTTAACTAGTCCTCTGAGAGAGTACAGCAATCTGGAGGGGAGCAAAGATGTGGGAGTGCAATGAAGGCTTTTGACTGAACTGTTTTTTTCATAGTCAGGATCCAGTGGAAGGTCTTAAATTCAGGATTAATGTCTTACAAACAGCTCTATTTTGTCATTCAAGTTTACACTATTGTTTATGCAGCAGTACAACTGAACTTGTATGCTTGTGGTATGACCACTTAGCAAGCATGCACTGTAAAGTACATCCGAGGAATAAATAAGAAATTTAAAATGAAGTTATATTTGAAGACATGATTAAAGTCTTTAACTAAACAAGGGTTATGCACCCAAGTCGTCTTGTGATGTTCCCCTTTTAAAATTTATTTAAACCTATGTTACTTATTGAAACATCTGATGGCACATAACTCCTTTTTGGAATATGGGTTTGACAGTATGTTATATAGTCTAGAATGACTGTTTTGTCATCTGACTTTGTTTTTGTATTGTTTCATACTTCCATATGCAGTGAACTATATTTAGAATTAGGACTGTCAGCAGTAGTTCTACATTTTGGTTAACTTCATACTTGTGTACCTGGCTTTTGTATAACTTTTTATAATGGGCCTGATTAGTGTTTAGTACTTTGCATTTGCTTTAGGAGCCTTTGCAATGCATTGTCTTGAGCAGGTTTCAGGACAACAAACAGTGAGTTTACTTGTCACTGTTAAGCTGTCTCATCCCCAGTGTGCAGTGCCAGTTGAAAGAGGCTTATGAGGCTGGCTCTTTATGTCTGAAAGTTTTCGTAGCTGTTGAAATTCAAAGTACTGAACAGAATGTTCTAAATTTATTTGAGAAAGTAGTGTGGCATTTCTTAGGAAACAATCACAAAATATTTTTATGTATCGATCCTTTTTTAACCTTTCTGGTGCCTTGATAACTGGGATATAAGTTTTAAATTTTGTATTTAACTAACAGAAGGCATAAAACCCCTAGTGTCATATGAGTCCCAGTAATCAGAGGTTTTGTGAACTAGTGGACCTGTTCCTTTTTTTTGTCCAAAATATTCTATAGACTCTGCAGACAGAGAGTAACTTTTTGTTTTTACAATTTTTCTTTTGCTTTCAAGTAGTCACCATAACAATTAGGCTGCTTTCATGTTTTTCTTGCATTCCTAATGCTAACTGTTTAAAATAACAGAGACCTACAGTTATGACAAAAAACCCCTTTTACATCTGCCAACTTCTCTCTTGTCTTCCAGCTGTAAATTGTTGAAGGATGGCAAGCATCTTTTCAGGTGTTTTGCTGTCTGCTGAAAGTTGGCCTTGAAACCACTGGAACTTAGTTGCATGTTAAAATGAGTGATTTTGTATTCCATTTAATGAGTAGATTTTGTAGCTCTGAAGTAAGACAAGAGGCTGCGTGTTGTGTGCAGAAGATGATCCTTTTTGCATCTGCTACTCGGTTTCTTAGTTTAGCGTCTGCTGTCTAAAACATCAGAATGGACATTTGTCTTTCAAGATGGATGTGTGGGTTTGTATTTTTTTTCCCCCCAGAAGAAAATGACAAAATAGTGTCTGTAAGGAGTGAAAAGTGACAAAGTAGTGTCTAGATGATCTATGACTGCCTCCAGTGACAGACCGTCAGATGTGGTGGTCTGCAGGCAGCCCCACGGTGTTCAGGAGCGGCTCCGTGGCGTTGAATCATTTCAGCAAATTCCAGCTCTAAGGATAGCATGGCCCTGCAGTGCCTGCATTGCAGCTTCTCTGGAAGGATAACCTGCTCAGAGTACACTTACAAAACTTGGAGATGCTGCAATCATGAGTCATTTAGAAAATTTTAGTTAGGAGCCTGCTGTTCAGGGACAAATGCTCACATGCAGTAGCTTTTCAAATAGATTCCAACTTAATTAATTTATAAATTCTTTACTTTGACAATATTAAAAGGAAATTATTCCTGGGGGATTAATTTACCATTTTAATTAGTCTTCTCAGGAGAAGAAGATTTTTCTGTGAAGATCTTGCTAAACATTTTTCCTGTAATTAAAAAAGTCCAAACTAACCAACCAATCAACAAACAAACATAAAAGGGAAAAAAAGAAAAACAATGAAAGGGATCTCTGTGTGTAAATAGGTAGTGTGTGAGACCACCTGCTAACCAGAAAATTGTCTTTTGATCTGAGACAGATAAAGAAAATAGAATCTTCCAGGTAGGTGTGAGATAGTGACCTGATAAGAAGCGACATACAGTAAAAATGTTGCACTAGTTAATACAGCATCCCTCACGCAGTGGGTCATCTTTTGTGTGTTTCAGCTTACATATTATACCATCATCACCCAGTTTTGTTTCTTTGATGAACAGAAGGCTTTTTTCCTTTCTCCAGCTGAGAATCTCCCAGTTATTATCAACTGTGATTTTAAATTTTTTCCCCTCTTGGTTACTCTTGTCATTCTACTGTTTTATTCTCTCTGCTCTCCTTATTCTCTTCACAGTTGCAGGCTTTCTGTGTGTGGAACTTTATTTCTGATTGGTTTGTGCTGCTAGGATTCAGCTTTCTAAAATTGCACCATTATTCACTTTGGTAATGAACAATGCAAGAAAAATGCTTTAAGGGGTAAAAGGAATTCAGCCTGTCATAAGCACTAAAGCGTACGTGCTGCTTATGGACAGATTCCTCCTTCAGCCTAAGAGCTATAGGGGATTTATAAATCCCATATAGTGTCAAAATCTGAAGTATGGTTTAGCGATTGCCCTGACATCTCTTAGTATGCTGAAATTAAAAAAAAACCAAAACCCCTTTTATTTTTTTCTTAGCTTGTTCCTTATGAGATTGCTATTTAATCAATAGTTTGCAGTTTACATTTGCTTTTTATTAAAAAATAAAGTTCCCAGTAACAACAACACGATTCTGAAATTACATACTTTAGAAATGGTTTCTGATTGTGTTTATGTTAAAAAAATACCCTATTCAGACATCTGTTTGCACTTGGATAAAATAAAGAAAATGACCTCTCTGTCCTGTGGGGTGTGCGCGGTTTCTTTGGTTTTGTTTTATTTTGCATTATGAATAAATGTGTTAGGGCAACTGGAACTAACAGAGCTACACTGAGATGGTTCTGCTTGGCAGCATGGAATGTTTGAAACATCAGGAATATGCTCTACTTGTTCGATTGTGGAGGATTTTTTGTCATTCTGTCCTCATGATGCTGTCTTCAGTTAATGTGAGTTATGGTAACTATTAATACAGATCTAACATTTCATAAGCATGCTCAGTTTGAACAAATAGAGTATGTCTTTAAGAAAGGAAACAAAACTTCTCCACTTTGCGTAGGAGGACTGTAAAATACCTTAAATGACTGTAAGAATGAGGATGTACTTTCCAAATCATTATTTTATATTTGGAATAGTGGGTAGCAGTCTGTCAGTCTTTCCCCATGTCTGTTAAAGATGTAATCTGGAAAAACAGCTGGCATGTACGTTATTCAAATGCCATATTCCAGCTTTAAAAGTATAGGTGGTATCCAGAATCAATTATTATTAATTTTTAGTCGAACCCTGGAGGTATTTAGTTGGATTTCCAAATAGTTTTGAGAAATAAAGCTTCAACTCTTGGATTTGCTGTAAGCTGCTGCTTGTTTGACAAAGTAGAGGTGGGAAAAATTGTGGATTTGGATACTAAGAAATGCTTTATTAGTCAGTGTAAACTTAGAGCGGAAGGTAAAGATGTATTTTTGTACGCGTAAACAAATACTTTTATGCCAGGCTGCTTTGCTGTCTACTGCCATTAGAGCTGGGACATCAAGCCAAGGACTTGAGTGCTCTCTTTTCCAGATAATTTGACTTCATATAAATAAACTCTGGCGTGGATTTTTTTGTCCAGCTCCCTTGAGCATCTCTGGAAGTTATAATACTTCCAGCAATAGCACTGTAGAGAAAAAAATCTTTTGGTGTTCCTGCACTATGACTTGTCTGTAATTGCTACCCTGTGGACAGCTAAAAGATGTTGCCTGTTTTGGAAGGCAGATCTTAAGGCTTTTTGGTGGTAGGCTGCTGTTTGGAGGGACCTTATGGCCCTTTAAATTAGCTGAGTCATTTAATAAATAATTTAAAAATACCCCAATAGCTTTATCTAACTCTGTCAGCCACCCGTGTGCACTTATTTTGAGGAGAAACATACCCAGGCGAAAATTATCATGTGTATCTTCCAGGTCCTGCAGTTTGACTTGGTAGGTGGATGTATAAGAATCACAGTCTTGGGTAGCTAATTCAGTTACAACCTATGTTTGTGTCGGTTCTTAGTTCTCCATGGTTAGTCTGTAAAAAGAAACAAAATTGAGAGAATGAGGTAAAAACTTGCACCAGTCAATCTTGATAGTGACAAAAAATGATTATTAGTGAAACTGTCTAAATGAGGGAGACTTGAGCAGACTTTTGTTAGGGAACCTGCTACAGTTTCAGGCAACTCTGACCATTTTTTCTAACTAGAGAGAGGGGAAGTGTTTTGTCATAGTTATGCTGGTTGAGGTGTGCATATAGATGTGGTTGTTGCTAATGGAAGTGGTTGTTTTTCTCTTGCCTAGGTGAGATGCTGTGCATCAACCTGTGCTGCTGTCTGTGGAAGGTTTTTATTAAAATAACCATCTGGAATTCTTCTCCCCCTTTCAGAATGAAGAGAGCATCCTCTAACTCTGTAGAATGTGTTCTATGTACAATTAGTGTTTTTCCATGTTAATGTGACCTTTTCTTCCTAAATGAGTATTCTCCATTATCCAAACCCAAGAAAGGTAATTTGGTATCAGTATTTTGTCCTGTTCCTCTTAAGAGGAATTTAGCATGGCTTATTTAGGGGGAAAAAGTATTTGTATGCAAAATAAACGTAAAATCCAGCTTGAAAATTTATGTTGGATTATATCATATGACCAAATGCTAATATTTAACAATAATGTGGGTGATAATTACTGCCTTGGACAACTTAGAAATATTAGCTGCAGGCATTTTAAAATGTTAATAACCTTCAGTCCACTAGTCCAGACAGTTTCTGAGTGCTGAGGAAGTTGTTAAATAATGAAGTGCGATGATGTTCGCCAGAAGCAGCCTAACAGCCAACAGAGTAGGTACTATTGTGTGTGACATTTTCACATGTAGTAGATGAGTATTAACCACTTTACCAGAACAATGTCTTTCTGAGAGGTTGGTGGTGTTTAAAGGCTAAGCCCCAGATGAGAAGTACAGGAAAAGGAATGAAGTGGAAGAGGATAGGAGGTCAGAGTACGTGGTGCATGTTTCCAGGTAGCTTCTTTTTCTGCCTCTGTTAACTGTCGCCTCCAGCATTTGGCACTTGATCTGTGGTTCTTTAGAAAGACATATTGTTTCATTTACTGTAGTGGCAGAAGAAACTAACTTTCAGAGGGAGGTTATATAAGGAGAAAGAAGTAGACTGCAATCTATAGCAGTTCATCCCATGTTTTTGCTTAAATACAACTGAAATAAATTTTAAGGTAACTTTATTAATTTTCATTTACAGAAGGAAGTATGTGAATATTTTTATTGCAAAAAAATTGTGTGAAGAGCTTTTTCAGTATGACCACGTTTTTAGCTGATTTCTACTTTTTTTTCTTCTCTCCACTATTTGTTGTTTTCATTCAGATTCAGGTAGAAATATGCTTTAACTGTAATTGGATTTGAGCATCTCCATGATTTAAATTAACTGTACTGGCAAAGCTGTTCATGCACTGATTTAATAGGCTCTAATGTCACTTATAAATTGCCTACAGTAGGTTGTGGGAGTTTCTCGTGTCTGGACCAAGATGCTCAGAAGGAAGAGGAATGTCAGTGATGCTCTCCTGCACAATGGCACCAGTCTAGCTTAAACTCTGATCAGTTTTCACGCAGGCAAAAATTCTTCTGATCATGTCATATCAAATACTCATTTTGTTCTGAGAAGAGACGTAACTGTACTGGCAAAGCAGCTCTTGCAGATGTCTCCACTTGTGTCAGTTAGGTTTGACTGCTTTGCAGGCTGTTGCTTTTATAGACCTGCCTGGAGAGAGAGTGTAGGTGTGATAATAGCAGCTTTCGTTTTAATAAGATTTAGTGAAGTGTTTGTAGTCTCCTTGCTCTCTTTCTGTACAAGTATTACTTCACCAATTAATTAAGTGACTGTTAAGCTAATGAATGACTAATTAGATGACTGTTAGCTAATTAAGCTAATTTTTGGATGTCTAGTGTCAATAGGTACGTCTCATCTCACTATGCTGCTATTCATGCAGGAAGCAGTCCTATAACTTTCTGATAGATTACAAAAACATGGTGCAACTCACTTCAAACCATGTTTGGAGGACAAAAAGCATGAGGGAAGAATGCTAAGGTGGTAGATATTGCTGTATGAAACCATTATGCAAGCTGACTTCAAATTAAAGCTTGGAATAATGACTGTGTTTCAGGAGGATGGGGAGGAGCATGGGAGACCAGACATACTTCCAGTGAATTAATAAGAAAAGCAACCTTTCTATGCATTTATGCTTGGCTACCAAACAGTACTTGTAGAGAGAAAATTGAGGGCTAGTTACTGTTTTTGTCCCACTCTCATTGAAAATATAGGACCTGCAAATACAGGTTTAAAGCACTTAAATACTCAAAATTTTTTGTTGCTTAAAAACTGGTTATGCCAATTTGAAATTGAAATTAACATTGTTAATGTCAATTAAGACAAGCAAGAGCTTCCAATTTCAATGAAATGTCCTTACATGGAATAATTACATTTTTAATTCTTTACTTAAAACCAGGCAAACCAAAAGAAAACAGAAGGAAATTATTGCTGCTGGCATTGGATACACTGCTAGCACTGCTTCAAAACATAAGCAACATTAAAAATTAATACATCAAATAAAACTTGAAAGTATGAAGAAAATAACATTTCAGGATGCCCATTATCTCCAATTTGTTCTTGTACAGTAAAGCTTACAGGCTCTCTTATTTCTGTACAGGAACATATTCTAAAACCTGACAAAGACTCAATGTTTGGTTGCTGTTGGAAATGACATGTATTTACTCCTTGGTATCTTAAAACAGCCAAGCATTTATTTGACTTTAAATGATCATGAAGTGTTAGGAGTAGCATCTGTATTTGTGTTTGGGATGCTCTTGTTCTCTGCAAGGCTATATTGCATGCAAGGGATTGGAACAAAAATCATGGCATAATGTTCTTGAATACATAAATCTCTTAAATAAAGTTTTTCATAATTCCTGGGTCCAGACTGTACTTGAGAGAGAAGTTTTATTTTGGTAATCTGAAAACAGATCTTTTTCCATCATGGCTGAACAGTAATTTTAGAGACAATGCTGCTTGTGTAAACTGTAGAGGCAAAAAATAGACTTCCAGTAGTCCTAAGAGCTTGTTTTTCATGGCTGTGTTGTTGCTCATAGGAAGGTTTGCAATTTGTTTAATTACAGCTTGCGCTGTAGACAGTGGAAAAAGTTACAAGTTTTTTTTTGCCTGATGGTTCTTTTTATACACCTTGAAAGCTGACATGCCATATTTGACAACAAAAATGTTTGTTTGTTTTCTACACCTGCAGTTAAGAAGCAACTTCTTCAAGTAGTCACTATCTAGATTTACCACATTTAAAAGGGAATCATTTTAGCACTTTTGACAGCATGCATTTAACAGCACGTGTTGAGTGTAGCAAAGAGGGAGCAGCAAGTAGATGGAGCGGTCCATCAGCAGCTGCCAAAACTGTACATTGGATTTAAGCCATGGCTATTAATCATTTCTTCTGTGAAAAGGAAAAAAATGCATCAAAAGCCTTTAGGGCGTTGGGAGGGGAAATTCCTTCCCTCTGCTAACCAAAATTGCTTCCATTGCTTCTTTCAGCAAGTAAACTTGTTGCAAGTTTGCTTGCTCTTTACTTGCTCTTGCCTTTTGAAGCCCCAAATAAATCATGTGATGGTTTGGGTTGGAGGGGACCCTCAAAGGTCATCTAGTCCAGCCAGGCAGAAAGCAAGGCCATCTTCAGCTAGGTCAGGTTGGCCAACCTGACCTGGAATGTGTCCAGGGAAGGGGTGTCGACCACTCCTTTGGACAACCTCTGCCAGTCATTCACTGGCCTCATCATAAAAAAAAAAAAATTCTTCCTTATATCTAGAAGATAACTCTGTAGTATTTCTAAATTATAAATTTTTGCAACACTTCAAATTACTCAGGCAATGTCCTTTACTTGTGTGCTATTGCTATCAAAGCATGAGTTGTGCTGGATTGAAAACAGAACTCTGGAAATGGGTGTGTTGGTGGAACCTGAAGAAAATGTTTTTCTTCAGATTTATATAAGCTACCCAGACCGCCTGACTTGCTCAGATTTAAAGGGATGTGTCTTGCAAAACCCCTGCAGTGAGTCATGAACATTTTTATCTCAGGAAAATTTGAATTTCCATTTCAGGAAGTGAAATATAAATAACCTTCTGTAAGAAGACTAGAAATTCTTTAGATAATAGAACGTTTTAATAGTAGATAATAAACGGCTGATATTTTCAAGGCCGAGAATTAGTCAGGTGTAAGTCAATGATATTTATAAAATTTTCAAAATATTTTTTTTAGCATGCTAAATGTTTTTCTAGATCACAGGTACTAAAATAGTTGCAAAGCCTGGAGCTGGATATGGCTATAGAGAGTCTCTGTTTTTATTTCCTTCTGTAAAATTTTGAATTAGAGATTTGGAACAGGGGTTTGAGTTATTAAAAAAAACATAATAAATGGCTTACTATGCACCAGTATTTCTTGTTTATGCTTGCTTTGGTAAAAGCTGGACTTTCAGTCAGTATAAATTGAAAAGAAAAGGCACTTTTGGGTCCTGTAAGGAATGGCTGCCTCCCAGTAGTCAAGGACGTCACTTATGTTGCATCACGATTTGCAGAAATGTCTGTGCAGATCATGACTCCAGAAAAATTCCTGTTCCTCTGCAGCGCCTCAAAGATGAGGCATCTATTGGTGAATGATGCTACTGCTTACTTTTGGAATGAGTAGGAGTGGTGCAACCCAAACTTATTTGGCAGTGCTGGCTTTAAAGGCCTTCTCAGCCTTCCTCTATGGGTTGATTTGCTCTAATAGTGACTGGAAAGCAATCTTGATGGAGCAGGATCCTAAACTGGTACTAAAGTGTGCAAGGAGGAATGTTGCTGGTATCTCTTTTGGTCCCAGCCCTCCTCATGTTTTTCACGTTCTCTTCAGCAATTTTGCTGTCAGGGATGGTAGCTGATTGACAGCTATGCTTTGCATATTGGACAAGTGAATGACAGAAGAAAAGAGGTCTTTGTGTTTCGGGAGAGGCCTGGTTTGTGTTGGGTGGAATATATGCAATTTTATGCTGTCATTTAAAATGCAGGATTTAATTGCAAGAAGTAATGCCAGCTCACTCGTGTAGCAAATAGGAAGGAAGTAAACAGTGTAAAATAAGTATGCAAATATATTCTTGTGCTCTGGGCTTATTAACTTGTTATAATATCTTTATAGTACTGCCTAGTAATGGCAAAGTTATCAATCCTAGCAATATTAGATGGATTTTTTTGTGATGCTTCCATTGTCTCAACTCTTAAAGAAGCTAGACAGCGATATTGTGGAGAAAAATTAGTAGATGTGTAATATTAGAGTGCAATTAAATAACAAGTCTCAATAAATTAACAAGTCTCAATGGCAGACAAAGAACTCTTAACGTGCGAAATTGAAAGAGTTAGCTCTGTCCTTGTTAATACTGACCTGATGAAAAAGGCCTTTCTTATGGCACCTTCCCTATACTTGATAGTTTAGGAGCCTTAGCTGAAATTTTTATAGTACTGAAATATTTTTTTGTATGTTTCTTACTTCTGTCATTTTCCCAGGTGCAGCACCTTCTAAGCGGAGCCATCCTGGTAAACAGAGCTCTTGAAATGCCAGTGTCTTTCTCCACTGGAAAGGCTATGCTGCTTCCTACAAATGTATTTTTGATGTTACAACCTTGATACTCCTTATATGGATGTTTGGAAATATTTTAAATACATTGAAGTGCATAAAATCCCTTGCAATTTCTCTGTAGACAAGCTTCAGGCTGACTTAAAACCTTTACTGGCTGATTAAATTGAAAAAATAGACAAGAATTTTTACTAAGTGCTTGTAGCAAGGCTTCTTGCGCTGTGTGGTGTGATTATGCCACTGTATTAAACACAGTATTGTTAGGAAAATGGATGGGTGTACAGTTCTTGTTGGATAATTAAATGAGGCATAAAAAGATAGCCGTCTTTGGTCCTGACCTTGTGAATTCATTTAGCTTGCAGTTCTGTTATTTTAGTTGAGATGTTGTAATGCTTGAACTTGGTGATAGCTATATACCTTTCTCAGATGCTTTCCAACACTATAGTGGTTCTTGAATATATGAATTTTATATCTATTTGTTGGCATCTGCCATCTATCACCTTAAGTTCTGAGCTTCTCTTTTCCCAAAACCTGTCCTTTAAGGAGTTTGTCTTCCCCTCTGCTTCCGTAGTCCACTGTGGATACTGTGGGAAATGACCTGCAAGGGTTTATAATAAGGTATGTCAAGTCTGTAGCTTGATTTCATAGCCTTGTTTTATGCAAAATGTTATAAAAATATATACTTGATTTTTGCTGAGAAAGTGAGATATTTTACCCCAAAGAAAATAGTGTATGTAATGCATGCTGTCCAAAGGAACTTAAGAGTTCATTAAAGGTCATTAGTCTCAGATATCTTAACTTCTTGGCTTTTGTTGTCATGAAAGCATTTCCATGTTGATGTGGCATGTCTAAAAATAGTGACTACATCCCCATATTTTTGTGCAGTTCCAAATAAAAATGCATCCTGTTGATCACATAAAAAATATCCAATGGATATCTGCTGTAAAAAAAATCAGTTTTGTTTACTTGAAGATTTAGGGGAGGTTCGCCAAGCAGGAAGAGATGTTTGCAGATGGGAACTCTTCTATTTTTTAGTGCTAAAGACTAGTCTTTCAAGAAAAATTAATCTTTCATTCTGTTCTTTCAGTTTAGTTCTTTAAGCCTCAGAATGCTATGCAACCTGAATGCCAAATGGAGAATAATTTAATGGAAGGCATTTTGTTATAGTGTTTTCTCTCTGAAAACAAATGAAAATGATGCATGTGTGTCCTATCTGGGGGAGAAACCCAACAGTTGAGGACCTCTGTGTTCTCAGACAAAATGTAGCTCATTACAGGAGTATGGATGTTCTAGCAGCTCTAACTTACTTTAGCATATGTTTATGTTCAGTCTTATGGCTTCACCTTTGCTCAAATTGTGTGATTTTTTCAAAAAACAAAATGTAGCTTTTTCCCCAAAAATTTACAGTCCAACTAATTACCAAAGATTTCCGAATTAATTATCAATGAGGATTACCAAATATCCATCATGATTGAGGAAGACTGGGGTGGTGTGAGTGTTGGCAAAAGATGTAAACCTGAAACTGGAAAGCTGACTGTAGCATCAGGATGGGCACAGGTTTGTTATGAGGTATTAAGATCGCCCTGGAATCTGAGAGTGTTGGAAAATTGTTGGTTTGTGTTGTTGTGTAGCAGGGAAGGCGAAACAAACACTTGTAACAATACATTTCAGTGTATCAAATGTGTCTTTTACACTGTGCGAGTTTCTGGCAGGGCTGTTGGAAGAGCATGTATGAAGGAAAATTAATTTCTGCAGAGTAAACCAAAAATGACCACTAATACCTGTCTCCCTTGAATGAGTTGCTGCCAAAGATAGTTCTGCTGGTCTGTTACCCTTCCTGAGGGCAGCTTTCAAGGGCTTGTCCAGCTCCAACTCAGTCTCACTTAGAACTGTTTTGCTTCTCACCTTCTTGTCGTAACCCTTTATGTGCTTTCACCCTCTAACTTTTAATGCTTGTTGTAACCTGGCTGGTGCTCCTGGTAACGTGTCCCTAAACCTCCTCATTCTGAGTTTGAAATTAAAGGAGATAGGGTGAGGATTGACTTTGCTGGATGCTTATCTGTTGTATTTGCATAATTGAATGGAAGGAAGGAAAGAAGGGAAAGGTTGTGATGGCTTGTGAGTTTTCTGGCCTGGAATTTGGGAAACCCTAGTGAAGGGAGTGGTGGACAAAGAAGTGCTTATAGAATTAATAGAAAGGGGAAGGGAGATGAACGGAATCAGAATGTTCAGACACCGTGTTTCTAAAGAGATTCTGCACTGGGAGAGCTTGCTGCAGAGGACATGATAAAGCAGGTGACTCACCAGCTGCTTGGTGGCACGAGGTGGCCAGGGCTGTGCTGTGGAGGCAGCTGGTGAGCATGTGCTTGTGGAGGATGTGCCAGCTGATGCTGTGGGCAAGCTTTTTGGCGCTTAATTTCTCTGATTCAGTTTTGCAGCACAGCTGCTGTGTGGGACCAGCTCCTGGGTGCAACTGTTGCTATATTTACAAAGTACAAATGCATAGAATTCATCTTTGACTGTGGCAAGGAAGGTTATAGACAATAAATGGTAATTGTTTGGTAATGAGAGAAGTGTCACTTCCCAAATCAGCTTAAGCTATGCTTTCCTTAAAAGCAGTTGTAGTCTTTTGTTTGCAATGGCAAATGACAATTTTTACACAACAGAAAAAGATGATGTACAGAAATTATCCTAACGTCGAATCAATATGTTCAAGTATGATCTTGTTCAGTTCCCCAAATAGATTCTGTCCTTATGTCTAAAGCAGCAGCTGGTGGAGCTGGGGAGTTGATAGCACCAAACAGTAGCCTCCCAGAAAGTGCAACAGTGCAGGTTTCTCCCTTCCTGCACCTCTCAGAGCTTTTGCCTATAGGAGTTATTTTTAAATGAACTGAACAAAAACATTTGGGATTTTTGCAATCATAGTGAAACCTGGGGAAAAAGAGGGGTAATACTTTTCTTTTAGAAGTACTAATTCCAGGTAATGGGACTCATCACTCAGTAGTTATGCAAAGGATAAGCACTATGTTCTTAATGTCAATATTTTTAGAGCTGGGTTCACTGTGCATGCTATTTAATGCTGAAAAATGAGCTTAATACAGGAAATCCTGTTTGGATGCTGCTGGGAGAATGGCAAAAGAATGTATATCAGAAACAAACTTCTTTGGCAGAACTAAAAGCTGGTTTTGAGCCTGATTTGACAGATGTGGATAGCTCTGACTGTCATGCTTTGGTTTTGGTTTTTTGGTTCTCTAGTTTAAAAAAAAAAATTCTCAAGCTAGTAATATCTCTATATTTGTCAGGATCAGCTGGTGTCTGGACCTAGTGAATGAGTCTGAATTATATTCCTTCTACATTTCTCACTTTGGATCTATGGACTCTGCTTATAACAAATCTGGGCTTTTATTAGCAGCTTAGTATTTGAAATATAACTATCTATACTAGCTGTTCTAAGTTTGTAATTGTGTGCCTAGTCTCATTTGTGGGCACTGAACTTGGAATTTACAGATCAATCTCTCCTTCCTTCTTTCAGAGGAACCTATTTATAGCTCAACAGAGCAAACGTCTTAGCAATGTTTTTCAAACTGTGTAACTGCTGTGGAGCATGAGAACTAGAGAGCTGAGGAAATAAAGTTGCTATTTTCCTAACTGTAATTGATTTTTCCCTTCACTCATTTCTTATGAATAAGAGGACCAAATTGAAAGCTTAACTGACAGCAAATATATTCAATAGGAAAAAAATTAAAGGATAAATTGGGGAAGTAGTTCTTTCATCTTTGAAGAAAATATTGAGGATTTTCCAGTCTTGCTGATTGTGGTGGGCTTATTGAGTGCTGAATGGTGCTGGAGTTACTTATGAGGCAGCCCTGCTTCTCTGAGATCTTAGGTGTTTATCAAAAGGGGTACAAGTATATTAAGTTGGTTTTGGTTTTGTTGTGGTTGAACAAACATTTCTAAGTAATATTTTAACTCAGTTTTATGAACAAATTGATATTTCTGACTTGTTCAGAAAGTTGTTACGTGAGCAGGTTATTTTTTTCTCAGTAATGGAGGCCTGCATAGGTATTTCTCCTGATCCATTCCTCTCTCATCTTTTTAACGTAGCTTAACGCTTAATACACTGAAGATGCTCAGCAAGGAAACATGAGTTTAACACAACTGCGACCATTGTAAATTCTTCTGAGTCACTTTGAATAGCCCACAGCTGGTGGGAGGAGGAGGGAAAGTGGGAGAAACAATACTTTGTACCACCCAAATTGAGCAATAAGTTATTACTGCATGGGGTTTCTGAGAAATCCAAAACTGTTGGTCTCCAGAAGATGAAGCTTTAATCATACTCTCTGAAATGTTGCTTGCCCTTATTTATTTTCTCAAAATTCTGGTCAAGGTTTTTTGTCCACTTTTATTCCAACTTTTGAACTCCCTTCACAAATGTGAGTGGACTTTTATATTACATGTCTTGCAGAATTGGTGTTGATTCAGAGTTGCAGAAGGAGAATAATATGCTTGGCACACAGAGTGAATCTTGACACAGGCAGCTGATGAACAGTGGGGGGAAAAAAGGGCATTTTGAACTTAAAATATGCTCATCAGAAGAATCTTGTAATAGAAATTAAGTGGAAGTGGAAAAACCCTACTTACATTAGGTTCAGTGTTGATTGCTTCACTGCATGCAGTGAAGTCTTTGCTTCTGTTTCAACTGTTTTAATTCAGTAGCTGCTGGAGTCTGTGCAACTCTGTTCTTGCTGACAACATCAGGTAGGCATGTTTATTATGGTGGGGTGTTTTGAAAGCTTTAATGGCAAGAAGAGTTCATTCACCTATTTGTAACTCATGGCATTCAGGGTGTGGGTGAAGGCTGAAAAAGGACTCTGTCTCAGAGGTATGCAAGAGCTACAATTTCTCTGTTTCACCTCATGGAAGAAAATGATCTGTGGTTAATCACGTTGCCTTCCTCCTCCTCATTATGGTGCCGAAAGGTGGGAAAGATAATAGGGAAGGATGTGTGCCAGAGCTGAGATGGCAAAGATAGATCCAAGGGAACTCAACTTACTGGTTTGAGAATCCTGAAACCAATTACCATGCCTGGGCTGATACTAGAGAATGAGGAACTGGGGATACCTCTCTCCTTAGTAGTATTGACTTCATAATTGTCAAATTGACACCTGAGTGTAATCCCAAGTGTCTGTTACTCGCTCATCTACATGCCCTGTTTCTTAAGCTGAAAACGAGCAGCTTAGCTTGGGACAGACACGGGGCAGGGACTGGAGAGGAGTGAGTGATACCGCTCAGCAGCAGGCAGCGTTACCCTCGGTGAGTTGTACAGGCTTCCTACCTAATCTGTTAAACTGTGCTACTATTCCAAACAGTAAAGTATGCAGTATAAACCTTTACCTATTAAACTCCCCTGAGCAAGGCAGGGCACCATTCTGCCTGCTAATAGTACTAATAGCAGGAAATGAATGACTTAATCTCCCTCTATTCTGCTGACAAATTGCTCTTCTAAAGTGGGCTGGGAAATTGAGTTGGAATGAAAAAAAAACCTTGCTAGTATTTCAGTCATGGTGGTTTTTGTGATTTTTCTTTTTTTTTCCTCGTTTCCCTTTTTGTTTTTTAAACAAATCTTCCCACTACTACAAATAGTTGAATGCACTGTGCTTACTACTGTTTGGCTTGGTAAAATGCTTGTGCTTGGTCACATGCTCTCTTTGTTCCCTTTCATTTTATGGCAAAGATAACCATAATCTTAAAAGCCAACCATTCCAATTATTGAGGTAATAAATAGTTAAAGTAGCTGCAGCCCAATGATGCAAGCCATTGTACCATCTCCTACAGGTGTTTTCTCATAAAGAGCAGATGGCTCTTACATTGCTGATTCCTCACGGACAGCAAATTAGGAGAAGGCAGATATATTTACTACTTCTAGAAAACAAATTTAACTCCATGCAATTTAAAAGGTTTCTCCTTGTTTCTGTCCTTGACAGAAAGGTTTATGTAACCTTTATTAAAAGCACAATGAAGAAAAAATACAGAATTTTGATCTTGCTGTTCAAATTACAGCCATTTAGGAATTGTTTATGTGGGTGAGCATGTATACATTATAATGGTTTCTATATAGAATTTGTAGTATAAGTGTTACCAAATCTAAGCAATCAAAAATCACATGGTGGGCTTTAACTAATAAATTGGTTTATTAAAAAAATGAAAAGAGAGGTTTTTTGTTTTTCTACATCATACACTTGAGCCTTTTTTTAGGACTGAAATAAAAGAGGCCACTGGGTGACTGAATCCATCTTTTGCCGTGTCAGACTGCTGTGCAGCAGAGTATTTCCTAAACTGTTTGTATTCCTTTCCAAATTCCCATTGCAGTGGTGCTTGTGTTACTAGGTCAGCTTTGTCTTTTAATAGCTTTGTGTATATTCTAGTTAACTTTATTTCTAGCGAGCTGCAGTTGCCTGTGACCTCTTCTGTGTTTTACCATAGCCGGCGTTTTGGGAATACTCTCTTGCAAAACAGACTCTTTTCTGCAGCTCTCCTGGTTTTGAATTAATCTGAAGGAAATGACTAGATTGGATCTTGAGAACAATTTGTGGAAAGGCTCAAGTAGTTTTGCTGTTATCATAGTGTTTACTTCTCTGATGGCTACATTATGGGCTCTCAAAACTGTCATGTTATCAAATAGTAAGCAAGTATTTTTTTATTAGTTAAGAAATGATTTATCATGATGTATGACTGGTTTTTTAAATGCTTTCATTTGTCATAGGCATAATTTGGAAATTGTTTTCATTTAATAATGAAAACATTACAGTTATACCTTTCTGTACTGCTTTGCTGTATTCCGTTTTAATTGAATATTTGGATTTTGTGTTTCTTTGTAACTTGTTATGTTCTCCATATTTACAAGTGTTCTATGTGGCACTACAGTGACAGTGGTGTTTGTCAGAACCATCTGTCTTTCTGGATCCTGTCTAAGAAAGCAACAAAAAACCATAACCAAACATAACTAAAAATGTGGGTTTGGGTATATTGTTGCCTATGTGTTGCAATTACTTTTATTTTCCCCGTGACCTCTACATTTGGTCAAAACCCCTGTATTCTTGTATATGATAATAATAGTTGACAAGAGTGTTTTCTTATGTGCTGTATTTCACTGAAGCTGCTGCAGGGGCTCTGTGCCCTGTGTGTATGTGCCCATCACTTGACAGACCCACTGGAAGCCCAAGCATGGGTGAACTTGGGCTTGATCAGCCCCTCAGATTTAGAACATCAGCCTTTTTCCTTTGTGTCTTTTGCTTGTGCTTTGCATCTGGTAGTTTACACTCCTGTATCCTTTTTTTTTTTTTTCTCCTAATGAGTGTTGTTTTACCTCTCATATCATCTGGTGTTGTGTTTTGTTCATGGCTATTAGTAAAGATATAAGATGATATGTAATCTCCCATTAAATATTTAGGAGCAGCCCTGTTGCACCCTCAGCAGATTTTCAGATGACACTGAGCTGAGTGGTGCAGTTGACACACCTGAAGGATGGGATGCCATCCAGAGGGACCTGGGCCAGCTCTAAAAGTGGGCCCATGGGAACATTGTGAGGTTTAACAGGACCAAGGTGCTGCACCTGGGTTGGGGAAATCCCCAATATCAACCCAGGATGGGGATGAAGAGGTCAGGAGCAGCCCTGCCAAGAAGGACTGGTGCTGGTGGGTGACAGCCATGTGCACTGACAGCCCAGAGAGCCAAACGTGTCCTGAGCTGCATCCAAAGCAGCGTGGGCAGCAGGGGAGGGAGGGGATTCTGTCCCTCTGCTCTGCTCTGGTGAGAGCCCACCTGGAACCCTGCATCCAGCTCTCAGGTCTCCAGCATGGGAAGGACATGCGACTGTTGGAGCAAGTCCAGAAGAAGCCACTGTCTTCCAGTACTTGAAGGGAGCCTACCAAAAAAGATGGAGAGAGAGAGAGTACTTGCAACAGCATGTAGTGACAAGAAAAGGGGGAATGACTTCAAACTAAGAGTTGGTTTAGATATTAGGATAAAATACTTTACTGGGAGGGTGGTGAGGCACTGAAACAGGTTGCCAGAGAAGTTATGAGTGCCCCATCCCTGGAAATGTTGGAACTAGATGTTAAGGTGCCTTTCATTGGCAAACCATTCTATGATTCTTTCTTTACTGATGATTCTAAGGTGCTTGAAGAAGCTTTGGATGTTTAGTTTGCTTTGCAATTTTCAGCTGTATTTGATTTATGATGATACTACTTTGTCACATCCAGGTGACAAACTGTGGCTGCTGTTATGAAGCTGCTTATGCAAAGAAAGAGAGGAGGTGAGTTCTTGGGAGTGTGGGAAGGTAGTAAAGATACATTTTTCAAAAATACCTGTCAAGATTTGTCATCACTCTTGTAAGACACCCATACAGCAGAATGAGTTCTGAAACTGCATTGGTAATATCTGAGCACTGAAACATCTGCAAATGGATGTAAACATGTGCTGGCTGAAAATAAAGAGATGTTGCCAAAATAGGGATGTGAAAGCCATGTGTCTTGGTCTCCAGTATACTCCTTCCTTTCTTCTGAGGGATAAATAAATGATCAAATTGCATTTGTGTATGCCTTGGTTTTGTAGATCAAATTTTTGAGCAGGCTGCATTGATTCTATCAGTGTTTTTTTCAAAACTATTGTTATCTGGTTATCTGTTATTGTTATAGAGAAGCTGTCATATAGCAAATGCTGTAGCCTGAATATTGGTGGTGCCAGATAAGGAGAAAAGTGTAGACTTGTTCACACAAGTATCAATTTTGTGTAAAATGACTTAGTAACTTTTTTCCCAATTCATCTGGTAGCTGTAAAAAGAACAACAATATAAGAGTGGCTTGTTAAAGTTATGGTTTTTCTTAAAGAAATTGAAGAATGTTCAAGCTCTTAATATTGAAGATAATGAACCTAATTTCATTTAGTAAAATTAATATAGCGTCTCTGTAATTCTTGGGATTCTAGGTTGAATGCAAAACCTTGAATTAGTTGAGCAAGAAGATTTCCTTTTTATGAAGGATATTAAACACCTCTGTCAAACCATTTCTCAGAGTGTGTTCCTGCAAAGTAACAGTAAGTCTTAAATACCAACATTTCGCACTTGCAAGTCTGTGTTCCAGAAGATGAGTGAGAAAATTTAAATTTGAATATCTATAGAAGTCCCTTCAGGAGACAGTGCCTATTCAGCTCAGAAAAAAAAAACAAACCCACAGACAAGAAAAGAAAGACTGATTTTTTTTGTTCTCATTCTGGAACAGCAAGTTTTCATTTTCATCTTAAGAGACAATAACTATTCAGTGTGCAGCATGATAACTGTACAGAAAAGATAGGAATTGCAAATGCTTATTCATTGACCACAAAGCCAGTTAAAGGTTGTAGGGCTAGTAATCATCTGTATATTCTCTGCACCATTGCAGCATTCAAATCCTAGATACAAGTACAAAGTAAATTTGACCTTAAATGTTTGTGCTATTTGTGAGACAATGAAGTAGTATGGGACTTTTTCTGAAGCAGAATCCATCAAAATATATAAATGCAAAAGGCTACATAAACATTTGTGTGGCAAGTCCGTGGGGGCTGGGAGCCGTGCAGAGGAGAGGAGGAAGGAACACTCCTTTAATTTGCTGGTGCTGTGATACCCTTGGGAAATGAAGAAGTGGGGAGAACAGTATGGTTCATGATCTTTCATAATCCCGGCTTTCCTGTGGCGGAAGCGCTCAGAGGGGTTGTTCTGCTGTAGCTGTTCTTCCACGGAGTTTGTTTTGCTGGGAAGAAGGTGATATTTCCTTATGCAGTAAGGAAGGTGCTTCCTTTTACCCCCATGCCTTTGTGTTTGTGCTGCAGCTGACTTGCTCCAATTATGCTCTCTATTTTAAGTGGCAATTACAGTGCTGCTTTCTTTTGGCAGTCGCTCATATGTAACAAAGCAACCTCAGTGTATATGATATTTCCTATAGGCTTTGCCTATTTTATGCTTATAGTGGCTGGAGTAGGAAAAGAAAAAAAAAACTGGAGGAGGAGGAGTTGCTTTGTACTGTAACACAAGAAATACCTACATTAAAGTCTGCTCAGAAATCATCTGGGAGCTATAGATTTGGACAGCCTGAAATATTTATTTCTAAGGAGAATGTTGCATAGCCTTGTTATAGGGAGCAGTCTTACAAAAGGACTTGTAGGTAAAATACTTAGTTCAGTCGTGTTGTGTGTGGTACCTAATTCACATGATTAATTTGGTGCTGCAATACCTTCTCTGGTATTCAGTTAAAGTAAACCCATCATACTATTGCTGTGCTTTGTGCATATGCTAAAGCAATAATAATTTTTTCCTTTGGTCTAATATAACTTCTGTTGACTTGGTCTGAAACCAGAAAAATACCTCTTTGTTGTTTTGTGGTGGATGACACTTCATGAGTGTTGTAGCTTCATGGCTTTGTCTACCATAGCATCTTTTTTTAAATGGTGAAATGTGTGTGATGGGCAGTTGGGAAAACAAGCAAACAACATTATTAAAAAATGCACTTTTAAAACCTTTTCCAGGGTGTTGTCCAAAAATAAGACTACTTATTTCAGGAAAAATATTAGTGGCAAGTAAGTATTACATTAAGCTAACTTTCAGACGTAAAAGACTAAAGAATCTTAATACCTTGTTGTAAAAGTTAATGTTTGACAAAAAGCTTTGTATCTGATGAGCTTGTATAGCTACTGTATACTATTGATATATCTGCAAGCTATGAAAGTCATTGAAATCCTTTAATTGATACTTCAATTTTTTTTTTCAAGAGGAATTGGAAAAATACACTCCTTTCTGAAAAATGATATGAGAAATGATTCTGAGTTGTATGATGTGCATATAGTTTGCCCTTAAAAGCCAGTGAGTGACTTAGCCTGTTTTCAAATGGGATTTTTTTTTAAGATAGTTCCAGATGTTTGTAGATTGTGTGATTCAGCACTAAAAGGATTTTTCAAAGGGTTTTAGCCATGACTAAAAGGGCAGTAGATCGTCAATAATCTGTGGCTGTGTGAATTGGTGCAGACTTCAATTTTGGGTCTAGGCTTGTTGCTCTGTTTGAACTTTTGTTGGAGGCATGAGTATGTGTGCAGGCAGCACAACTTGCTGTTTGCAGCCTTTAATGCTTTTCTTTAATAAAAAAAGCAAGTCAGTTATCTGAAGAATAATGTAAAGCACTTGGTGCATGCCAATGTCACTTTGTTGCTGTTGATTGAAGTCACATTTTTCTGCTAAACACAGTCACTAATTGATGCTGGAGGCTTCTGGCCCTATTGAGTGTAAAAATAGGGGTTTCCTGCTAGCAAGGACAAAAGACAGTTTCTTCCAACATAACACATGTAAACTTTTGAGATTAAAAAGCTAAACAGAATTGTGCTCAGAGCTGTTTTTCCTATATTTATAATGAGTTCACAAAATTATGAGCACATTCTGAGTCTGTTGGGTTGTGCTTTTTACTCAGTCAGAAATGCTTACAGTTTTCATTCTGATTGCAATGCTTGTTTCTGCCTCAAGTGCTTCTGAAAATTCTTCTCCCTAGCCTTATTTGAGTTAATTTCTTTTTTCTTGCTGCCCCCACCATATTTCTGAGGGCTTGTCTGCCTTTCAAATCCATGAAGAAAACCCAAAACTTAATTCAAATTTGCCACAGTGGTATGAAGCTTAGTACAGAAAAACCACCAAAAGTTGTATATGGCTTGTGAGGAATATCTGTTTATCTGTCTTCCTTATATACATATAGGAAGATACATCATATATATCATAAATTGAGGCTGTGTGGGAAAGTGCAGTATTTTTCAGCTCAGGTGTCCCTGAATTTGGAGCCAGATTGGAATTTGCCTGTGAGCATGTGTTCTAGATGCATTATGAAAAATGGAAATGTTTTTGTCTGAGGGGTGAGGTTTCTCTGTAGGTTTGGGGTGCACTCCCACTGTAGTAGCCTGGCTGGTAGGAGCTGCTGGGAAAGGGAGCTAGAAAACATCTGGGCAAGGTGTATGAGCTTTTTAAGGAGTGTTGCTACTCTTCCAAAGCAGGACTGTCTTCTGTCACCAGCAGCTTGAGGGTAACACATAGAGAAGCCAAATCCCAAGGGTGAGTGTACTATAGCCAGTGCAGTACTGTTACCTTAATACATTTTCTCAGGAAAAACTTATATTATACTTTTGTAAACTAAAGGCACTGATGAAATATCTGAGTAATTCTAATGCAATTTAATTTGCAATAGTGCTAGTTTGGATTAGGGGGTGGTATGGCTTAATATAATTGGTGTCATCACAAGGAAAAGGAACATCAGAGAGGAAATCTTTGACAATGAATCAGTGAAGTTCTATTACCTGATAAGGATAGGAAGTGGTTTTTTTTTTTGTTTTTCCCCTTCTTTCTTTGTGAATCTTCTACTACTCATGACCCTGGGATCCATCCTTCTCTTCTTGAGATGCAGTTTCACAAACCAGTGTTGAACGCGCTTGGATTTTCTTGTGTTTCCCTTCTCTTGTCTCCCTTGTTCTTTTCGTCACTCAAGAGTGAGCTTGAAGTACTGGATACCTACAGATTGGATTGGAGTGGAATATATGTTAAACTCATCCTAAATTTGAGTTCCTAATAAAATGTTCCTAAACTGCCATCTCAGTTGATGAGTAATACAAGCTTTTATTCTATGCATCTTCTGTGGCCTCCTTGAAAATCTGAGGAATGATTTAAATAAAAGTCAATATGTACAGATAGGCCATTGACTACAAAAATCTTAATGAAAGCTCAGATTTACGTTTTCCCATAGGTGTTTTTAAAGTATCAGTGGATGTGCAGTATGTGACAGTAATCTCGTGAATTATTATTAAAATACAAGGCTAGTTCCACTGTTCAGTGGTTTCTGTCATTACGGTTCAGGTTTGTCTGATGTCAAGAACCTGGAAAATATGAGACTTGTATAAACAATTGCATTTCTCTTCTGTTCAACTTCTTGGTCTTTTTTTTTGAGATAGTGGTCCTGTCAATTCAAAGGAAGGAAAAAATACACCTTGACCCTTACTTCTAATCTTCTCATGTAACCGATGGACTGCTGAAACAATAGCAGTCACATCTGATACAACAACATCTTATTTAGAGGTGGAAGCAGCTGCATCCTCTGTCTTTGCATGCAAGAAGACCTATTGTTTTCAAGTCTCCTGGTTAATGAGACTGTGAGAAAATGAAGGCCTACCGTAAAAGCACTATTATAGATAATCATTTAACACAAAAAGAAATGGAAGGTGTGGCTGGTGCAACTGGCTCTTGAGCTAGGTGTAAATGAAGAAGTTATCAATGCTTAGAGTTATAGGATAACCTTGAGTTTACTCATGGGTTCTTATATTGTATTTAGCATTTGGCTCATTAAAAATACCAATTCCCACAGGTCTGCAATTTCTGATGGCTGAGGCCTGAACATTGAATAAGTTCAATTCGTAGGGAAAATTCCCTGCCCTGTTACATTCCTTTGCCACCACTGAACCCGTTCTTCCTTCTGTTCTCCCCCAGCTGGGTTATGTGCTGTGCTGTCAGCAGGTGCCTCTGTCCGATCCTCACTGGGTCATGGGGGCAGGCACTTGTCCAGATCACAGTGGGGAGTGGGTGGCACTGTCTGGTCGCAGTTTTCAGCTAGGAAATGCTCCTCTGGCTGGGACCAGCTGGCTGACCTCTAAATCTGTAGCATGGAATTTGGGAGCTGTAATAGATTGTTAAACCTTCTGTTGTCAGCCTCATTTTTCCCCTCTGTTGGATGCCCTAGATGGAAGGAGTGATTTCTGTCTTCATGGGAGAGCTCTCCCAGGCTGAGCAAAGTGTCTGAGCTTCATTACAGGTCCCTGGAAGTCTGTGGATGAGCAGCCAGGAGATTTTTTTCTGTCCCATTTCAGTCAGGTGCTCAGTGGTGTCCCCGCAGCCTGTGAAGCACAGAATGCAGCTCAGTGCATTGTGTTCCCCCCTCATGTAGCACGTGCTCTTAGGGGCTGTAGGGTGTTCCTCATGCAGTTCATGCTGTGCAAATTAAAAAATTATAAATTGGTAAATTTAACTATACGATGATAAGAGCATTAGGAGCAAACATTTATTTCTTTAGTGCAAACTCCAGTGACAACAGTGCTAGGTTGGTTTGTGGTCTTTTTTTGTGAAATACTCTTTTTCTAAAGCACATACCTTTGAAATCTGTGCAAGTGGAAGTCTCTGACTAAATAACTGAGCGTGCAAAGATCAACTAACATACAGGAACTCTGATGTCTTCTGTAGCATACATGTAACTTAATTACAGCCAGGTTGTCCTTTGGAAGCCATCTGTCCAGGTGTAAGCGATAAAATTTGCTGAATTCTTTGGTAAGATGACTGAGTGTTTTTAAACAATCTACATAACAAAGACTCCAATAGC
The DNA here is from genome assembly GCA_013397155.1 of Irena cyanogastra. Taxonomy (NCBI): domain Eukaryota; kingdom Metazoa; phylum Chordata; class Aves; order Passeriformes; family Irenidae; genus Irena; species Irena cyanogastra. The sequence continues at coordinate 329,887 of VWZV01012765.1, read as the reverse complement.
CCTTGAAATTCTAGTTTGAATTGTCTTGTTCCAGGTTCTGGGTTATTGAATTTCACTGTACCACCTTTCATTGAACTGGCATTTGGAAGGCTGATATGTGATGCTTGCTTGCAGGCAATTGTCCGGTTGTCCAGTCTGGGCACCTCAGAGCCTTCTCTTGGTTCAGCTAACTTGATCAGCCTTTTTTAAAATTTAATTTTAAGTTTATTTTTTTTATGTTTATATATTTTTAAGCTTAGTAAATTTGTGTTCTAGATCTGACACTGGTTTTTTTTCTTTAATTATAAAGCAGTTATAAATGTTTCTGGAAGGGAATCCCCTGTCTGGATTATGGAATATATTGAGTAGATAATTTCTTACAATTAGAATTTTAGGTATTTTTTTTCCTCTTAGCAATTAAATTTTGGCTTTATTTTACTGATTGGTTTTGCTGTTCCAGCACAGAGGATGTTTTTTTATATGGGGAGGAGGGTGGAAGTTGGGTAAGGCCTTTTAATTTTTTTTGTTTGCCTTTGGCATCCATTCTTGTACTTTAAAGGTAATTAAAAACAAAGGACTTATTTACTGGTCAGCTTGTTACTTGGCCTACATTGTAATGTGTTTATAGTAATTTTGGCTCTTGATTTAATTAATACAGAGAGTTTTGCTTGTTGAGTTAGATGTTTTAAATGGAAGTCATCAAGGTAATATCTTTTTCTTCTGGAATGTATTTTTAGTTTTATAAGAAGTCATTATTAGGGAGATGTTTTGCAGTGTTTAGGTCTCTTGACCCTTATCTTGTTGAAAATCTAGCTTTGGTAATCTTAGTATTAGACTGCTTTGTTGCACAGATTCTTTGGTAAATAGATTAATCTCTAAGTCTTGTGACTATTAATCTTGCTCTGCTGCTTAGGTTTGTTGAGGGATTTCCAGTAATTAGGACATCTTTGTGCTTGGTCTCAAAACAGTTACTGTTTTTTTTTTTTCTAGTGTTGTAACAGCGAAGTAGGAAACAACCAGATTTATTATTTGGTTACTTTTGCTTTTCATGTTGCATAAAAAGCTTATAAATATCTAAGTGTTTTTTTTCAAGATACTGACCTGAGGCAGAACCTTCTAAAGCCCTATTAACTGTGGGATTTGGTGTTGAAATGTTCATGTAGGAGATATTAAAAGGAAAAAATATAGACGTCTTTTAAAAAGTGCAGGCACTTCGCTGCATCTTCTGACACCTCACTGTGGTTGCTTTTAAACTGTAAGCTACAGTAAGGCTAAATCAAGAACTTAAATAATGTCAAAATGTATTTCTACAGTAACATGAGTCTTGTTGAACAGTGCCTAGGAGTTCAGACAATCACATGGTCTCTTCTTGCTGAGAGCTTATACTTATCAAAAGGGCTTTTTTGATTTTCCTCTTCATGCCCTTTATTAATACAGTGTTCTGGAGAAAAGTGTTGACACCAGGGGCAGTAGGACACTTCTTGTTTGGAAATCTTGTGTATGTTTTGTTGCAAGACTGTTGCTTCCAATTACTGAATTTTTAACATTTTACCATTGTTTCAGACTTCTTTAGGGTGCTTTTTAGTATGAACTGAATAGAGAATAGAAGAAAAGTTCTGTGTACTGCTGCTTGGTCAGGATTATTGTGTTCATTATGTAAATGGTCCATCCATAACCCTTTTTCCATATATGATGCATGTTGTTGTTTTCAATAAAGCATGTACTCACCAACAAAGCACTTTCTGGGAGTTCAGTTGGACTTAGGTGGGCCATCTCAGTGTTGTGAATGAATTCTGAGACTTCTGCTGGCTTGAGGTCAGAAATAAAACTTACTCTTGGTAATAGTCGTATTAAGGATTCAAACAGCAGGCTGTTCAAGTGAATGAAATGCTGTTAACCAGAAGGGCAATGAGAGCATTTTTTGTTATTTTAATTTGCTTAAGAGAATGAGATTACGGCCAGAAAATTGTCTTGTCAGACAGCCAGATACTGACTTCCTGGTCTTCCATTGCCAACTGCTCCAGCTCTTCCCTGCCTGAGCCTTCTGCCAGCTTGCCACGAGAGCCAACAGCGAGAGCTTGGGCTAGTCCTTTCCTTGTTTGTTGGGCAAAATGTTACCTATCAGACATCTAAGCACTGCTTTTTTTATAAGATCTGAGGATTTGGATAAGCTGTGTTTACTTAAAAACTAGCAAAGCTCCATTTTGCTTGAGATCACCTTTTATTTGTAACATACAAAAGTATATTCATAACCTGAAAGCAAGTAGGATGCTCTGATTCACTAAGATAGAACTCACTTTTAGTTACTGGACTAAGGAAAACTCTGTATTAAATATTAACTTTAATTTAGAAAGCCTGGAAAAGCTGATCTTTTGTTTCAGGTCATTTGTGTTGGTATGAAGTACTTTACACGTTTGGGTTTATTAATATTTAAAGAGTTAGTCTGTGAGTTTAAGAATCTGTGTAAATATTTGTGTTTTCAAGTGTTTGATGTTCTCAACTTGTGCCTTCCTTGTGATTCTCATCCTCTAAGGTTGTTGCTTCCAGTTTATTTGAATTTCTTAATTATTTCTCTCTGTCGTAAATATTCCATGCTTTCAAAAAAGTTTGAAACTAGCTAGTGGACTCATAAGTGACAAAAATTGAGATATATACAGGATGTGAACAAAAGCCTTCTTTCTTCAATCAAAAGAATAGATATGTTGTAATAAAAGATTCATTTGATTTACTTTTTTGATATGTACCTTTGAAAGACTGGTTTGTTAGGAACTTCAACTCTTACTATCTCATTTCTCTGAATTATGTTCTGACTTTTTTGGATTAGGTTTGCAAGTTTCATCAGTTCCTGTAAGGCTGTTAGCATAGTACTCATTTTTTTTTCTTCATAGCATTTAAAATTAAGCTTAAGCTCAGGTTTTCTTTGCTGATAAACCTTTTAAATTCCAGTCAAATTTCTTCTGCAAAAGGTTTTTTTTTTTTTCCCCAAGACTTGCTAGGTATAAGTGAATGAAGAAGATAATTATAAAAAAATTCTGAAAAGTTTCTGAACTCAGATGTGCTGCAACTCCATTAGTTTATTGCTGTGACTTGTCATTATTTGTTATGTCTCTGGATCAGTATTGAATGCAGCATTTGCTTCTCCTCCCCTGTCCCTTGGGAATTCTAAATCACTTACAGCAAAACTGAGACCAGTTGGCCTTAGATAAATTCCCAGTTACCAAGCGACTGTACCAATGGCACAGGGTGATCAGCTATTGCCAAAGCTTCAAAAGGAGAAATGCAGAAGGATCTGTTGTACAACCCTGCTTCTCAGAAAGTCCTTTATTCCACTGTTTAAACATCAAAATGACGTAGTTAATTCCCCAGACACTTAATGTCTTTCAAGTAACTCCAGAAAACTATTTCCAGAAAGCACAGAAGGAAGAAAGCAGTAGGCTTTCTTACAGTGTCACTGTCCTGTCACCTGCCTGGTCCACAGCTGTGACCATTCCCCCAAATGCCAAAGGATACCCTGCCCGACACCTCCACCAGCCCCATGATACAGTAAAGGATATCATGTTGAGCCTGAACTGATGGGAATTATCAGCTGGTTCCCTAAAGGGCACATGGTCTTTTCATATACTTTTGTGGCTAGCTGCACTCCATACGTGCCCTGTGTGTGACTGTAACCTTAACCTAGTAAATAGCTAACCTCAAATAGCCACCCTCTTACTTCTTACTCAGCTGGTACCTTCTGTAAGATCACAGTGCAAGTTAATAATTTCAGAGAGCATGTGTTCTTGCATTAAAGCTTGAGCTTAGAGTCTTGTCATGCTTGTCATGTGCCGTGGGAAAGAAAATCAAAATATCCTTGGAAGGAAACTGCTCTGTAATTTAAGCTTAGAAATCTATGATGTCTTCATATACTAAAATGAAAATGTACTATTTCAATAATTAACCCCCTCCCCAAAAAAAACCCCAAACACAAACCAAGGCATTTGGTGTTCTTGACTTGCAAGTTAACTCTTAAGTCTTAAAAAAAACCAAAACAAGTAGCAGAAAGGGAAGTGCAAGTAAGTGGTAAGAAAAATTGCAGACCTTGACCCCTGGGTTAGACAACTGTGCAGAGCCAGCTAAATCATGACTGTAACTCTGGGGAATCTCCTCTGGCAAAACTTGCTGTTGAAACTGGAGGAACAACTGTGTCTGTCTGTCAGCGTGGTCTTTCATCTGTAGAGTACCCACCTGAGCAGAGCTGGCAGAAGACAGCACTTAATACATGTGCTGTATCAGTACATAGCTTGCAATTGTCAGACAGCTCTCTGGGAGGTTGCAAAAAGGTCTTCCCAATCCTCCAGGGCAGAATTTTAGTTTAGCAGGGCATTGATGAGTGCAGGTTCCCCCAAACCGCATGCAAGGCAGGTTTTGAGCCAGCACGTGCACTAAATGTAAGTGAGCCAATAGTATTTGGCCCAAGTGGAGTCAAACTGCAGATAGCTTAAATTTGTTACTTGTGACAGAGATCCACAGCCCAATCTTGCCTTATTTTCAGTCCATTCAGCTGTGGGAAGATAAATATAAAGCATAAGCACTGCAGTCTCGGTGCACTCAAAAGTACAGGAGGGAAGGAATCACAGAATATTTTGAGTTGGAAGGGACTCAGAAGGATCATCGAGTCCAACTCTTAAGTGAATGGCCCATATGGGGATCTAACTCATAACCTTGGCATTATTAGCACCATGCTCTAACCAGCTGAGCTAACTGAAGCTGCAGGGTCCCCTATTTGAGAACACACATAAAGTATTTACAAAATTTACAAGAAAATGATTGCATTGCTGGTTGTTTTCATGGACACATCCAGCTTATGCGGTTGTTCTAGAGCTCCTGGCTGCTCTTTGTACCTTCACAAGTGCCAAAAAACTTTAGTTAAAAGTACAGCTGGAAACTCTGTAGAACTTTTACCAGATTTTGCAGGATTTGGCTCGCCATTAAATGTGTGGGGTCTTGGAGCTGCTGCTGGATTCATTCAGACTTTTTCTACTATCTGAGACTGCCAAGAGAGGTGACAAGTTCTTTCCTCCCCTGGTAGTTTCTTTAGGGCTCTTTTCCCTCTAGCAACTGCTTTGAGACCTCTAATTCATTTCTGTGCTGACCATCAACTCTGTTAGGGCTAAATGCTAGTATTACTGAAACTACAGAAGGGAATGCACTAGCAATAGAAGAAATTAATTTCTTTGAATTAAGGATGAGGAAAAGGCAGATGGTAGATGTATTTGCCAGTCTTCAGCAATTGATAGTTTCACAAGGGAGCCAAAAACCTCACATCTTTCTGAAAGAATCAAACTTTTGAAATGGGTTAAGAATGCTGGTGAGGGAGGTAAGGCAGAGGGGCTATTGTGACAAGGTAAAACCTTATTTTGTCAGAAGCTCTCAGTTGTAGTGCATGGGTCTTGTACGTAGAAACAATGACTTTATAATCTGAAAAGAGTTGTTTGTACTGTGTTGTGGATGAAAAGTTTGCAGTCTGACTAGTGTTTCTTAAACTAGATAATTTGTCTGACTGCTGACCACTTGCAGAATAAATAGATACAACTTGACAGACAAGGCACTCCTTGATTTGTGACACTAGAAATAATAATCATGATCTGTGTTAAATGTGAGAATGTTGTCTTCAAAGGAAAAAGTCATAACATTTAGAGGCTTCCCTGTCAGTTTACAGGTGCTGTGATGATTTTTCAAAGAGAGGTCCTGCAGGATGCTTTAGTTGAGAGGCAGCAGGCACCCTGAGGAAAACTCGTGATGATGCAGGGATGGTGTAACTACTGGGCTTTATTTCTGGGTGCGGGGGAAACAAACAGGATGCAGAAAGCACCTTGGATTTCCACAGAGCTAGTTTTGATCCCGTCCTGTTGCTCCTGAGCTGACTCCCTGTGGATCTGCCTTCTGCATCTCACTCTCCGGGGTTTCTGTGGCTTATTTCCCCAGCAGAGAAGTGCTGTCTAAGTGTAGTGGAGGCTGTTGTGGGTATTGCCTGACTCCTGGCTTAATGAGCCCTTCCAAGTGGGGTTGGGGAGCAGAGAGCAGAAACAATAATTAGCGCTATTGGTACCAGCAGGCAGCCGTGGAGGCCAGAGCTAATAACAAACCTGCCTGGGTCTCAGTTCCTCGTGCTGAGCACCACGGGTGTGGTGGCCTTGTGCCTCACCCTCCCGTCCCTCCGCAGCCATTCACCTCAGTGACCACGGGCAGCCTTTGTAGGAGCCCTCTGCAGTTAGTCACTGCCACTAATCGCCCCTCTTGCTGTTTGCCTAAAGCGCAGAGTCACTGCGGAGCGTGGTGCACCCGCGTATCCCAACAGATGCTGCTGGCTCCCACCAGGCTCCTGGAGGAGATGGAAGTGTTTCTGTGTGGGTTTCCCATTTCTTTTTTTTTTTTTTTTTTCATCCAGCATCGCCATAGGCCATTGTATCTTTGTATCTTTAGGAAAGGTTCACTGCTGTTTGAAATCGCGTTTGTCACTCCTATGTTCTTGTGACAAACTCGGGGAAAAAACATGGAAATGTGTTTGTGTCTTCCGTGTTTTAGGACATTCGAGGGCTGCGCAAGCAGCTAGTTAACTTTGGTCATATTTATTAGTAGTCTTAGGAATGCTTAGATAGTGATGTGGTGCTCAAACCTGCTTAGAGTCGGGTTCCTGATTGCAAGGACTTCTTGCCACTGAATGTGGTGTTCCGATGGCAGAGATTGCACCTATTGTCCATCTGAGTGCTTTTGGGAGGGGTGTGATATTTCACTGCCATGCCTTACCTGAGCTCTATTTGGAGTTGTTTTTAAATGTTAAGAGTGAGTCGTCAGACTCAGGAGATAAGCAGTAATCTCTGTTGAGGAATGTGCATACCTTTAATGTCTGATTTTGGAGACAACACATGATTTTAAGCTGCTATGAAGGTATGCACTTGCTTTAAGAACAAATGTCCTTTGCTCAGGAGTTGATAAGAAGTGTCTTGTTAAGATTTGGTAAATGGATGGCTGTCATATGCTCAGTCTAAATTAGTTTGCAAATCAACCGATAAGTTTTGTATCTCAAGAACTGGTTTAAAAGTGTATAAAATGGTGCTCAAGAACTAGGCCAAAATACTTTGTTATGAAACCAAGGGTGTGTATTTTATTATGCAAAAGGAATTCCGTGTTATATCTCTAACGCGTGTTTAACTTGTGCTGAGCAAAGCATGTGACATATGGTCCTGCTCTGGAAAGACTTTGGAAAAACCTCTTTCCCTTTAATATGGGTTGGATTAAGATTCTGAGAGGCTGCCTGCTGTTGTCCTGTGGACAGGGTTTTCATGTGTCGGTGCGTTTGGTTTCTCAATCCCGCAACACTTGCTGCTGGTCCTTTGGAGGCTGCACCACCTGCTGACTTGTAAATGTCCGTCTTTGTCGGGGCTTCTGGGGAGAGAAACGAGTATAGCATATGGAGAGGCGTTTTTGAACTTTGGTGAGAAATAAAAGTCATCTGTGACATGACAGCCACATATCTCACTAGCGGTTCATAGAAATCAAGCTCGAGTTCAGTAGATGGTTTGTAGAGCAGTCACTGCTGTTGTTATGCCTTGTGTTCTTAACTAGGAAGTCCCTGGTCACAAAAAAATACCTGGCAATGTCTCTGTCTCTTTATGGTTGTTGGTAGAGTTATTGAAAAACACGTGCAGAGCCAGCCAAGTCAGGGAACAGAGCATGTGGCAGATCAGCTTAATTCACAGCTTCCAGTCTTTTGGATTCTATCAGCTTTGAATCTCCTCTGTTTGTGATAGTGAGTGAAAATCATGTCTGTGTGACCAACTCTGTAATCTGTGGTACAAATGCAGTGTTTAAGGCACGGAGCTGGCTGTTTTACAAATGGTATAGGTGTTAGGTCTTGCTGTTGAGCTCTCTGATGCATGGAAGTGGATTTGGATCTGATGGATGCCTTCAGCAGGTGTGATGGGCTGAAAAGGATTTCAAAGAGCTGACAAAGAGTTATCTAGAGCTGTTAATGGGGGATATTTGAGAAGGGTGGTTCCGGATTCTCTCCTATGGTTTAACAATTCAGCCGAACCAGCTGAATGATTTGCTCCCTCCAGAAGGGATTTTTTTAGGGGCTGGCCGAGTGAAGTTTCACTGTGTGATTTCTCTTGTATTCTTTAAACTTCCGTGCGGTTCCCGATGGTTTTCCCTTGTGGCTGCTGTGCCAGGTAAGACTGAACCAAGACACTCAAGTCCTTGCTTCCCTCTAAGGCCAGTGATGAGTTACTTAAGCGGCAGCTGCTCTGTGTCACTTCATCTCAACAGGCAGAGGCAGGGCAGAGGGGCTGAACGCAGATGAGCTGAACCCAGCTCATCCTCCTGCTCTGCCGCCCGGCCAGGGTGGTCCCAGGTGCCCTGGCGCTGCTGCAGTGTCGTGTGGGCTCTCTGCGGGTGCCTGCATGACCTCAGCTTGTTGCACTTGGACCACTACAGGGTCACAGCATAAGCCCGAGACACAGAGCAGGCAGCTGTGCCGAGCGGGGTTTGCTCGCTGAGGTGTGATGCTCGCCCAGTGCCCGGGACAGCATCTGCATCCCAAAAGCGGTGCTCACATCCTGCCAGAGCTGACCTTACTCCTCTGCGTAAAGGAGGCAGACTCACAGCTAAAGTCCTAAAGTACTTTCCGCGGAATAATCATCGAGCCTGAATTTATGAAAGTCCAACCCATTCAGCAATGGAAGGGCACTAGCTGGTGTTTTCCATCTGGTTTCGTGGGACTTGGAGCTGCATTTACGTGGCAGTGCGGGGGCCTGGGAGGGGCCATACCTCACCACCACCACCATCCTACAGAAGCTTGACCTCTGTGGATGTTTGCCCATTTGGAGTGCAGATTTCGTAGGTGATTGGTGTTCTGCTCTAAGAGTGAAAACATGCCCTGGAGTCAGATCAGAGCAGTGTCCCCAGTAAGCCCATCTGAAATATGGAAATAGATTAAACCCCGAGTAATACTTAAAAAAACAAACCTGAAACTTACTTCCTTCTCAGAATTCTACCATTGCTTATAGGAAGAGGGGAAAAAAAACAAACCGAAACTCAAAAAATCCTAAAAGATAACAATTTGGAGTTATTAAATGCAGTCTCTGTTTCAGAAAACACCTGAGTTAAGACATAAATTCAGGCTTGATGCATATCCTGTGGAAAGTACTTTAGGACTTCAGTTAGTTGTCTGTCTCCTTTACAGAGAGGAGTAATGCCAGCTCTGGAAGGATGCGACCACCAGTAGCTTTTGAGATTAATTTTTGGGCGAAGGATGATTTGACATGCAAATATGTTCTTCAGTATGATCATTTGCCTGATAGCCTGGCAATAATTTTCATGTGACCTGCTGTTGATGCTTCAAGAAAGATTTATATCTCTTGGAAGCAATGCTTTGAAATATGCTGGAAATGTATCTGCTAACAAAGAAAAAGAACATGACTCTTGGCTGTTTTGTGTGTCTAACTTCTGGGAAAATCCTATCTGTCTAAATGAATTTTAATGCTTTCTTTCTTATTCATGTTTAAAAATATGAATATAAAGGATGTATATTGGGATATAAACTTTTGAAATTAGTTGTGGTGTAATATTTTCTCTCTCTTCCTTACGATTTTATTGTATCTGGTTTTTTTTATTCATAAATATGAAGAAACTGAGCAACATTATTTCCCATTAAAAAACCCCAAACTCTCAAAAGCAAAAAGAAATAGTGCAATTTTACTTTAGCAAATACCCGCTGTTGCTTTTGCGGTTGGAGAGGGGAACTTCATTTTTGTTTTGTTTGTTTTGTGTTTTTGCTTTGGTTGGTTGTAAGCCAGCAATATAAAATGATTGTAAGCCAGCCACAGAAAACAAGTCACTGTATTTGCTGTTGATTATAGTACTACTGAGATATTTTCGTAGTAAGTTCTGGCAGAGCACAGCTCCCAACGCGTGTGGGTTCCTTTTGTTTCTGGATGTCAGTTGTCATGGTAATAAGCCGGGAGCTGCAGCCTGGAGCTCCTCATTGCTTAAGCCCAGCTCAGTGGTGGCGCTTTGTGACAAGAAACCTCTGGAGGAGTGGTCAGGGTCTCCCCTGGCATCACGGGCTTCTAGAAAACTCCAGTTTACAAGGTGGAGGTGGCCCTAATGCTCTGGGTAGTTCTGAAAGGAGTGTATTGCTGGCTGGGTTGGGATTGAATTGTGCCTGGGAGCTGATTTTTCTTGACGAGGGTGGAACTTGTGTTTCTGGGCAGTTTTGGCGTTTGTTTGGTTTTGGTTGGCGAGGGAGAAAGTGCACAAAGCAGAGGGTGGAGTGTGATGACATTCAGCACTCGGGACAGTGCTGAAACCCCCATTTCATTGCTGGGCTGCTCCTTCCTGACAGCACAAGAAGGTTTGTTCCAAGGTCATGTTTTAAAAGCAAGGTATAATGCAGTTATGTCTGAGAGATTGGATAAATGTGAGCAGTTGGGACTGTTACAGTGACAGATGCAGACAGATGATCACAGGTGATTGTGCAGAGGTGGCTTACTGGGTTGGCCCTTCATCAGCTCAGGCACATTTCTGCCTTATCCTGGTACTGAATTTACAGTTTGCTCACAAGGGAAAGCTTAAAGTATTCACAGGAGCAATTACCACATATCAGTTGATGAAAGGCACCTCTTCTATGTCACTGTGACATTTTTGCTCATGATTTGGAATACCTACCCCATTTAACACATCTGGTCCACCATGTGTTCATTCACCATGAATACCAGTATGGTGTAAAGTGTGCCTTGTTGGGTTTTTGTAATGATCACAACTCTATTAATGATGCATTTGAAGAAGGAATACTGTGTAGCTGTGGCTGTGATGTTGAAGTACCAGGACTTGGGCTTTACAGAAACTTATTTTTTTTCAGAAAATAGATTGCCCTTGTTCACTGTAGGGGAGTTTGTGTGATGGTTTTGTCTAGGCCAAGTTTGTAGTGATGTGCTTTCTTCATGGCAAGTTGTTTGAGTGGCTTAGTTATTCTTAGGCTGTGTGAACTATAGTCCTTGTGAGTAACCTGGTACCATGGATATTAACCTGCCTCCTTTGAAACCTGTAGACTAACTAAGCACTCTTTAAAAGCCCCCCAAACTCACCACTAAAAGTATCTGAGGAGTGTCATATCTTAATCTTGCTCTCAGAGCTCTTGGGGAATCCTCTAAGCACAGCTAACTCCTGACCCTAGTTTTGGAAGGCAGCCTTAGGTGATACCCCATGGTCTTCTTTTCCTGGCCACCTTAGTTGTTCTTTGTGATGTTGGTCTCTAGGCTGATGTCCTTTGAAGTGCTTCTGCCATCAAAACGCGGTGCTAACTAGGAGTTACTTCTTGACTCTTGACTCCAGGACATTTGTATATCACTTCATTTTTCCCTTTTCAGTTCCCAATATTTTTAAAAGAATTTTTTTTTAATTGGAAGCTGCCAATCATTATAGTACTGTGTATTTGAATAAATGTACATAAAATTGGTCTCTGCTACAAGTAGTTGTTTAAAAATAAGTACAACCATGTTCAGTATCTGATCTATTTGTTAGTACAAGATTGATTTTTTTGTTTAGTAGGACACTGGGTGTTATTTCATATAGCTAATGAAAAATATGGGATAAATAACCCTATCTCAAAACAATTTGAAACTCTCCTTAGCATTAAAAAACCCCTCCACAACAAAAGATGTGAATATTTGTACAGTGAATGTGAAAATGGATTTAACAGCCTTAATGCAAACCTCCAACTACTGGAATAAATATTGAAAAGATACAAAAAGACAACTACATATATTTTTAATGGTGAATAACTGAAGTGCCTTTTATAATTATGGACTATGCTGACAGTAGGAACAATCTTTTGTGGTGGAACTGCTGTTCTTGCATTTGGACATGCACTCAACCTTTGGATTTCTGACTACAGAACTTGGCTTTTGTGTTAAGCATTTAATTGTCTGACTTCTGGGAGTCCAGAAAGCAGAAAAGAAATGCACTGCACTACCCTGTAATTTCCTATGCTCATTAGTTTGCTCAGGGACTTCTATGGCATGGCAGGCTTTAATTTCCCATCTACCCTTTGCATGTTTATCCCCCATCTTATAGGATGATTATAATAATGAATGTCTTAATTTTTTTTCTTTATTCTTCTGAAAGCTTTATGACCAGCAGGATATGTTGAATCAATTGGACTACTCTTGAGACAGTGTTAAAAGTCTGTTAGTGTGCGTGGGTCGTTGAACCTTCCAACTCATTTTTGCACACTTTCAATTAGGAAAAAAAAAATTCTAAAATGCAAAAATTAGTGTGTAATGAAATTTTCTTTTGAGGGGAAACTCTTTAGAAAGAAAATAATTCACAAAAGAAATAAAGTATCTTTGAAAGACAGGAAAGCTGATTTCAGTACCCTGCTGAAACATCATATTTCTCTGCAGTTGTTTTACTGTGATCCTATGGTGTTTCTCCAGCATTTGACATTGAAGCAGTAACTCAGTTAAGTCTTTGGAAAAGCATGTTTCTGTTCTGTACTGGGACTACTCCCAGGAAAATGGGATTTCTCCTTTTTCTTTATGGGGTTTTGGAGTTGCTCCTGATTAGCTTCATGCATGGGTGCTTCAGTTCCAAATTAAAATTGCCTGTTCCTCCTGTTTCTAATCCAATTTAAAAATTCCACCCACAACCCAGAACAAATATCCCCACCTCCCCATGGTGGAGTTAAAAATAACAATTTCTGTGTATCAACAACTCCTAACAAGATCAATACAATATCTCTTTTCCACTACCTGGAGGAAGTGAAGGCTTGGGTTGGCTGGATGGCCTGTAAGCTCCTTTGTGGTCAAGGCTGATTCCCAAGCTTACTCATGCCTGGTTGCTGTGGAGTGATGTTTTGTCATGAATTTCCCAGAATATAATGCATGTTAGTTGAGATAAACCATACAGGTTAAGATGGTAAGATTTTTCAGAATTTTCAGGTACATTTACAAAACCTAACTTACATTCTTCCTTAAAATATGGCCCATGGAATTTCATTAATGTATGAATGAAATGAGGGCCATTAAACAGATGTAATTTCACTTAAATATTTAATTTCTTCTCGTATAGCTGCCAATTCAGCATCAATAAATTATTTCCAATAACTTGGGCTTTAGTTTATTTTAAGCCACAGACCTTTATGTAAAATAGTAAGAATAGCTTGCAGAGAAATGTTGTTGTAACTTACAGTAAAGTTAAAAAGAAAAATTTATCTTAAATTGGTAGTGTAATAGGTTGGATACTGGCAGGCTTCCCATGCACCATTGCCCCCACCTGAATTTGAAGATCTTGGTGTAAGAAAAAGAATGTTAAAAATTTGCAGACAAATACTTCTTTTTAATCTCTTTATGGCTCAGTGATAAGTGTATGCATACCTGGGCATGCTCCTGCACAGCAGTTATGAGTGTGTTCAGGTTATTTTCCACTGCTGGCACACTGGAGGTGAAGATGAAATATTCTTCTTCATGTGTGCATGGCAGTGATTTTGGTATCAGCAATACTGGATTTTTCTGTCACCGTGGAAGTCAGTTTTTGTGGTTTGCTCCTGTGTTTTGCAGGTCACTCTTTGCAAGATGTGAGCTCCCCCTTAGGTGAGTGTTTAGTCCCCCAAAGGTCTTGCCTGCAGAGGAGGTTTGGCTGGGGCAGCTGATGTGCTCCCCCACCACCTGCCCTGCCTGCCTGCCCACCTTGCTGTCTCTGGAGGCAGTGACTTGTGTTGTGTCATCCCCTGAGCTGCTCTGGGTGAGAGCCTGGCATTTCAGTGTGAACCAGATGTGAACAAACCTACGTGGGAGTGGCCACAGCTCCTCTGTGCACATGGAAGTTTTTGTGTAGGCCAGATGGGGTTGATGTTGTGGTCCAGTCTCTTTCTTTTGGTGATGCTGGCACTGCTTTGGCCTCGGTGAGCCAGTACAGGCAGCCAGACAGGCCAGTGCTAAATCAGTAGTTGAGGGACCAAAAAAAAAGGAATGTAAGTGCTTGGTATAGCTACCCTAGTGGCTGAGATTCATATGATTCCAGGTGATGGGTGTGTAAAGAAAAGGGAAAAAGAGAGGCTCCTACAACTACGATGAAAGCGAGGCAGGACTTCAACAACCTGGGTTTGGACTGTGGCATCGTTGCTCAATGAGAAGAAAAAGCTTGGCATTGCTGCTCTTGTTAGTACATCACAATTTGGGGAGGTCCCAGCCTGAGCTAAAATAACTGTTCAGCCAGCCATACAGAAATGCCTCTCTTCCTGACAGCAGTTTCATGGTCTGTTGAAACCCATCAAAGATTTTCAGGTCCCACCTCCTCTGGCTGCAGAGGGGTTGTGTCCATGGCCTCGACACTGGAGCTCATGGGTCTCATGCTGCCAAGAGAGCGGCTCCAAGCTGGGTCCCTGCGAGCAGGTGCTCACGCCGGGGCCGGGGAGGTGGCAGGAATCAGCATGGAGGGACCAGGTGGGACCTCCTGTCTCCACAGCAGTGAAACTTGGGCTTGGGGTGTGGCCTGGAGTGGCCACATGTGATGGGGAGCGAGTGCACCCCTGCCTTTGGAGCCTGGTTCTCCTGGTGGTTGGCTGAGTGTGAACTAAAGATGGGTTATTTCCAAGAGATCAGCCCTTCAAAATACATTGTACTCTCAGCATGCAGATCTTTTTGAGCCTCAGGTGAATATTAGGTGCTTTGAAAAGTTGCCTTTTTTTTTTTCTATCCTTCAAGACCATGCATCAAGAAGTTAGCTTGTTTTCTATTTTTCCTTTTGATTTGAAAGAAACCAAACTATTATAAGATGAAAGCTGCTCTCTGCTTGTTTGCCACATCACAGAAATGAGTGAATTTCTTACTTGGAGAGCTATGAATTTCTCAGGATTTTGCTTAACTGTGGCAAGGATGAATAGCTGGGTTTGGCCTGTAGTTTCATACCTTAATGCAAACCAGGACTGAAACCAGTGTAAGCTTGCAATTTTTAGGGAGGTTTAAGTTTTTCAGTCCAAAATAGAAAATTTTCACATCTCCATCATCTTAATAAAGTAAAAATGTCTTCATTAAGCTATTATGAATTTGAGGCCAGCATTCTGGTTTGGGTTTCTCTGGTTTGTGTAACTGGCAAATATGTTTTCGTTGTTGACAAATCAAATGGATAGAAAGTCTGGGGATAAACACAGACAGATTTTTATTAGAATGGAGAGCAGAGGCAAGGTTGCAGACCAGTATGTTTCTGCAGATCTAGTTAAAGTTGAGCTATGTTAAAACTTGAGTGTCTGTTTTGTTTCAAAGTACAGTTAGAACTTTAAAGTGATCCATCTGACACCACGGAAACAAGTAAATTAAGAAATAACACTGAATTAAACAAATTTCGTACTGCTTCCCACACAGCAACCCAAGCATATGACTTTGGCTGCAGTACAGATTTAAGTGTAGATTTAGATTTCAGTCTTCTAGCTTTCATTTAAATAAAAACATGCTTTAAAAGCTGCGCTAATTTGTGCTTTGCATTTAATTTTTAGGTTTGGAGTTTCTATTGAGATGTTTTTCGAGCCGTTGCCACAACCTTTGTGTAGCAAGATCAGCTGAGCCTTTGCTTGGCTTTTGCCTTTTTTTTCCTTTTTTTTTTTTTTTTTTTTTTGAATTCTGCTGGCCAGATAAAACTGGTAAGCAGAAAGCTGGTAGTTCCTCTGCGCTTTTGGGTAAGTAGTCCTTCCTGCAGCAGAATATTTAACCAGTTGTAGTGGTGATGATTTAGCGTCGCTCCTCTTGGCGTGTTCAAACTCTTACAAAGTTATATTCGGAACAGTACAGGGAGAGACGGGAGGGAATGACGTTCTCTGAAGTTTCGGTGGCTCGGTCTGCCCTCCGGTGGTTATTTGGGTACACGCCTTGCAAAGCCAGCATCCGAGGAAGCATCTGTGCTGTTGGCACTTGCCTGCTTGTGCATATCCTGGGCATTAGCTGGGGGCAGCTTTCAGGGGCGCTGCGAACTGGCAGAAACGTTTGTGTAAGTCACAGGGCGCTTGCATGTAGCTGCTGCTCTAAGGGTTTTGCTTAACTAGTCGGCAAAAGTCGTGTAGGCATGTCGTGTCCTTCAAGGACAGAGTTCTTTTCCTGAGGAATTGAGAAGTTTAGCTTTTGTCAAGTGTCTTGAATATCAAAATTAAAAACTTCCATAGCTTACGTGCCTCAGTTTATGTGTGTGTGTTTATTTTTGTGAAATGGTTTCATTTCAAGCACTTGGATTCTGCTTAGGATATTGCAATACTTGGCACAGATGTTTCCAAAGGACTCTTGCATTCCGTCAATTCACTTTGAATTCAGAAGTTGAAACAGCTATTTATGTTCAATAATGAGTATTTTTGCCATGCAAGCGCAGCATAATTTTTCCTGAGATAAATGGAAAACTGATGTGACCTAACAACAATAACTTGACATTCTGATCTTATTTTTTTAAATTGCCTTCCTCCTCTTCAATGCTGCAGGCTGACTGGAAGTGTGCAGAGCCTACTGTATGAACATATATTTGCTGTTTTGACTCTACTGTAATTTTTTGTGCTTTGCAGTATTGTGGAGAAGTTGGTTGAAAGGAGTGTGGCTGGATTTTTGTTACTTCAATTTCAATGCCAAACTTTTGGTGCTAGAGGGAGCTGTTCCCTGCCAGACGCCTCTGGAAAGATACTGCTTAAGGAACGGGCAGCAGCTTGCTTTGGCACTTGGCAGAAATATCCAGTGCATGGCAGCTGAGATGTTAGAATGTTTTCTTGCTACCCATTTTTTTTTTTTTTTTTCCAAACCAAAAAAAAGCCTCTCACCTTAGAGTCTCAGTGACGAGGTATCTTTAGCCAGAAGCTATGATGGAAGCACAAGTAAAAACTTTGTTGTGTTTTTTCCCCCACATCTCCCTTTTATTAGCATTCTTTAGATTTTGTTTTAATCTTTTTTATCCCCCGCTTTTTTTTTTTGTTAGTCAAGGACCTCCACAGTACCTCATCTGGGGACATATGGGATGTTGTATTTGCAAATATTTGACAAGTATGCTTGTATTTTGAAAGGGAGTTACTTACTTAAAAAAAAAAAGAGTTCACTAAACATACCTTGTTGCTTGTGAAATTGGTCAGAATGACTTAAGGCTGGGCAGGATGAGGCTTTGACCCACCTTTTCTCGTGAAAGGAGACCCTGCCCATGGCAAGGGTGTTGGAATTATGATCTTTAACATCCCTTTTGATCCAAACTGTTCTATGGTTCTATGACTCCCTTCCCTGATTTGAAGCATTCTCCCTGCACTGAGTCACTTCAGCTGCATTTCTCTTGGAACACAGCCTGTGTTCATCGCTCCTTTGTGCAATCTCTAGGGTTGGTCACTAGGTTTGTGTCACCCATCAGTTTTGGAAACCACATGCCCATGGGTTCACTCCTGGGTCAGTAAGCTAGCATCCTTAATGGTTCTCTACTCTCCTGTGGATACTTTACAACAGACAGTCTCTGCCACTCCAGAGAAACCTCTGTGCAAGATGGTGGCAGAAAGGTACTCTCCTTTTTTCTCTGCTTGTTGTTAGAGAGACTTGCTGGAAATGAGTTAGAGCAGCACTTTCTGGCCAGGCTCCTTTCCATGTAAGATGCTGCTACGAGCATCTATCCTCAGTGGTCCCCTCCCAGCTTCCCATGGCAGCTGTTGGCTTGTGCCGTGTTGTCCGGCGCGTCTGGAAGAGCAGCAGCGATGCCACGGGGACTGTCTGGCTTGCATCTCACCCTGCTGCCAGCACAGGGCTCCCGGGAGCCTCTGCTCACCTCCAGCCTGTCTGGAGAGTGAGCAGGTCGCTGACTACAGCAGACATGTCTTTTCACACACTTTTCTTTGTAGGGAAAAAAGTAAAAAGCCGAGCCACTACTGTATTTTCTCTTCAGAACTTCGTATGTACAGAGTCCCTCCATCCCAATTCCTTTTGTCTTTGATATGCCCTCTGATGTTCACAGGACCAAAGCCTCTAGAGGGGAAGGGATCAGAAGGGCCAAAATTGAAGTGAAATTGCAGCACTTTGGCTTGTGTGTTTCTTTTCCTTTTTCAAACTGAACATTTGCCTTTTCCACGGTGAGAAAAAGATATTCTTTTTGTTACAGAGTGAGAGACATCTATTTAGCCTTAGCCACTGAGTGTAAGTCCTGGTATCTTTTCTGATCTGTACCATGGTTTTAACAAGTACAACATGTTTCTACACTTAATGTATTTAATGGGATTTTCTTTTCCTTTCTTAAATTCGAGTTCTCTCTGTGACATCTATTCTTTGTCTTTGCCCAAAGAACATTCTTTCATTGTGTCTGAAAACAAGTATTTTGGTACTTTTTAGACAATTTTAAATTCACAGATATTTCACAGTGATCAAATCTTTTATAAATTTCTAGCTTTTATATAGTCCATTACTTGAAAAGCATCTTACAGTAAGTTATGAGAGTTGTGTTGGTTTTAGTTTATTCTCAACTTTGTCCGCCTCAGTTAGTGGTTGAGGACTATTGCTCTGATTTTTAATGAATTATGGATCATATTTTGTCTCTCAACTAGCAAGTTTTAAAATAAGAAAAAGGGTGATGGAACAGCATGAAGTCCATGAGTCAAAGTTAAATCACTCTAAATAGAGGTTGTTGGCTTCACTGAAACTTTCTCTTAAATGTTGTAGTTATTTTAAGTATAACTTAAGCAAAGCCTCTAGCCTGGCATTAGTGTTTCAACAGTTGCATTTTAGGATGTTTTAGTCTTGGATGTTGTTTCATATCTTTATTAATGTTTTGTCAGCGGGATATTGGAGGTCCACAATGGTTGAATGTCAAACTTCATCATATTGTAACTAGGATCATTTCTGGTTTTTCTTATTATCTCATGTCAGTAATTTTCTATTCATGCCAGCTTTTTTTTCCTCATTTAGGATTGTGGATTATTTTCTGCTTGAAGAAGATACAATTTTAGAAATATCTCTGTATAATGGGGTATTTTGTTAGACCACGTTGTAATTTTTTCTTTTCCCCTGAATATGAAAAATCTGATTTCTTATGACCTTGCTTTACAAAGTAAATGAAAGTTTTGGGCATATTGGCTTTGGAAAGCAGGACTGTGATAGTTGCAAAATAGTTCACTAATTCTGGACTAGGCTTGTTCCTAGACATAGAGTAATGACAGCAAAAGCAGAAAGGTTTCTCTATTTGATGTGAACGTGCTATCATTCTTCCTCGCGTGAGGTTCCAGATTATAATCAAAGGTATTCCTGCAGTTTGCCTTTAACCTCCTGAAAGTGTCCCTACTACCCCTGTTAAGACAGCTTTGGATGCTTTTAAAACCTGTATTTTAACAGCTTGTACCAAACTGAGAATGCTAAAAATGTTTTCCTTATTTTTGCAGGACTTGGAGATTGTGTATTCATATTTACATGGAATGGAAGCATTGTCTAATCTGAGAGAGCATCAGCTAAGGTATGATACTGTGTGATTAAAAACCATATATGTTAATGCACTAACAAGGCAAAGGAACATTAATTTTGGTAACCATATGCTACTCTTGTGTATCCTACCTCAAACTGCCTATCACGGCATTCTTTTCTTCCCTTTATGTTTCTAATGCTTCCCTCCTGTATGTCTACACAGTGTATCTCTATTTGTTCCGTCCTATTTCTGTCTATTATGGATGCATTTGTTTTCTATTCAAACTTTTGGACTAGAAATAAATGCTTTACATACAGAGTACAAGCCCATCTATTGATGAAATCATTTATGTAATACAGTAATCATGAGAGCAGAGTCTGTTTGTCAGCTTCAGTTTCAGTTTGTGCTTGCTTTTGTGTGGAAATTTTAGACGCATTATGTACAACACAAGCAAATAATACTTAGTAAAGATATTTGATAAATGTCATCCACACTTTTTATTAAAATGCTTCATGAGGCAAATGAATTCAAGTCAAAACTTTACCGAGAGCTTCCAAATTTGTTTGTGAAGACTTGTGTTTGTTTGATTTTTAAGTAAATGTTTCAGTTGTCCTCCCACAAGCATCCTACAGTACTGGTTTCTAAGGGTATTTGGGAGTTAGTGTGAGGCTGGCAGCTACGGAAGGAGGCCAGCACATCTCTTGTATGCCCTGTGGGTAGAGAGGGTGAATTACTGCAGTTTTATATCCTGAGCTTTGCCAACATTTGCCACATCTGAAGATGCTGAAGCAGCTTTGAGTTGATTAATTCTGGTTTAGGTTATAATTTCTGGCCTCTTGCTTTGTCATTCTGTGGGAGTCCACATTCCAGGCCAATATTCTGTAATTTGGAGAAAATAAAAGGCGGGGTTTTCTTTCTTCCATAATGCTGGAGACAGATTTTGCTCTGCGAATGTTAACTTCAAAGAAGTGTCTGTAATTACTTTTGCTTTGGAAGGAGGTCATGGTTACATTCAGTTATGTTGTTATATGCAGTGCTTTTAAAAAGCACGTGAAGTTCTGCATAGCTGGAGTTGAACTGATGTTAACTTGTTTACGAAGATCAAAGTGTGCACATATGGTTGTGTGGTATGTTGATGTGTGCTTCTTGGCTTCCTGTGCAGCATGAGGTTCTTGCTGAGGAATGTTTGGAACTCGCTCTCCCAGCATAGCGAATTCCTCAAAGAGAGCTTCTGTTTACAGTACCATACATGGAAAAGGCTGGGCTCCTGGCAGATGCTGGACTGAAAACTTTTATAGTATCCTTTAGGATACAACCCTTCTTGTGGCAGTGGAATGCTGTAAAAAGTTCTGAGATTCATGAAAACCGACTGTATTAAATGTAGCCTCTAGAAGTGAATAATTTACCATATAGCTTGCTGGTGATCTCATCTGTAATTTATTACATTCGTTGAGGAAGTGGATAAAGATCACATTTGAGTGACTGAGGAAAAACTAGACACCAGTATTGATCAGAACTAATTCAATTTTTCAAATATTTGAGGACTCAATCTAGTTTGTACTACTTGGTCACTGTAATTTCTAACTGTTCCACTGTAACACAAAAATTGAAACACTTGGCTACCTTCTGTAAGAGGCTTTCTCCCCTATTGCTGTCCTGATAATGGGACCAAAATGCTGTAAAACTCAGTGCCAGTGGTGAACTTGCGTGACTTTATCAAGAATGTGCTTCCTTCTATCCCAATTCAGAGGGGAACAAAACTTGCTTGTTAAAGTGATTCTGTTTCCTGTGACTCCTGCTCTTACATGGCACATTGCCCAGCATCGTTCCAGACCAGTAGGACACAGACTATCCTTGAGCAGTATTTAATTTTTTAAATCTGACTCCTAGCAATGACTTCTTTTCTGGTATCCTCTCACCAGTGACTTCATATCTGTGCTCCTCTTCCCTCTCAAAACAGGATCAGAGAGGGAAGATAAAAACCCAGGAGGTAGAAGCAGACGGTAGCTTTTCAGTGTCTGTAAAAGATTTTGGCAAGACCCAATTTTATGGCAGAGAGAAGTGCCTGAAAAAAAGATGGTTCTGTGATTCAAAGTTTTTTGCTGTGCCAGGATGGAAAAATATTGAAATTGATATGCAATACATAATGCTTAATTTCATACAATGGAGACATTTTTCAGTGAGAAAAGTTCTCAAGGATGGTCCAAAGTGCAGATATAAAATACCAGAGTGTGGGAAAGGCTGTGGCAGTAAAACTTGATTCTTACATTTTTATATCTATCTGCAAACAGAATTAAGGTCTCAATTTTCTGTTAACAATTTATGAATAGTCATGATACCACTATAAGCCTGCCACTTCTGAACAGAAGAAGCATTATTTCTTAGTGGGCTGATGTAATAAGTAAAACCCTGTGAGAAATGAGTGCTAAGATGACTTTTGTAGCAGTCTGTTGACTATTGAAATGAATGATCTAGGAAATGGCAGTTGATTGTTATGTCAAACCCAGACTGATTCTTACAGGCCTCAAATCAACTTTTTGGAAACTTTTTGCCTGAGTAGCAATTCTTGAGTGCTTCTGTCTGCTTATATTATTGCTGGCAGCTGGTCATTGATACACTGAGATTCTGATGATGGATTATGTGAGGAAAAAGAATTTATTTTCAGAATTTAAATATAGTTCCTTATTTGAATGTTCTCATGAGCCTCTTAGGTAAATCTCTGTCTGGCTGTCAAATAGCCTTGGGGTTTGCAGTCTGCTTCCGAGCTATGGAAAGGCCAGGAGAAGCAGTGGGATTTGTTTTGTCCCCACTCCCCCCCCAGTAATTCACAGGGCTGTTTCCTTAAGGCAGTGGACAGAAATGGCATTGTGATTTTTCTACATCAACTTAACATGCATTTCCTAGTATTTGGTAAGTTCTATTAGAGTTGCTCTCTATTATGCCACATTTGTCAGGCAGACAGTGAATACGAAAGCGCTTTAATCCTTCCCTCTAGACAGAGGATTTTCCTGCAGGAAATTCTCCCCACTTAGAGCCCTCTGGGATTTCAGCATCAAAATCTCATGGTAATTTTCAAGTTGCTGAATTTTAGCAAAATGAGAAGTACTGATTTACCATGCAACATAATTTCTTGTTTTATCTGTTGGGCCTGACTTGAAAAAGAGAGCAGTTTTTATATTGTATCTCTGATTAGCGTTGCACATAGTACATTTCCAACCATTTCTAAAATTCCGAATTGTTTTTATAAAGCTACTTGCTTTTATCACATCACTATGGAAAATGAGATCTAGATAAATATATTTTTTACTTAGTTTTATAGAATTTTTTATTGGAACAGCTACATCTAGTGTCCTAAATAAAATCTGATGTTGGATGAATGAATAACTTAAATGCTTAGATTTTACAATTTGTTCTCTTGATTTATGAATCAGCTTGGATTTAAGTTAGTGGTTGGTTTCTGTAAATGCAGGAGTTACCTGTGGAAATGCTGAGTAACTTTAGAAAGTGAAGTCTTCGTGGCACGGATAGGAATAATAACTAAAATCAACTTCTTCTCTTTCAGACTGATGTGTGAAACTGTTAGATATGAAAGGCATGAAGCAAATGAAGTTCTCTACTAGTAAGTATTTCTGCTTCCTCTTGTATGATGTTCAAAGAATTAATTCGTATTAAAGTGAGTTGAGGACTGTTTAATGCCAAAATTCCTTGCCTAGCATGCCTAGTCTGTAAATGTAAATGATCCACTTCATTTTCATCCTCAAACACCAGAGAAAATGGCTGGTGCCAGGGAGAGAGCTAACAGTGGCTCTTGCTTGGTGATGCATGTAGTATTAAATTTATATAAAATGAATGTATGGGTGTGGAATGTCTTCTCATTAATTGTCATTTAGTCTTACTTCAGTTTTGTGAAAGTTGTAGTGATCAGCTTGTCGTGCCAGTGGTGCCAAATTGACAAATCTAACATGCTTTATAATTAGCAGGGATGTGCTCTAGTGTCAACTCAGATTTACAGTAGAGAGCTGAGAATTGTAATGGCTTCATTTATGGAAGCAATTTATTGAAACAAAATGTTTATCACAGTCTTACTTGCTGCCCCTAACCCAGAATCTAAATCCATATTTTTCTAAGTTGTCTGGCATTATTTGAACATTTAAGCCTATAAAGAATACACTTCTATGCCTTCTTTTGTATTTGTGAAATTTTTCCTAATAGGTCCATCAGGAGGAAGATGGGGTTGAGTAAACTCAAATGCTGGGCCTTGACCATTCAGCAAAGTTAAATTAAGGTCTAATGAAACCCAGTACTGTTATGTATGGGAAATACACAAGGTCAAAATCCATAGGTGGATAGATAAAATCTATAGGTGGATAGATAATTTTAATTAGACCAGTATAATCTTTATTCATTTTACACTAATTTGCTAGGGACCATTGTGCTGATGATTTGTCCTTTTCTAGGCAGTTGGTTTGTGTCTCCTACATAACAGAATTTTTGTTCAGACCCAGTGTCTTGGTCATTCTAAGCACTGACTTAAATTTGCATTATATGCTGAATGAATCCATACTGCTAGTTAACCATATACTCAATGCAGGCAAAAATTATAGGAAATATGTGCCTGTGAAAACACAATTCACAAACAGGAGATTGTGAAATCTGGGTTAACTGGAAGTGCATTTTGCAGTTCTTTTGCACTGATTTCCTTTGTCACTCCTTTCATGTGACTTCATCTTCACTTTGGTTGTTTGCCTGTCATTCCTATTTAGTTGCTTCTTGACATTTTTTCCCCATGATTTATTCAAAAGATTTAATGGGCAGTTTGGCAGTTTCTGGTTATAGATGCTAATGTAAAATGTGCTTGGTCTAGTATTTCACATCTCTGATGTAATGTTTAATGGGCTAAACCTGAAAGTTAAAAATTAATATTTTTTATTTTAAAAACATGAACAATTCCATAGTTTGAACCTAAAAATATATGTTCTGTTACTCTGAGCTGTAGCTTTACATTTTTTAAATGAATAATTTGAGATCTACTTTGTAAGAAAATCCCATGAAACCTGCAGTCTAATTTCAGTGTTCTATTTTTAGGGTAATGAACTTGGAGGGATCCTTTTTTTTGTTTCACAAATTCAGCCTATGTGTTGAAGATGTACTCTTCTAGAAAACAGAATTTCAGTTTTGCTATGTACATGTTTGGAAAAATTCTTTGGATACTGCAGGAGAGAAGCAAAATGATAGCCAGACTAGGATTGAGCCACTAAGTTATGAGTGGTAGGAAATCAACTTGGAACATGCAACCTGGTTACTTTTTAATGAACTTACTAGAGTTATCACTTGACACTTTTATTTTCATCATGAAGGCTGAGGTATTAAAAGAGCATTAGATTTTAACATTTTAGTTTGTTTTTTGAGTTACAACTTCTTCCCCCTGTCCTGTGATGGTATATTTGCATTGAAATCTGAAATAGGGTGCTATATCTATTAAAATAGCTGCAACTGTTGGAGCTGTTAATTGACCTGTGTGTTTGACCTCCCNTTCCAAAAAAAAAAAAGTTCTGTTTTCATATCTGCATGATAGTAATTCTTGATGTCTCCAACAGTGAGCTTCCAATTAGCATTTTCTTTAGAAAAAAAAGTTCTAGAGGGTGTTTATACCTCTTTACAGTTGAACAAAATTTTTCAGATCAAAATTGAATTTTGTGCTATGATGGCAGAGGATTCTTTGGCATTAAGGGCTTTGGGT
>VWZV01012765.1:211936-304606 GCA_013397155.1 Irena cyanogastra | reverse complement strand
AGGCAAAACTTAATGTCTCAGTGCAGAAAAGCTAAATCTTTATCCCTAAATGCTAATGGGCAGACTAATGCAGTTGCACTGTTTATTTGATCAAAAATTTTTCATTGTGAAAACTGTGTGTCTGTCTGCTTTGTCAGTGGTGTGTATAAAAAAATAAGTTTCTATTGTGTGTATGCAATGCTGAAAATAATTACATGCATTCCTTATAAGCACAGCAAGTATTTTATCNTTAAGGGCTTTGGGTGTAAGCAAGTGAGTATGTGTCTAATGAAACAAGCACCTCTTTTTCCTCCTCATTAGTCATGTGAGGTCTGTATGTGTTTGTCAGCCATGCTGTTTGATATTTCTGTGTGTATGCATCAGTGGTGTTTGGTTTACACTTTCTGTAAGGAGGTCTTGTATATCATTAAGCTTCCCTTATTTTCTTCACTAAGAATATTAGATTGGCAGAAAATATGTTGAGGTTTGCTGACCTGCAGTCTAAAGTCGTTCAGTAAGAAAACCTGTTTCTGAGTTGCTAGGCTGTAGCACAACACTGTTTTGTGATTGGGTTCCCTGTAGTTTGAGCAATTTAATCTGGAACTAACTTAGTTACTGCTTGAGTTGTTTTCAAAAATTTGAAGGAAACCCCAGTCCAGGTTATTGTGAAGTGTGGGGTTTTTTTTAAGAGATCCTTCAAACAAAGACCTGATAGGATATATGCTCCTGCCTCCCACATGTCCCTACTGAGAAGATTTCATTTTTGATTACAGTTCTTAACAGTAGACTACTTAGTAGATTATTGGTTGTGATGGTTGTGATTCTTAAAAAGGGACAACTGTTTGAAAAAGAGTAGTTATCTCCTGGACATCTTGAACTGAATTTTAGTGTTAAAGTTTAGTGTTTTTCCAGTATTTTCTGGCTGGAAAAAGCTCTTGTCTCATGTCAAAATGTTTGTGTGCTTTTACGTAATTCAGTCTGCAACCTTTAATAAAATTCAGTGTGGAGAAATAAAAGCAGAAGTTGTATATATAAACTGGAGATTGAAGGGAAAAAACATTTTGTGTAAAATGCAGTTTTTACTACAGAGAATGTTCACAGCTAAAATCGCAGCTAAAATGAGAAATAGCAAGCTGATTAGTTTCTAAGTTACTGACTGTGGTAGGCAGATGTGAGACAAAAAGCTGTACAGTTACCTTGTGTCTTGATTTTTTCCTCATTCCCAATTCGTCATGCAGTTTAGAATGAAAAAAGTATTAAGACTGTAGTGCTTGTATGGTGGTGGAATGGGGAGGGAAAAGAGGATGAGAAGTGGAGAAGGCTGTTAAAATGATAGTTATATAATTTCAGCTGATTTTTTTTTTTTTAAATTTCCATTATTGGAACTAAATTCTCAGGTCTGTTAGCAGTAATATCACCCTCCAGCCTTAACCAAGTTTTCTGAATTACATCACCATGGCAAATCACAAGACTCAAACACATTGGTGCTGGGCTAGTCATGCAGCCTTCTCCAGGACTGACTTGGCCCAGTCATCAAATCCTGAAACAAAGGAAGTCTGGAAAGGGAATAAAGCAGCCCAGCTTTTTGGTAGCTACTCAAACATTGATTGTTTTCTTAGATGAAAATGTTAATGTCTTTCATGAGGTAGAGCAGAATGTCTCAAAAATGCTGCAGGGCAGTAGTTCTGTGCAAGGACAGGTGAGAAATAGATCTGTGGGTAGTCTTTTTAAGAGTGGGAATCCAAGAGTCATGCTTTTAAGTCCTACAATAAAAGTGACATTTATTGAATTCATGGTTCTTTCATGGTGACGTATTGCCCTGAAGACCCTCAGGAGGACAGAAGCAGTGCATGTAGACCAACAGAAATTTATGCCAAAGTTGCTGTACATTTCTGCATAGCCTGACTTGAATTGTGACAAAAATGAACTAAAACTGTCTTCTTTAGCTCTTCACACACACACACTCAGAGAATATTCTGGATTGGAAGGGGCTCACAAGGATTGTCATATCCACCACTTAAGTGAATGGCCCATACAGGGATCAAAACTACAGGCTTGGCATCATGAGCACTCTGCTTTAGCCAGCTGAACTAATCTCAGGGTCTTGTGATTTTTAAACAGAACAGCACTGCTGAGACCACCTTCCTGAAATTGTGTTAAGATGGAGTGCTTTTATAGGTGCAATGTATGTGGTCTCTATAGCTATATATGTTTGTATCGTACAGATAGAAAACTTAAGTCCTAAAAGACTGCAGAAAGGAATTTCTAGAGAATCTCCCAAGTGAGAAGTGATAAGAGGAACTGGCCTCAAGTTGTGCTGGGGAGGTTTAGATTGGATATCAGAAAAGATTTCTTTACAGAAATTATTGTCAAGCATTGGCACAGTCTGCCCAGGGAAGTGGTTGAGTTACCATCCCTGGGGGATTTAAAAGACAAAGACGTGGTGCTTTCAACGTGGTTTTAGCGGTGAACATGGCAGTGGTGGGCTAATGGTTGGGCTTCATGATCTTTTCCAACCTAACTGGTTCTATGATCTCTGGGTCAGTATCAGAATTTTCAGGTAGATCCCTGCAGGCAATAAATGTATTCATTCATGCTTCTTCTATATCCCTAAGTTTCTGTGGAAGTTCTGCAGCAGTATATTTAATGATGCAAAGAAGTTCTGCAGCAGGGCTGGCCTCTTCTGTTTTGTCCTGAAAATATTCCTAAAGGTGTATTGTGCCGTCTGATAATTGGACAGTTGCCAAAATATCCTTGGGATTCTGCCAGTTCTGCACTGCAGTAAATCAGGAACCTGATTCATATGTTGTGTTGTGGATATATTTTCTGTGGGGAATTTTTTAGGCAATGTCTATCATTAAGATAAACACATTCAAGGACTTGGCAGTTGTCTCTGTATAAACAGACACTGAATCAAGGCTTCTTAATAGTGTCAGTGATCATGTTACAGTCTGTTGGCTTTGCACAGCCAGTTCCAAATTTGTGTTATTGTTTGACCTGATTTTGAGACTTCCTTGAATGATGACTGAAGTAATGTTTTTGCACCTTCTTTCCTGTAAATGTTTCACTGAATGCTATCATATTTTTGTGGTAATTCTGAGAACTTTGAGGCAATCAAAGCTTTGATTTTGGATACACATTAGGAAGTTGTAAGATACAAGAGCAGATTTGTCTGTCTTGCCTTCAGAGTGTTTTGGGTGCAAGATCATTTTATTTTGCTGCTTCTGTAATTGTTTTCTGGTAATTGAGGAGACTGTAATTTTTGTTCTGAATTTTTATCTGATACGAAGGGCTAATTCACCGTACAAGTTTAATATCAAGATTTCAATGACAACAGGTCAATTAGCTTGTGTGCATATATTTGTATAATGTATTTATTGATTGCATGTTTAATCCACTGTTTTAGACTGACAGGCATTACTGACACTCTGTAATAATCTCTAATTTGACCAAAATCCTTGTTTTATTTCACTGATTTTCAGAAGTGAAAAAATTACAAATAACTTAAACACTCTAAAGAAAAATATAGTTCTGATTATTTTTTTTTTCATGAATACTGAGGAATTTTTTCCTATGGTTCATTCTTCTGCATTTCCCATTGTTGCTACCAGGAGTCAAGACGCCAGTTTTCATCTTGTGTCCATCTGTAAAATATAATCATGGACATAAGTTGAAATATGCACACTGTTTAGTGAAAATCAGAAGTTCAAAATTCCGAGTTATCAGTTTTGTTACTGAATATGTTTTAACTCTGTCTTAAATTTATTCTTATTTCTAATCTTCATTCTAAATATAACTTCAGTGTGTTCATATAAGAGGAAAAGTATTTGAAAATTGTGTGTGGTTGATGCATCAAGTACCAATCTCTTTTACTTTTGTGTTTGAGATATACCTCTAAATGTGATCAAGAGCATCTGAAATGCTCTGGCAGATGTCAGGTAACGGCTTAACTGGCTTAATAAGGAGGATTAGAGGCAGTGCTGACAATGCTAGTAAGCAGTTTTCTGGTTACTCTGTGTTTGAACACCATGGTGCTAGTGGGCAGGATCTTCAGGCAGTGAGATGTCTACCTGAGAGAGTTGTTCAGCTTAGGCACGTTTGACATCCCAAGGTACCTCAAGGCTAGTGTCTAATTCTGGCCGTGATTATTCAGTCAAAACAATAAACTATCTATAGCTCTCAGCATAGAGAGGATAACCAAAATGAGCAAAGAGAAACAGACAGATTAATCTGTGGAACAAGATCCTGTGGAGCATAAACTTGCAGAGCAATATTCTTTGGGATTTCTTCTTGTGTAGTGCTTAAATGTCTGAAAGAGCTCCCAGTTCTGACATGTCTAATTTCCAATTGTTTCTGCTTCTCTCAAGTGGAGACCTGGGAACATGAGCAACGTCTTTGGAATTACTCTGCTTACTTTCTGGAGTTTATTCAACTTTGAATAACACTGAGTATGATTACATGAAAATGTAATAGGTACACCTTGGTTTGTAAGTTCTTTTATCAAAACAATTACAAGTGTTACAGATTGTAGGATGATGGTATTATATCCAGTTTAAACGTAAGGCTTGCATGAATCTTTTAATGGTTGGAATTTTAAAGAATTACTGTCTCCATAAATCAAACTAGCTTTTTCACAGCCAAGAAATTGTTCTTGCTGAATCCATGACCTTTTTATGAGGTAGGTTGAAAACAGCTCTGAATGGACAGCAGTTCTGGATGTTGACGATGACTTAAGGGTCCTTCCAGCATCTGGAGTTGCTCAAAGTCCAGTGCTGGAGGGAGCATGACACCTCTGTTGCTTAGGTCTCAGGATAGACACAAGTGTAAAAGGAGTATTAAGCAGTAATTATATGGAAGTAATTTCCATGCTTGTTTCTGCTGAGACCTGCGTGCTACTTAGCTTTTTTCATGCGCTGTTTTAAAGGAGTTGGCTGAGAAGCCAATGACCAGAAGGTGGGCAAAAGAGGAAAGACTTTTGTTTAGCACGTGTTTTCAAGTCCAGCTACTGAATTTGGCACTGAAATGATGCCTTATTTGACAGAATTAAAGCATGTTTGACAGCAGTCCTCACAAAGACCTGCAAATTCTTGCCACTGCACATACTTATGATGTTCATTATCTCAGTTGAACCTGAGTAAACATGTGCTGAATATGATTCAGTATTCCAGAGGTTTTAGTAATGCTGTATCTCATTTTGATGGAGAATGAGAATTAAATGGATGGCTCTTTTTAAAATCTAGGTATTTCTAAAGAAGTCTTAAAGAAAAGTGATGTATCAGGACCTTTTAGGATAGAGGAAGACACTACAGATGGTACAGATATTTGAGATTTATTCTGCCTTTCAACAGGTCGATTTAAATCTTTATTGTAGCTTAATATTTTGGAGGGTTTTTCAGCACCTTAAGTAATCAGGAAATATGAAAGCTAAAATTAGATCACCTGTGCTACTGTAGACAGATTCATTACAGAATTGATATGTGTGGTGGACATGTTTTCTTGTGAAGAATTTCTTTGCTATGCCATTAATATGTAATTCAGATATATAGTTACAAATGTGTGGTTGCAAACGTGAAAGTGCTGCTGATTGCTTTATAAAGAAATAAAATATTTGTAATTAGAAAATAAAGCTTTAGTTTTACATAGTGTATATGTAGCTACTTGCTGGTCTGGGAATGAGAAGCTGCCCCTTCTTGGGGAATAAATGGATCATAGCATGAAGAGTTTGGTACAAGTGCTGGAGACTTGTGAGACAGCCTGCAAACTTCTTGGATTTTGTCAGTCTGGGGATTTATAAACACTTCTTGATTTTTGAACTTTGAGTGCCTCTGAGGTCTCAGAAAAAGTCATATGCTAGAAAACGTGAAAGTCTAAAAATACTGTCTAAACTCATCGGTGCTGACAACCTAATGGTGCCATAGGCCACTGCATAATTACACAATTGAAGTTTCCAGACAGAACAGTTAGTGTCAGCTATGAAGTTTCTTTGCATAGTTCTGTCTTCATTTTTTTTTGTGTAATTTTCAAAGCAGAAAGGTGTCCTGTCTGGCTGCAGGTTGTAGTTGTGTTGAAGGACTGCGTCAAGGAAGCTGGACAGGGAAACACAATGGGAAGGCATTGCAATCCAATTTATGATTTTCCGTTTCTAGCTCCTGAATTCCTGTAAGTCAAGTTCTCTGGCATTCTGGGAAATTATATATAGATTCCTCAGGAAATCCTCTGCTCTAGAAAGTGCTGTAATACAAAAGTCAAGATTTCAAGCAGATTTGTTCAAATTTTGTTCAACTGAAGTTCAGATTATGAATAAAACTTGCACATTGGTGGCTATTTTAGTATTGGCTTTCAGTTTTGCACCACTGTAATGTTGTTGCTAGAACCTGGATATTCTGAAAACTTAGTAGGTAGCTCTATCATAGTGGTTACAAAAGAAGAACATTAAATCTTGGTACTGGAGTCCTTTTGTTGTTGTTTCTGCAGAGAACAAATCTTATTTTCAGGACAGAATGAGTGTGTATTGATTTTGTTGTTCTTACTGCCCCTAATGAGTGACTTTGGGGTTGACTTTGTTCTGATTCTCTGCAGGATATATTGCTTGTGTCATCTAACTTTGTTGGAAATAAATCCTGTTTTCTGTAACTAGGGAAAGTGGATATCTTTGCTGCTTTTGGTAGGCTATACAACTTTTAACAGTCCTACATTTCATCCAGATAAATACCCAGAACAGTAACTGAGCTGAAGAAAGGTCCCAAAACAAACAACTTTCCCTCAGTCTTAGATATTTGAAGGAATGTATTGTCACTTAAGGCTAACATGTAAAGTTTTGTCTGCAAATGTCTTTGTATGCCTGCTGCAAATGTGCATGTGTCAATAGTTCCTGATTTCAATTATTTCCACTCCCACTGTGCATATAGCCCTGCAAGACTGGAGAGAGGGTGCAGAGAGGAATTCAAAACTAGAAAGGAAGTGCTCTTTGCTAGGTTAGGTGAGTTTTGCTTTCAGCCTCATGTGGAACATGGAATGATTAAGGTTGGAAAAGACCTCTAAGATCCTTGAGTCCAACCATTAGCCCAGCACTATGAGGTCTGCCACTAAGCCCCAAGCATATCTACACATTTTTAAAGTACTTCCAGGGGTGGTGACTCAAGCATTTTCCTGGGCAGCCTGTTCCAGTGTTTGACCACTCTTTCGATATCCAATCTGAACCTCCCCTGGGTCAACTTGAGGCTGATTCTTGTCCTGTTATTTGTTGCCTGGGGGAAAAGGCCAACCCCCACCTGGCTACAACCTCCCTTCAGGCAGTTGTAGACAGTGATAAGGTCTCCCCTGAGCCTCCTTTTCTCCAGGCTAAACACTCCCAGTTCTCTCAGCTGCTCCTCACAGGACTTTGCTCCAGACCCTTCCCCAGCTTTGTGAAGCTTTCACTGCACTTGCAGTCTCCTCGTGTGTGACAGCTGCTGCTTCAGTGGTTGTGATGATGCTGGACAGCAGTGGCATCCTTACTAAACTAGTTATAGGAAAGATCTTACCTCAGCAGATGTCTTTCCTTTTTACATCAGCTTGACTGACAGGTGCTATGGACCTTCCCTTTAACTCTCCTAAGCTGAAAAAACCCCGTGTCTCTTGAAGGATGCCTTTGTGGAAAGGTCATCAGCATCGATCCTGCTTCAGCTAATTCCTGATGAAGTGCTTATGTGGACTTAATGCCCTCCTGCAAACCCAGTCAGGGAAGTGTCCTGTCTGCAATAAAGTCTTTTAAGAACAATTTGCTGTTGTCTCTTCAGCAGAAGAAATATCTTTAGGACAAAAAAAAAATTTCTAAATTCTTCTGTGGGCTGCCAGGGGTAGGCACTATTCTAGCAGTGAAAGTAAACTTTATCATTAGACTTATTCTTAGAATTCAGTTTTAATGTTTAAAATAAAATATAAAATGTGAATGCAAAGAAAACCTTTAGAATATGAGTCTTCTCTGTTGGGTAAAATGATATTTGCATGAGTCCTCAGGTGGCCTGAAGTACTTTAATAGTTCAGCATCTGCTTCTTCTATAGTTTCTTCTGTCTTTCATGACAGGCACAAAAGTCCTGAAGAATGCAAATGCATTGTTGATGAACAAATGTCAAGCATAGTACAGCAAACATGGAGGCTTGATTGAAAGCCACATGATGCTTGAATAGGATTGTGGAAAGCCTAGAATCCTTAAAATGAAAGAATTGCACGTGTTTCTTGTGACAGTATTGTCTAGCAAAAGCTGGCTGCCAAATGGCTTTGTTGAGGCTTAATTCTAATCAACTGAGAGTATAACAAGTGTTAAAAGTGCAGGAGTTAAATGTATTTTCATATGAAAGGAATAGATCAGTGTTTCATTTGCTTTTTTGTTTTTCTTAGAGAAGCGTGTGTGTGTGTGTGTGTGTGTGTGTGTGTGTGTGTGTGTGTGTGTGTGTGTGGCTGGGTTCTGGAGAAAGAAATGTGTTTGCTATACATGTGGGATTTTTTCAGATGTTTTGCTCAAGACTATATTAAGACACTACTAGTTGTAAAAATGAAGAGAATTAATACTCTGTGTTCTTTGCTCTTGAAGACTGTCTTGGAAATATTTGTGATGTTTTGGCTGACAGTGAAAGTTTTAGAAGAATATAGAGTGTATTTCAGGGAAGATACCTTGAATGCTGACACATTCTGTAATAATATTCCATTACTGTGACACAGCAATATTGAAGTGGTTTTTATTTATATAATTAAAGTCTTGAGTTCAGTAGATATGCATGATGCAAATAGCTTAGAGCTTAGAAATTCTCCAATGTAACTGTAGAAATAAAACCAGTTATTAAGTACACATAAAGCAAAGGGAAAACAAATCCAGTTAGATGGTATTCCTCAAGTTTGATTTATTTTTTAAATCAGTTTCTTTAGTTGTCGAATGAGCAGATGCTTCATTTGATTATATACAAAGTGGTTAAAGTAGGATGTTCATGACAGATAAGTGAGAAGGAGCAACAACTTTTGAAGAGCCAACAGAATAAACCTGTGAATTGGCAAAAAGATGAGATAAAACTGAGTTGGATGATTAACGGAGTGAAAAGTCATGCTGTGTGTGATTAATTAAGAAATCAAACCTCTGCAGTTGAATGCATAGTCATTCTAGGTGTTTGTTAAATGGTTCAAAGGTAGATTCAAAGGTAGCCTTGAGAATTTGCATATTGAACATATTGGCTGGTTCTTGTGAAAGTCAGTTGCTGCTTTTCTCTTTGAAATTAAAAGATCTCCAATGAGAAAAGATAGCTGAAGGTCCTTACAAATAGGTGGTTTGAGAGAGGATTTCAAAAAGTTAATCAGGTCTTAAAATGAGGAAAATAAAAACTTGGGACGTTAATAGATTTGTAAAAATTAAAATACTTTCTATTGGCTTTATTTTTTTCTGCTTCAATTATTTTATCATTGGAAATGCCTTTCTCAAAGCGTGAGAAGATCTTCTAGATTACTTTTGCTTTAGAATTATGAAATCTGTGACCCAGGTTCTGTTCTATCAGACTACATTTTAATACTTGGTCAAACTACCAGTTTTTAGGAAAAGGAAAGAAAAAAAAAGCCACCCCCAAGACCACAAAACTTATTATGTGATAATATAATGTGCTGTAATCCACATGGAAAAATTATTATTTGCATCCTGCCTGATACAGTTACTTCCCAGGTATTTGGGAAATCACTTTGTCTGTATCCATTGCTGAAAATTTCTATTTCAAAAACTTTTAACTGTGCTGATTAGTCCAGATTATTTGTATGTAGAGTGACAGGTATTAAGGAACATAATAAAAAACCTATCAGACTTGCAGTTCAGCAGCAATGCTGTTGTATGCCTGTCAGGATAGGATTTGTTGGAAAAGAAGGAATGTTTGAAGATATGTAACTCAGATGCATGTTTATGTTTTTAGGAATGATATTTTTGTTGGAAGTGCTGGTTTTCTTGTGTTTAACTGCTTTGACCTGGTTCTCTGCACTTATGCACAATGTTGATTTTTCTAAACCAGTAAGTTTGAGGGTGTTACAGGCCCACATTTCAGAATAGGCAGCTTAGAACACCTCAGCTACGTGAATCAAAATGCAGTTGTTTCAGCTGAGGGACTGTGTTATTGCTTTGTTTTCTGTGGTCTGTCAGTATAAAGTCTTGATTTTGAAGATGTTGTCACTTGTCTGGTGTCTGTGGCTGACCAGCATCGCTTCACTGGTCAGCACATTGGCTGCTAGAAATGAAATACAATCTTCATCTTCTTATTCAGTTCCTCTGTTCTTGGCCATAGGTTGTGTCCCCTCAGTTTCTTCTGCTAATTTTCTATGTTTCTGTCCTTTCTCTCATGTTTATATTATACAGTGGAAAATGAAAATGGAACATGTTTTTAGATTGGATGGTTTGCTCTCAGCTCTTTTAGGCTAGCACATTTGTTTGAGGACCTCTGTGTATACACTTCTTAAATTGTAGTTCTTCAAAGGAAAAAGACACTGCTAACATGTACATTGCCTACTAAGATTTAAGATTAGATTTTAATACTATGCTGTCATCGTTGTTAAAAGATGTGGGCTGTTCTTACTTGAAGTAGACCTAGTTGTTGCTAAAGACTTGAGAGACATATAATTTAAAAAATGAAGGTGCTAGAAATTAATTAAGTAATCTGCATCTCTTAGTGTCACTAGGGATGTATTTTTTGATAAGAATGTTCATGCAGTTCATAAGGATGAACTCTATTGGTCTTGTATTCAATGAGTCAGTTTCTCTGGAAGAAGCAGGAGTGGTAGAAACTAGAGTACAGTAGAGAGATTCTCAGCAGTCACTGTCAACATGGAATGAGACTTCTACTGCAGCTATTTCTAGTAGCCTTAGTCTATTTTATTTTCCTGTCCAAACATTATTTGAACTCACTTATCCAAAAAGAGTCTAAGCATATGAAAAGGATTTTGTATTACTCAAGGAGCAACATCTGAATCTACAGCAGAATGAACTGTGCCTGGATGACAAAGTCTTCCTCATCCAGTTCCTCTACAGGTTGAAGAGAGCAGAAGAGAAACTTTTTGCCCCTTCTGTTGGGAATTTATTCTGGTGCCAGGAAGAGATGTGAACGGGGCAGTGCTTAGCAGCAGCAGATGATGATGACTGGCAAATCTGATGTAGATTTACCATCTGCAAATGTCTCTTACATTGTAGAAAGGCACGCTGATGCAGAAAGGAAAATTTCTGTCTTGAAGAAAGGGTTGAGGAGATAGCTAGTATTGGGAAAGGATGCCTTTATTTATAGAGGGAAAGATGCTACAGCTCTCTTCAGCAAGAACTGAAGAACTGTCATTCTTCTTCAATGCACTCAATAGACCACAATACAGTATATTTACTGTAGCTAGGCTTCCTTTATAACTTACAGTTATATTTAATTTGAATTGGGCTGTTACCAAATGGATAGAAAGATGCTTTTAATAAAGTCAAGTAAATGAAATTGAGCATTCTAATAATGTATATATTTGCAGGTGGAAATTAGAATAGTTTCATGGAATTATTTTTTAAATAATTGAATTATGTCTTCCTTCCGTAGTTTGGAGCATTTTTGCCTCTTTGATGTTCTTTGTAGTGCAAATTTGGTACT
The DNA here is from genome assembly GCA_013397155.1 of Irena cyanogastra. Lineage (NCBI taxonomy): Eukaryota > Metazoa > Chordata > Aves > Passeriformes > Irenidae > Irena > Irena cyanogastra. Next base: position 293,008 of record VWZV01012765.1, on the reverse strand, counting down.
ACTGTGAGTAATTTAAATCAAGTGTTTTAAACTGTATCTTTTTTTTTTTTTTTTTTTTTTAATTATTCCAGCCCTGATGATATTGGTACCTGTTGGTATATCCTGCTGTCTGGTTCAGTCTTCATTAAAGAATCCATGTTTCTTCCAAGGAGCAGGTAAGTCAGCTATGAATATACTACATTCTATATTTTAACCATAAGTCAGGAGATGTAGAGAATTTTTGGTTTTAAAAGGCAGTGTTTTATATTTAATGAAGCATGGAAGAACAACTCTAAACAGACATCTCCTGCCTTTACTAGCTGTGGTAACTGTTTCATGCCCATAGCTAGAATTGAAAGTCCATCTTTGTGGACAGTGTGTAACCGTCCAAAGGGTCATGCACATGTTGTTGATTTAAAAAATAAAACCACTAAAAACCTGACAAATGGAATGAAGTACTGAGTAGTCTCTTCCTGTGAATAATCATACTTCAAATTATAGGATGCACTAGAATTTGGATGTGGATGTTTTCCTTTACTTACTGTGCACAAATCTTTAGTGCATGTTTAGTAGATCATTTGACTGCAGTTTTTTTGACATTTGTATAATGTCATGCAAATGGATTTTCAATGAAGAGCAGTTTCTTATATGGAAAAAAAAAGTTTGAGTGTGAGGTACTCAACATTTATATTGCTCCAATAAAAAAAATTATTTTGAGCTGTGGAAAAAACAATGCAAGTGATTGCAAGGATTTTAGACTAAAGTGACTGAGCTTGATCATTTTAATGGAAGCAGAGCAGAATTATTTTAAAATGCTGGTTATATGCATATTCATTCAGACTACCATGGAAGGCTGCTTTGAAGTGTATTGCATATAATAAAATTCGTGAAAGGCAGAATGAAAGAATGACCCATCTCTGCATAGTATCATGATAATGAAAGCACTGGAAATTTTTTTACAATTTTAAAAGATGGGAAACCACTTCATGGGTAGCGTTGGTTGGTGTATGAAACATTAGATCTTCAAATCTGCCTTCCAGTGGCAGAGCAGTGCAAGTCTTGGGACTTCCATTGGTGGTGGTGGCGTGTTCTTGGTGAAACCAAGTGTATTGTGTCTGTCAGGCACTGCTGATCAAAAGGTATATTAGGTGTGCCCTCGAATAGTTAATGCTGAAGGCGCGAAACTGGTTACTGGAAAAAGTAGCTCAACAATGGATTATAGGACCTCTGCTTTTGGCAGAGTGAAAATTGTCCTATATGTCATCCATGGCAGAAAGTGCTACCTTTAGATACCAGGAGAAGAGATATATAATATCTGAATTAATGTAGGGTGGCTGTATGTAGTCCATAGCAGGAATCTTCTGTTCCTCTGAAATACAGCAATGCTTGTGCCTCACTCACTTGGGCACTTGAAGAGAGTTGAGATTTAGTAAGATAAACAATGACTCTTCGTGGTAGAATGAACAGAAAATTACAGATCCTGTGACAGTAAGCAGAACATTAAGCACTGTTCACATGGAGAAATGTGTAAAATGACATCTGGGACAGTGTCTAATAGTGAAACACAGGCATGGAATTTGTGATACGAGTAGGTTTTATAGTTGTGGATGAAGTCAAATAGATGTCAAAGCTAGTGTGTTGGGAAGGAAATGCAAGAGAGATGATTTGTTAATTGAGAAAGATAACTTAAGTCCATGAAAGCAAAATTAAGAAACTTTAATTATATAAGATAGAAAATATTTCAGGAGAGTAAAACCAGAGTCGTTCTAGTGAGGAGCTTTGTGCTTAGAAGCTGTAGTCACTGAATGGTAGGTGAGCACCTTATTAAAATTTAGGACCAGGTTAATCAGGATTTTTTCTTTGTAAATGGGTAAGTTGCAATTGGGCTTTGGGCTCATCCATGAATAAGAAACTTGGCAAAAGTGAGAGGGCAACCAGGTTAAATTTCTGATTTGGAGTACTGATGGCTAATAAATGATTTATTGACTGATTTATTTAGTAAAAAATGGCCTGAGGAGAAAATTAAGTTTCCAGCTTTATTTATGCTACCAGTGAGCTGCTGGGAGAGAAATAGCAAACTGCTATTTCTGGTATACAAGCCAGGCAGAAGAGAATGATTGGCAGAAATGTTAAAATAAGATTTTACAGTGCTCAGAAAACAGGGAGTGAGGCCTACTGAAAAGGCAGCTGTCCAGAAAGAACTGATAAGGTGGTATTCTGGAATCTAAACAGAAGTGTCAAAAGTGGACAGAAGATGGTTAGTGGCTAAGTGTTTGCTGAAACTGACTATTTGCATGTACAGGGAGTAAAAACTTCAAGGGCCTTTTTGAGCATTGCATAATTTGTGCATCTTGATGTCCTATTACTGCTGAAATGAACTGGCTATGGTTTGGCAAAAGGAGCACGTCCTCATACATCACTGACTTCAGGTGATAGGAAGAGACCTAAACATTGCAAAGTAAGATCATCTAATTTTGATTTTGTTTGTCATTTGGGTAAACTAAATTTGCAATAGTAAATTAATATTTATACTATTTTAATGTGGGCTTTTTTCAGGTTAATCCATTTTATCTTTGCCCATCTAAAAAGCCACTAGGATATTATTTTGCAACTTGTGTAGCTTGTGATTAAGAGAGCTGGATGGAACCAAGAAGTCTGTGTAGGAGCAATCAAATATCTAGAAAGCAAGAAGTATGTTCTTTTCTCCAAATCCAATTGACTCAGAAAATTCTTATTTCCCTAACTTTCTTTTCCCAGAGCCAAATGTAATTCACCCCTAAGTATCTCACCATCCAAAGCTCCTAATTTTTTTTCCCCACTTTAAAACAATTCTCTCTTTTTTTGTCAGCCTGCCCCATGCACCTGCAGTAAATCCCTTTGGACAGGTTCCCTGGGCTGCTGATCCTTGCTCAGACTGAGGGCTTCCCCATGCCTGTACTCCTGATCTCCTCAAGCTCATCTTCATTGAGTAATGGCTGGGCAGTAGCTGACCAAATTTAACATAAGACACACGTTGTCATCTCACCAATTCCACCCCCACCCCAAACCCTGAATTTTAAGAGTGTTTGCTATTTTTTTTTAGGATTTCACTCTTTTGAAATGAAAAAAGTCCTATCTCAGAGTAATTTAGACAGACCTAGTGGACAAATCTGCCTACAACTTTGCAGGTTTGTTCTCAGTCCTGTGCAGAATTCAATCTTACACTTCGTGGCAGTTGGCATGTGAGTCTGTAAAGAACAGGACAGAGGACTGTCACTAGGTTTGAGCTGACACTTGCAAGTACCTTAGTGCATTTGACTGCCTATGCTCAGCATATTATTTGCATTTGGGTCCTCTGTTAGCTGATTTGCTTGCATTAGTTTTAGATATAGCATCCTCAGACTGGTTGGTGAGTAACACTGGAAATGCTTTTTTATTGTATATGTCATGTTAGGTAAACTTAAATGTATTTCTCTCTTCCAACTCATTGTGTCCATGGCTTTCATTTCTAGTGTTAAGATGACATTTAAAAATCTTTCACTAGAGAGACTAGATTGGCTGATAGTTAATATTGGAGAAGAAGAATGTTTTAAAAAACACCCCCTTTCCCCACCATGAAGATGTGTAAAAGATGTCTAAGAAATGACCACCCGCCTGCTTTTGCACTGCTGTGGCCTAGGAACAGCACACCCTAATTTGTTGCTCCCCCTCAGTGAGTCTCCCAAACCAGGCACCTCTCACTCCCCTCCCCTCTCTGGTGGGAGACACAAAGGCAGAGTTCAGGATTTGGGATAAGAGCAATTCATTGGAAGCAGCAATGAGATAAAAAATGGACAGTAACAGCAGCAATACTGCTAAAACCCATGTAAATAAAAAATAGTACAGCAGTTCAAAATTAACCAGCTTTGTGCTGTACGAGATATGGGCAAATAGGTACCTGTTGAAATAGTTTGCAATGAGTGTCAAAGCTGCCAATTTTTGACAAAGTTTTATAATGCACTAGATGACTTGTAAAATTACTTGTAACTATCTACTGGACAGGTCTTTAATTCCAAATTTAAAAAAATAAGTTGTTCAAGATGGGATATTGGAATACATGAAGTTCCAAATTTAATATTTAGCTTTGGAAACTTTAAGATCTAAACTGTGTCTGGTTGTTTTTGGTTTTTGTTTGTGTTTTTTTTTTTTTTTTTTTTTTTTTTTTTTTTTTTTTTTTTTTTTTTTTTTTTTTTTTTTTTTTTTTTTTTTTTTTTTTTTTTTTTTTGGGTTTTTTTTTGGTTTTTTTTTTTTTGTTTTTATGGGGTTTTTTTGTTTAAATAGCATGAGTTTAATTTTATTTTCCTGTTGTAATACAGTTTAGCTTGTATTTGTTCAAATTCCAAGCCATCAGCTATCAAATAGTGTTCATAAGATAAGGTTGGATTTTATTGTCTTTAATTTATTATTTTGGGAAAATATACAGTCCACAGTTTTAAAGAATTGTGCTCTGAACAATTAAAGCTGCCATTTATTTGGTGACATAAGGTAAAGCTTTATCTTGTTCTCCTGTTTAATTTCTGTGAATTACAACGGTGAAAGTTGACAGTTTAATAAAAGGAAGATCATCCTTCTTCCCTTCTACCCCTTTCTCCCCATTTTTCCTATTAATATTTACAAACTTCTTCATTTACTTTATATATCAGGCATATATTATGTTAACTAAACATTCCTCAATTCTTTCCTTCCACCATGACCATCAAACTAGCACAAATTAGCACTCAGTCTCCTCATCATTTCCCCTGAGCATCTGTACCCTGAAGCAGTTCTCATGGTAGAATGAGGTTTATGTATGAACTCCAGAAAATAAATGAGCAGAAAATGCAATTTCCTGAGGGATGTCCTGGCTCTCCCATGTTTTCACGTGGCCACTGACAGCAACTGTGTGACAGTGCCTCAAAATGTCTTTTGGAATGGCCTCCAGCTTGCCTTGACCTGCTCCATGCTCTCACCACGTTTGGTCAATTACTTGGACTTCTTGTGTGGTTTTTGTACCAGCACTTTGCTTCTAGTATAGACTCCACTGAGTTCTTTGGTGTTACTTAAATGAGAGCTGTAGTACCAAAAACTCTCCTGGATCTCCCACAGCTCACCTCGTGCCTGCTCTTGGCCTCCACGACCAGAGGATGCAGCTATCTCTTAGCAGCAACAAAATAGAGGATTGCTGGGCAGTTTTTCTCAGACTGCTGGCTCTGGTACTTGGGGATTTCTGCTTTTCTCCTAGAATGCTTCCGAGCCCGTCTGGGTAGTGTGTGCTGTGCTGCTTGCCACCCACAAACTGGGCTTTGCACTTGGTTTTTGTTGCTTGCTCACCTGCTGCTTCCTTGCTGCAGCCTCTTTTCCTTCACTGCTGCTGCATCCAGCCAGTTCTCCCCTCACTGCCTCCTATGGCCATGGAGAGCTGCTTTCCCTTGGGCGAGTTCACAGATTTTACATACAGGAGCAATTATTTAAGCTTTTTCCTCTAATCAAAAGATTTAAGTTTTGAAGGTGAGAGAACATCTGTGTTTCGCTATTTTCAAAATTAAAAGGGATGTATGTGTTTAAATATTGATGGTTTAGCCCTCTGGTCTTTCCCATACTAAAACAGCTTTAAAAATGGAATGGAATATCTAATCATACTGGAGAGTCATTGAACAAATTATGGACTTCTTTTGAATGTGTGTAAAGCAATAGCAAAACTCAGTTTATGTAGAAATCTTTCGTCCTCATCCAAGTGTATCCTCATTAACGTATGAAAGTAACCTTTCAGGATAAAATTTGTTAGGGATTTTGGCAGACTTTTTTATTTTGACAGGTAATGAATATGAGTGTAATGGTGCTGGAGCAGAGCCCTTGGCTATCTACATGGATTTATACAGCTTTATGTATCTGAAACATACTTCATGATTTTTGTGATGTTTGAATCATGCTGTTTTGTGTGGTTTACATGTATCTAACTGATGGTGTATTTATATTCTGAATACAGAATTGCCTTTGATTGTTCTTTTGAGTCAGTAAAATTATGCTGATAACTTTAATCACAATGATAAAATCCTTCTCTCAGTATGACTCATATATTTGCAACTTAGAGTTTATTAATAATGGCTATTACTGGCTGAAACCTGTGAGATAACAGAATGAAACTGGGATTTTAACTGCGAGTGATCAGTATACACAAATATTTAAACCATGGTAAAATCCCCTAAAAAGGGATGTTTTTCCCCCTGAGCAGGAAACAGAGTTTTAGAGCAATGTGGGAGGCTCAGAGTTGTACTTTTGGGAACTGCTAGTTTAGTTGTTTAAGCTGCAGAGGGAGTTGGTCAAGAGCTGAGTGGAGCTTATTTAGCTTTTTCCAGGTTCTCAGTTGCTTATGGCTAAGGATTTGCAGCATCATGATGGAAACATCAGGACCATACATTGGATATTCGTAGAGAAAAATAACTCCCCAGGTTATAGTTGCAAGTCTGTTTAGGAAGTTACTTGCAAGTGTATGCTTTGGATTTAGTTTGCCCTTGGAACTCTCTGTCTTGAATAAAAAACTTCACTATTCTTGCTGCTGCTGGATTTTCCTGTGACCTGTTTGTTGTGTTGGTGTGTCTGTATGAAGCTGGTGCTCGTGGCTGTCTCTAAGGGCTGGTGGGAAGACACAGAGTGTGGTGTTGTTGTGTGGTGACCTCCCTGCTGCCTTGCCCTCTGTCTGGTTTGGGTGCCTTGGTTCAGCATTTCAGTCCCATAAATTGAAACTGAAGCACAAAGGAGTGTGATCTTAGGGTTTAATCTAGGAAAGGCTGAGATCATGAGCTGAAGGAGGAAGTTGGAAGTAGTAGTGATGTCAGTCCATTTATGACTGAGTGGCTATTATGAATTACTCACAATGAATTTTAAATAGGCGTCGAGAAATAAACACTAATCGCTTTGTACTGTCTGCATTTACCCAAAAGATTGCATTTGTCCTCTTGGATGGAGATGTTTACTGTTACCTGCAAGCAGAAAATTAGACTTATCGCAGCACACGTGACTGTGATTACTTATTGAGGCTCAAACTCCTAGAGAAAATAAAATCTTGCTTACAAGAGGTAGCATTTTACTGGGAGTGCCTGATCTGGCCATGTACCTTGCATTTGCTGATGTCCTGTTGGTATCATGGTCAGTGCTACCAGTGAAATCCAGCACTTGCTCGTGTGTGTCATTGCAGGCTTCCTTATGAGGTGCTGGCGGAGCTGGAGCTGCCGTGGGGCTGTGGCTGAGCCCAGCTCCCCGAGGGCTGGCTGGCAGGCAGGGCGTGTAGGGAGGGTTTCAGTGAGTCTGACTTCATCACTTCAGACACAGCTCTGGCTGTAGCTGAATTAGCTGAGCCATAAATTGATGGGCCTTGTGATGTCACCTGCTATTTCAGCAAAATTTGTGATTCAGAGCAAAGGCTACACATCACCCAAAAGTGTCCTTAGAGTTTGAAAAGAGTGGTGTGCAGGTTTCTTTGAATGTGAATATTTAAAATTAATTTTACAGCTAATTTATCCTTCATCCCATCCATCTTCTGTTCTGCTGAGTAATTGAAGAGTTCATTGAGGTCTGAAACTGGTCATGACAGTATCTGAGGTGTTGGGAAATAGAAGAGGAGACAGTTCCTAAATGATGAGATTGGCTGGTGTCTGGTGTTGTTCCTGTCATATTTCAGTGCTACTGGAATTTTGTTTTCACGGAGCTGATAAAATGTTAAGGGTCTTAATGTATTACACTGGCATCTTTTGAAAACAAAAATAGAAATTCAGTGTTGTGTGTCTGATGCTACCAGGCTTTCTTCCAAGATTGTAATGACAAGATAACAATGAAGCTGAAAGTGTCAAATGACCTGAATATGTTTTCAGTGAGCCTGAGTTATTTTGATTCCTCTTAAGGAGAGGCAGGAGGCTTTCAGGGATGGAAATACTCATGGTAGGAGAAAAACAAACTTCAAGATGCAAATTTCACAGAAGCAAACTTGACAAATGCAAGCCTTATACCAGTTTCTAGAGGTATATACTTAGAGCTACAGACTTCTGTCTCTTTCAATGTGAAAGACTTGACAATGGGCTTGAGAAGGTCCGGATCACCTGCTGCTGCTCAGGGGAATTTGTGGAATTTTCATAACGATTTCATATGCTTTCCATAGGGGAGACACCATTAATTGGAGGTGCAGAGCTTGCAGATTCAAGAGATCCTTGGGTTTGGTTTTTCATGGTTTCATGCATGGTAGTTTTAAGATGAGTCGAGATGACATTTCCTGCCACTGTCAGTAAATTTAAAATAAGTGAAGAAGTTAGGCTTTTCTTACATTGTGCTTTATTCACTTCATTGGTATTTATCTTCCCCATTGAAACTGTGGCTCTGTGAAAATACTTAAAAGTTAAGGGTAGTTACTGTAATGAAAAAATGGCACTTGTGATATAGAGCATAGAAACAAAGTACACAACATAAATCCACACCACTGCTTTTATGGAGAGTTTTGCCTGTGAACCAATTTAGGTTATTTTTTTGTATGTACTTTACAGGTTAGGTATAATGAAAATTTTTCAGTGGGATATTGCCAATGCCAATGAGAAACAAAATCTGAGGTAACATGGGCAGTAGATTTTATCTGTGTAAGCATAGATGTATCTTAATAGCTCAAAGTAACTGATAAGGACCATAAGGAAAAAATAAAATAAGCAGAAGAGTTTAACAACCTAGATTCATGGGGCATAATTTTTGAGCAGAAAGACAGGAGAGGAAAAGAGAGGATCTTTTAAGGTGGCTCATAGAGGCAGTGTAATCTTTGATGACTCTGACTGATAACTAACTCTCAGATCCCATTTCTTTAAATCTTAGAAAGTTTGGGTTAAAATTTGACTAATTTTTGAAAAAAATATGCTGGAATAGTGGTGTGGGTTTTTTGGTCTTTTTTTTGTTACTATCTTCCCCCACCTACCTATCTGGGTGCAAAAAAGATTAATTCAACTGAAAACACTCATTTTTTTGGTGACGTTGTATTCTCGTTGAAAAGTTTTGGTGCTGTTTAGTTGATTGCCTGGTTTCTAAAATCTGCTGCAGTTAAAGCTGGCCTTGAAACAGTATGGTTTCATTGCTGACTCTTGTTTTTAGCTTATTTTGTGTCTCATTGGCTGGAGGCATCTTTCCCAGCATTAGAGTCTCTAATGGAGCATGTCACAATTTGAAGTCAATGAGAGCAACATCTAAGCAATCTTGAAAACATTATTCATCTTTGCTTTTGCTTTTACTGCTCTTCTGTACATTATAATTATGTGATATATTTTATTTCAACAACACTCACACTCATATTTTCTTACTAAAATTTTAGTTTTGATTTAATATTAAAAAGCTGTTTTCTGAAATTGTAATAAATTGCTTGTATACAAATGGGGATGTGGAAGAAAAATTGAGAACTCTTTTTGAGAAATTACAGAGGAGAAAATTCTCTGTGTAATAAAATAAGTGGTTATTTAAAAGTTAAATATGGGACCCATTACATCAGGGTATCCACTACTGCTTGCATTGTTAAATATAGCTATCTATCTGAAGAAAAATGGTTGCCTTTTCACAATGGATATTGCAGCTGGTGAGATGTCCTGTTATGTAATTTCTTCCTTCTGATTTAAGATTTCCTCTGATTCAATTTAATAGTACTTAAGGTTTTGAGTTTTAGTACAAACTTGCAAAACATCAAAGCGCCCTTCAGTTACTTGGGAAAACTGGATTATAGGATTCTTGCTGAGGTCAAAAGGAACACCCTGTTTGTTTTATGTGCTCTCAGGATCTCTGGACAAGTTTTATAAGTGTAATGAACTGAAGTAATCTGGTCACTGCTTAACTCAAAATAACAAAAGGAACTGTGTGCAAATATAGTATAAAGAATACCAAAGGGAGAAGTTATACCCATGTGGAAAGAGGGGACAGAGGATACTGCCTTTTCTTTGCCTCATGTGAACCTCTCAGGATCTAAATTTTCATAAACTTAATTTTGCTGAAAGACAGTCTTGATAAGCTGAAGTAATGATGTTTACTTAAGTATTTGGAGGACTGTAGAATAACTGAAAGGAATTAGAATTATTGTCTTGAGTCTTAGCATGATTCCACTACTGTAATTGTTCCACTGATGGTCTTTTTAACAAAATGTTGCTCCATACTGTAGAAGATTTGAAAATGTTGGAGAGTTTTCTTTGAGTTGATACTAAAATTTTCAAATGTTCTGAAAAACAAATCCAGGGATACAAGATGTGGTATAACATTAAAAGTGAGGACTAATTTATTTTTCAAATTATAATATAAATAGCTAAAACAAAATTGTCAGTACTACTCCACTGGTTTACTTTTTTAATTTGTTCACAAATATACAAATGTATCTTGAATACATCTGCTTTGTACACTGATTTATGGAAACTTAATTGAAGTAATGTATTTAGTTTTCCATGTGAATGAATTAGTTGTATCAAATGAGTTAAGCGTGTAAGTGTGTGTGGAAAGTGTCAATATATGTGGTCATGTTTTACTTCAAACAAACCTAGATGACATGTCAAGTTAATTTAATAATTAAAAAAAAATGAAAATTTGTAATGCCTTTATTATGAAAGTCTCTAGGGGAACTTAAAAATACTTATTATGTATTTTTCAATATAAAAAGTCTTCATTTAGAAACTAGCATCTGAAGTCTTTGTATGACGTTGGAAAAATACTCCTCTGTTTTAATGAATTTCATGAATGTTAATAAGTCAAGCTGTGTTTAGACAAGGTCTTGCCTCTTTTAAGTAATGTTTTCCAACAACTTCTCATTCTTTGAGACCATTATGTAGATCTTGTGATGTCACAGCAATCTCCTTGGTAACACAGACGTCATTAACATGAAGCATAAGCAAAGCTGTCTTTATTCAAACCACTTATTTATTTATTTATTTGAAAGAATAAGAAAAAAAAGTAGGTTAGGAAAAAACCCTTTCATCTTTGAATATTTTCCGAGATAAAATAATATGAGAACTTCTGATTTGAAACTAAAATAAGGATAATTTTCCCCAAAGAAGGATCTATTCCCAGGTGTGCTGATGAGGGAAGAGGGACCTGCATTTGAGCTCTCTGTTCTAGGAAGGTTGCAAAACAGCTGCTGCAACAAGCTAAATTTGTTGTTGCCTCTACTAGAAGGTTCCAGTTTTGTTTGTTTATATAATTGTATATTTAGTCAGTGAACACAGGTCTTGAATACAACAGAAAAATGTCATCAAAACATTTCTTTAGTGTAGTATATATAAAAGGATCATAAAGGAATACTAAGTGGTATTCTCGTCTGAAAAGTGTTCAGGATCACCTGCTGCTATAAAGACCCTGAGTACCTACCCTTTCTACAGTAAATTTGCAAAACAGTTTTTTATTCTAAAAAGTGCTTTTTCGGATGGGGTTTTTAACCATTTTTCAGCTTAATGTTTTGGTTTTGATGTTACATTATGAAAAGTTAAAGTGAAAAACAACAAATGTGAAACTTTACACAATTACTTAATTTTTCTACCTAAACGAATCAAACTTGCTACCATATTCACTCTTGTAACCAGGTAAAATTTTAAAATTAACCTCACTTTTTAAAACAGTAGTCTGTTCTAAAAGAAAAACTGTGTGAAGATCATAAAGCACGTGTTCCAGGGTTGACTGAGGGGACTTTCTATGGAAGCAAACCTCCAGAAGCTAGCTAATTTCAAATTATTCACTGTGTGCTTTCAGGAACTTCTTTTGAAGTGCTTTCAGTAGTCAGCTATAAATTAGCAGATTAATGCAACCTCTGATCTGGGTTGCATTTGCATAAGAATTAAATCCCTATGAGTATTACATAGATAAAGCACTACAGTCTGTCATCTGTAAGGATGCTGACTAAAAGTGTTCAAAATACTGAAGAGGTTCACCGAAGTTTTCAGCTGGAGTTTTAACGTCTACGCATTTTTAGCAGGAATTATATAAAGCATTAATTTACTATGAATATGCTTATTCTATAGTTTTAATATGGTCTGGTTAGCCATCAGGCATTCTCTCTGTCTGGCTTGCTGGGCTCTTTGCACCCTCCTGCTGCAGCAGCAGGGTTATAATCCTTGGCACCATGATTCCTCTTCCCCCACAGGCAGCGGGTGGTTTATGCCCCGAGTCAAGCAAGGAGCTGCAGGGATGTCTGAGGCTTTTTTCTCTTGTGAAACACTCCTCCCAGGTGCTATTAAGTGGCGTGTACTTAGCTGTGATACCGCAAGTGGGTCCCTTCCCTGACACATGAGCTGTTGTATCTGAGACTGTAAACATCTAAGCTCTCATATGACATTGGATAAGCCTAATCGTCCTTATCCATGGTATGCAGTGAGCTCATGTCTCCAGGATTTGCAAGTAGTGACAGTTCTGCAGATGCCTCTTCAACTTGCCAGCATCTCAATTTTCCTTTCAACTAGAAAGCATTTCTCTAAAGCAGCTACTTGCTTTTGCTGAAAAAAAGCTATAAATAGAATAACATTGTAGGAATTAAATAGGTTAAAAGAAAGAAAAGAACCTAATCTAGTTATTATTTTGATATGAGATGACCACTACATTCTTATTAAAAAGAATAGTTATTACAAGTCAAAAGCAGCTTGGGCTTCCCTTGCATCTTTACTTGCTTTTCCTAAAAGACAGGCACTAATTCAAATGAGAATCAAAGAACTCAGCCTATATTATCAGATAATTTGATGTTCTGTATAATGATTCCCTTTTAGTTGACAAACCCTTTCTTTCATAGTTTCCAGTGTGCAGTTCTAAGTGTGGCTGCTGCCTTCCCTGCTTGCCTCATCCCCAGTGGAGTGCTGTTCACATTAGAGTGGCTCTGCATGCATGACGGGCTCTGTCTTTTTTTCTGAGGGGTCAGAAAATGGCCACGCCAAATTTAGTTTTCATCAGAGCACTTATGCATTCCTCTGGGAATGGCTTGTGCATATATACCAGCTTGTTAATTGTAACTTTCTTCTTTTCCTTGGCAAGGATGAGTTGGGTGGAAGTCTGGGTTTCAGTGCACACTGATGTATGCTAGCTTGGCTAGAATAAACCATGGAGAGGGACTGATGCTTTTCATTCTGATCTGGAGATATCAAAATGAAATATGGTAGTTCCTAATGGAAAAGATGCATGAGGACAAACTTGACTGAATCCCATATTATTTCTCTAAATGACAGATAGAAAATAGTCCCCATTTTGTTTCCCATCTAGACGTCTACTTACTACTGCTCTGTATTTCATTTTGGTAGTTTTCTATGATTCTCCAAAATGTAGGTGTCAATTGAAGCAATGTAATTTTCAGAAAAAGTGCTTTGAAGTATTGGGTTTATGTAACTTAAGATCCATTTTTATCATGAATATGTTAAAAGCTTGAGAAACTGAACTGAACCGTGCATAGCCTTGTGATTATGGATTTATTCATATACAGTCTTGAACAGATAAGGATTGGTTGCAGTGAAGGTGGGAGAAGGATAATGTTTATTTTAATCTCTATGTTTATTTAGATGTTCTGCAGTGGCAAATAGTGCACATCAGTGATCTTAAACACATTGTACCTCCCATTTGAAAACTTCACAACGAAGAAAGTTTGTGAATATCTTGATTTCTAGAGTTTTGGCATAAAACATTTCAATATTCATGCATTACATTTCTACTTTATATTGTAAGTTTTTTTATAAAAAAAAGCAAAATTTTTATGGAATTCATTTCCTTGCATACATATACTTTATAAGATTCTAAGAACTTGAGAAACAAGAAAATTTGCTACTTGTATTTTTCCTTTCTTTACAACTTGTCTAAATATAAAATTCTTTTTGATTCAGAGCAAGTGTCAATTAAATATGTTTTATTCTTAACCAGCAACTTTGTTCAAAATATTGCAATTGCATACACATAAAATGATAACAGTATTATTTGCTGAAGAATGTGCACCATAGAGATGACCATACTTTGTGGAGCTTTCTTTGTGAGACTTAAAGATAGTTTTATTAAAACCTTAAGCTAGTGTAATGTAGGGAATATCGAAAGAAATAAAAGTTGTAGAGGAAACCCTACATTTTTGTCTGTCCTTTTTGCAAAATAATTGTCATTAGTGAAATTGAGTTTTCTGTATGAGTGATCTTTGATTTTTAAAAGGAAAAAAGAAAAGGGCTTAACACTGAAAACCCTTTTCTTGGTGTTGTGAGGTTTCCTTCAGATTCTGCATCACTTTTGATGAATGCATTTACATTCCAGTGCTGAGAAATAACTTTCCATTTGGGAGCTGGGTTGATGTGAAAACAGGAATGTGGAGGCCCAGGGTGAGGGGACAGGGCTGAATGCTGATAGAGAAGCATTCCCTCTTCAGTAGCTGCTGCCTCCCCTGTGAGCTTTGAAAAGAGCATCTGTGTGAGCGTGCATGAGGATGTCTGGGGACCTGGGGAAATGGATGGGTCGTGTCTGGAGAAAACTGCCTTGTCCTCCAATGTCATGATGATAAGAGAAAGAATAGAACAAGTCACCTCAATACCTGCATGCTTTTGGCTGTCTCTATGTGTAAGTGCTTATAAAAATGCATGTGTTGCTTGTGGCTTCAGATGTTTCGTTTAATTGAAGTGCTTTGTTGTTTTGTTTTATTAGTAAATCTATTAAATTTGAAGGGGAATAAATGCAGACAGTGGTCCTAAGTTATTCTGTTGTTGTTTGTTGGCCATAGGCACATTTAAACTACTGTAGTTTCACAGTAGCGAAGAGATTTTTAAATTAAAACTGAGACTGTAAACTTGGCAAACATAGAAACCCTTAATTTTCATTTAAAACTTCTCTGCTGTTAACAAGCATGAAACCTGAAAACTGATGCCTCTGTTCTTTAGCCAGCTAAAGAACATGTTTTCAGTATAATATGTATCTTTTCAGTATAACAAGTTGTAAGTTGAGAAATGTATGTGGTAAGATACACTTATGGATAGGGGAACTGTCATCTCTGATCAGTGTAAATTCAATTTAAGAATGCATTAAAATGTGAAAAATTGTAAACTACTTTCATGGGTTAAAATATCTGCTTTTAATACATAGTGAGAAAAAAAGTTTTTTTTAAATGCTAATGACTTTAGTTGGAGGTAATGCTTTTGAATAGTCAAGTGGGAAATTAGGCTTCTGTCAATTGTTTAAAGGAATAGTATAGTTATGGGGAAAATACCTGGCTGTTCACTATAAAGTGGATTCTGTAAATAATATTTTATATGTCTTTAGGTAGTTGTTTAGGTTAATTTTTTTTTTTTGGAGGGGGTGGTCGGTGGTCTTGTTATTTGGTTTTTTTAATTAAAGTAGGGTTATATTCACATCATGCATTTGGTATCCCTATGTGAATGCAAGAACTGTGATAGAAAAGGACTCCAGAAGTGAAATTATCTCTAGGACAGGTACTGAGGAGAGCATCTGTGAAGCTTAATACTTGGGAAATGTCAAGTCAGAAATTGTGGCTGTAGGGGAGAAAAGTGTTGGAAAAGCTGCTGCAAAGCAAGGTTCTCTGGAGAATGTAGGTGAGGCAGCAATATTCTGACCAGGCAGCCCTTCTGGCTTTCTAAATTACTGTTAGAACCTCTGCATTCCATATTGACAGCTACAAGTGCAAGAATTTAAACTGCCTTATCTTCCTTTGGTGAAATTCTCTTATGCACGTCACCGATTTAGAGAAAATAGTTGCAAAGTTGTGATTCTTTCAGATGTAACATTGCCTTAATAGTTGCAAACAAACTATGTTTAGGAGTTGAAATTAATAAGGCTTAATAAGACAATTTTGATTGAAATGGAATAGTATAATACAACCACATGTGAAGTGCATATCATGTAAAATTCTCTACTGCATTTTAAAAACAAAAATGGGGTTTAAGCTTAAGCTCCCTGTATGCGCAGGCTTGTCTCACCCTAACAGCAAGGGAAGAAGTAAATTTGTCAAAGCCCTGGTCTATTGAAACCTGCTAATAAAGGCTTTCTGCATTGTACTTTAGCTAGCCAGTACTTTTGGTGACTACTTTGTGAGAAATCTGGGTAGTCAAACTCACTTTCTATGGGAAGTCTGGCATCAGAATTTTGTGAAGAATATTGTTTAGTCAAAATTACTGAAATAGAGCTGATATTAAGAAGATAATCAATCAGTCTTTCCACTGAAGCTTTATTTGCTTGGTACTGTTTCTATGTGACACCTAACATCTCACAAGCCAGCTTACATGCCTGCTCGTGGTCCCTTGTATGAAGTTCTTCTGCTGGTATTTCAGAGAATGGCTCGGGTTGGAAGGGACCTGAAAGATCAGATCATTCTAAATCCCATGCCATGAGCAGGGATACCTTTCACTGGACCTGGTTGCTCAAGAGCCCCATCCAACCTGGTCTTGAACAATTGGAGGGATGGGGCATTCACATCTTCTCTGGGCAACCTGTTCCAGTGCCTCACATTCTTGCAATAAAGAATTTTAGTAAAAGAATTTTACATTTTGGACTTTTTTATTAGCTCGGTAAACAGACTGTATCATGTGCTGGGTATTTGGTGCTTCTTATTGCATGCTAATGTTTCAAATAACATGTTTTCAAGGAAATTGAGTTTGTTTGATGGCTTCCTCTACTGAGTGGCTAGTTACTGCAGCTGGGGATTTTGGAGAAGACTGAAGTACTTTTTTGTTTGTCTTTTATTTTTGCTCCTGTGGGAAGCTCTGGTAAATAAATTCAGATACAACTTAATGACTTTGATGTCAGTCTTATGATTTGAAACAACAGGATTAGCAATGCTCTAAGATGCCAGCTGTTTCTCAGAGCTGCATGTCAAACCTGTGTTCGAGTGTGGTTCTGCAAGAGATGATACTGTGATGGATTTTCTACCACAGTCGGAGATGGACAATTCTGAAGTGCCCAGATGTAGTGGATTGTAACAAGAGAGTTCCCTGATTTTCACTGATTATGTGAATTCCTCACTGGTGATGAATTTTCACCAGAGACTGGAAGTCAGGATGTTCAGCTGGTGTGGCCATCTGAGAACTGCAACACTTGAAAGGTCATTTAACTTTCTTGTGCCTTGATTTACTTGTCTTCTTTCTTACAGCACTTCACAAAGTTTAGAGAGTTTGTTTACAGCCTGAAGTGCCTTGTGATCTTTGGTTAAAGATCATATACACATGTGATGCACTGTCTGCTCTGATAAATTTCATGCTGTCATAGGAGTCTGAATGGTCCAAGAATGGTGTAGTTATGTGCCGTGAGAACCAGTGTGTTACTTGGGGGCAGAAACTGAGGATTTTCTTTATAATAACTGAATTCATGCCTTCTGTCTTAGTATGTTGACTGCTTGTTCCCTGGTGCTAAAAGGTAAAATCAAAACAAGTTATTCAAGAATAGAAAAGCACATCCAAAACACAGCTTTTCATTTTTACTGTGTTTGCTAAAGCTTGTAACTTTTGCATGTCAGCAGTGATTAGCAACAGACAGAAGTTTAAAGTTGATACTTCGAGACAGCAATAGAGGAGGAAGAAAGGTGGAGTTGAAAAGTGTATATGCATTTTTTGTTGAAATGAGTGCTTGCTCTGAGGCTACAAAAATGGGTTGGCAAAATTACAGCAATATGTGTTTTCTAAGTGGGAAGAGAATATTTGTGTGCTTCCAACTAGAATATCAAATAAGTTGATCTATTAATCACAATTTTTTGCATTTTTGTTTTTCAATCAATGAGTTGATTTACTTTCTCCTTTCTTTACTCTTCCTTTCTGTTTCTAACGAAAAACTGTGGTATGAATCAGACTGTTGGCCGAGAAAATAAGTTTTGACACTTGTACAACAGTTTAAATAATCAGTATAATGGCTTCATTTTCTGGTGTCTTTAAGAGTAGTTGAAATTGTATAAAATTCAAGATGGTGTTGTTGAGTAAAGAGCTCTGTGTTTTGTTGCTGGACTGTAGGATGAAGCATGTGTTTGCCTCCAGGAAAATAAACATTTTGTCCAGAGACTTCTTTATTGAATATTTCTTTTCAAGAGGCCTAGTATTCTGGAAAATTTTTTCTATTGTAAAAGTCCCATGTACCATTAAATACGATTATTATTTTGATGAATAAGCACAGCTGGCATTTCTTTTCAATATCTGACTGCCTTCTTTTCGAGCCCATAAATGTGCTGTTGTCAAGAGATTAGCCTTTGGGGTAGCAGTTAAATTGTTCATTTCTACTAATCGCCAGGCGGGACAGGAGCATAGATATGAACTAGATAGACTCTTCATATCTGTGGAACATAGACTGTTCTGAATGATGTGTGAACTGAACTGCAGTTTGTGAGTTAGGAAATAAAGCTTAAAACAGTTACCTTTCACAAACACTGTAGCTTCAGTGTGTTGCCACATGGCAGCGTTGGTTAAAATTCAGATGATGCAGTTTTGTCGAGTTCGATTTGTGTTTCGAGGTGTTGCTCTGAGGGCTTCAGACAGGGAGGTTTCCCACGTCTGTTGCACAGTGCCAAGTGGAAGAAAGGGAAAGGCCATGTAGTTATATTGGCTCTCAGCTATTTAGGGTGGATTGGTTACAGCAAACTTAGAGGGGTCCTGAGGTTGCAGTCATATTGGTGTCTGTCCTGCTCTCCAGTCTGCGATGGGAAAGGTCTGGCATTGACCTGGCATTCTTACCCAGAAGAATCACACATCCCCAAAACAAACTCTAGCTGGCTGCCTTTCTTCCACTTTGATGGTGTGTGGTTAAGGATCTAACTGTAGAGGTCCTGGATTTCGCTGAATCATGTACTGGTTCTCTGCCCTCCACCTTTACATCTGCGCTTTGAGGATTCTTTGCAGTGAACCCTGCAGGTGCACAGGTACATCTAATACAGACAGAGCACTCCAGAAGCCAAAATAAAAAACTTTTCAGTTTTTCTCTTACAAGGAACAAAATAGTATAATGTTTAATTATTCCAATATGATGAGAATGTCTCATGAAAGGGCAGAACAACCTTTTGTTTTCATCTGTTTAATTTGGGAATACACTCATCTTCCTTATTTTATTAATTCATTTTAAGTGATTTTGATCAGCCTTTCAATTCTTTCTTTGGTATGCCAGTTAGCTTTTGTTAAAGAAATGCAGGTAGCCTAGGTAACTTAATACTGTAATGCCAGAAGATACTAGATCAAACTCTTTAATGCAGTTCAGAATCAACTGTGCCTCTTCAATAGACAGCTCTTGATTGACGCTTGTTTTGGTGTTAATAGACTTATTTAGCAAATACTCTTAGGGGACTATGTAAATACAAAATAGACAGCTCTCAGTGTCCTTGGGTCTCAGTTAATTGTCAAAGAACATATGCATGAAACCTGTATTGTGCACAGGTTTGTATGTTTTTTCTCTGCTTTACAATACCTGGCTAAGGTGTAAATATGCTTTTGAATTCTGTTAAAGCTCTGATTTCTTTTCCAACTGAAATATTTTTGTTTTCCAGTTTTGGCAAGCGTTCTGCCGGCAGCTTCAGACGTGGATGTGAATGCATTGTTTTAGAGCCATCTGAAATGATTGTGGTAAGAATATTTTCAGTCAGTTGCTTTCAAATTTTACAGACCAGCTTTGGTAACACTTAGCTTCCAATAAGACTTGTGATTTTCTGGTTTCCACATGATCTTTTAATAAATATAAGATGTCATACCTGTAATATATATTGTTTTTACATTTACTTTTTCAGATTTCTTGTAAAACTAAAGTTTTCTTGTGCTGGCAGAATAGTGTGTGGGTTTTTTTTTTTAAACAGCTTCATTATTACTATTGGTAAACATAGATGCTTCAAAGTATTAATCTCAGGTTAGTTTAAGTAATTAATGTTTGAATTAAATTTAATCTCACCCGTCTCAGGTTTTTAAGAATAACTTTGAATGTTTTTAAATTCTGTCAACCTTCCTGGGTGAAGGTGAGGCTATTTTGTTAGCAGCATCTGCTGTAGTCCGGTGACTGAACATTGTCTCTGAGGCTTAAAGGGCTTGAAAGTTTTAGTTAGCACCTCAGGGCACATCATCTGAACAAATGCAGAATTGGTGAGTTAATTTTTTTTTTCTCTGTCACAGAGATAGAGATCAGTTCATAATACAGGCATGACAATTATCTGAGCCGTATAGATAGCTTAAATACAGACTGTGACACTAACCATTCCTTTCCTAAAAAGTAACAGTTTCTGTGAAACTTGTGGAAGCTCGGGAAAATGTGGTATTACTTTAGGATTGTACTTGTTTATTACCAGTTTGTGTAACTCTCATCTGACGATTTGGGAAACAGTGTTGTCCCAGTTTTGTTTTCTAGAAGTATACAATTTCACTGGTTGTAGCTGTGTGAATGTCTGCCTGTTTCACATGCACTTTTTAAGTTACAAGGAAGGGTGGTATAAAGATAGGTATTGGGAAAGGAGATGACTAAACAACAAGAAATTTTTTTGACTGATGGATAATGTTAGGTCAGAGGCATGTGTTTGCTAAAAACTGTAGCCTCTACAGTTTTGGGAAGATGAAATTGAACGCTTCACTCAGGCTTTCAAAGTAGTAATTGTACTTTAGATAGAAAGAATCCTATCCCCAGAGCTGTTTGGGCACACAAGAGGTGTAGCAGGGTGTGAGTGTGAAGGTGTCAGACATGAAACAGATCCTCCCTGCAGAGGGGGTAAACACTGCCTGCTCTTCTGGTGAACCAGGGGCTGTGCTCATCCATTTGAGTTAGCGCACTGAAAGCTGTGCTTTGTCACGTGGGCTGACTGATGTGTGACACTTATGGCATGGATAAGCTGCAAATTCATGGGAGTATTTTGTCTAACATTTTCTTGTTGAAAGATGTGCAGGAACCTGGCAAGGTGCTCATCCTTTGTTCTGAGGGATGGAATTGAAGGACAGCAATTAACTGAATTCTCCTATATAGTCAATGCTGGAAGCTGTGATTTTTTTCTTCATTTCCTTGTTAGTCTCAAATAACTTGAGTAAGATTTCTATTAGTAGGGTAAACACAGAAGAGATGTTGATTTTCAGCCAAATTACTGCAAAAAGATCATTCTCTTCTGGGAAAAGCAGAATTATTTGTTCAACTATTTTCATGGCAGCATACTGGTGTGTAGTAAAGTAGTCTTCAAACTCCGTAGACAGTGAAACTGAGAAGACTAATTTTATACTAGGATACACCTAATAGGTATTTTTTATTCTCCCTGTTATTGTTTTGAAGTGAGTTTTTTAATGCACAAATCCAGTCTGTTAGAAATCCTTTTATGCCTTCAAAATATTTGAAATAATAAAACCAGTCCTGCCTGAAGAGTGAAGCTTTTGCCATGGATCAGTTAGGGAAGATGCTGAACAGATGTCAATAGGGAAACAAGCAAGTGTTCTCTTGTACCAGTTTTCTTTCTGTAATGTATTGATGGGTGAAATGTTTGTATTTGTGCAAGCATAAGAAAGGGGTGAGGAAGAGAGAATTTTTCTTCTGTCACTTCTGAGAAGTGATCATATTCTGTAATCCTTTTCATACTAACGTTGTTCTATTTCTTTTTTAGTAGTGATTCCACACTTAGTGCTGAAAATGCAGCAAAGTCAAAACTGGCTGCTGTTTTTTGAAAATAGGATTTCTTCTGTTTCAAACAGGAAGAAACATTTTTCTCTCTTGTGGGGAAAGACACACTCTCTTGCATCTGTTGTAGGTTGATTACATGGAAGAAAATGAGGAATATTTCCAGCGTCAAGCATCTCACAGGCAATCTCGAAGAAGGTTTAGGAAAATTAACCAGAAAGGAGAGCGACAAACAATTATTGACACTGTTGACCCTTATCCTGTGGGGAAACCACCTCTACCTAGAGGCTACCACACGGTAAGCTGTCTGTATTTATGGTTCACAAAAAAACATAAACAGGAGAACTACTGAAAACAACACAGTGAAAATGGCTAAACTTGCTGGTATCTTTCAAGTGTGCTTCTCTAGGGAGGTTTCCCTTCAAAATAACTGTGACTGTGGCTCCATCAGTACGTGAACACGTGTGCAGTTTGCATCTTAGTTCAGAGTTGAAAGTACGTTTCTTATGGCTGTGAATGTCGTGTATTATTTTTTAATGTTCCAGTCATCATGGGAAATTGTTGAGGAAATTCTGTTCTCATTCCCTTTGATATTAAGTTACAGTAGAATTAGTTCAGTGTGCTGTGTTAAAAGGTCAGTCAGTGAAGCACTCATTCACATATGTGATAACAGGTGTTGCCTGAAAAAGGACTGTGCTGCATTGCAGTACACCGAATTGGGTTAAATCTGTCATTTCTTTTTGGAATCGAGAACTGAAGTGTAAAATTTAAATTAACTTCTGCTGGTATTTGCCCCTTATACTTGGAATTTAGTGAGCTATATAGTTGGCCCATCATGCAGGAAATCATTTGGTCATTTTACTTGATTGCTTTTGGGGGTGAGGGAGGGAATCTATATATGTTTTCAGACTTTCTCTTGAGATGAAAATAAACTAATAGTTAAAACTTATTCCACAGAATATTTTATATGGCTTTTAAACGGAGAAAAACTCTATTAGATTAATATGTTTGTTTTGTATTGATTGCAACTGTGAGCAAAATACTGGAAAAGCTGTTTGTCTTTGGCTCTCATTTATTTGTTTATGCCCTAAATCTGGTAGAACCGTAAAGGCATGGGCATGAATGACTTTGTGCATATTTAATCTCATTGAGTTCCATGGGCTGAGTTTTGTACAATGTAAGCCATATACATATAAATTTGCAGGATGAAAACTTTAGTGGTTTTAAAATGCCATTTTTGGTACAATGCAGTTATTAGCTTTTTCAATTTTTCCTTCCTTACCCTTTATTCCTTGACTTGTTTGCCAGTTCACTGTACATTTAGTGTGTGTCTATAAGTGTGTAGATGTTTGATTACATCTGTTAATTATACAGGCTTTTCCTCATGACTTGGATAATTGCATTTTATGCCAACAATTTGGTTTTGTTTATACAACAGCTTTTAATGGTTTAATTTTCAGTGCAGTTTTAATTGCCTCTAAATTTAAGGTGAATTGAGCCAGTTCACTTGGTTTGAACATAAAACATTTTACTGGCTAGTTTTTGGGAAAAAAAAGTGATATTGAACTTTGTAGGAATTGCAGAAATAATTACTTTTGTTCATATTATTTAGATGTTTATGTTGTTCGTTAGATGTGTGTGATTTGTACTTAACTCTAGAAGGGCAATATTTAGATTACACAGTGCCAATTGCATTCATAGGTCCTTGCCTGTTGTATAAATTTCACTTTAGGTGTGCCTGATGAGTTTTTGTAAGCTTAACTGATACTAAAAGCAAAAGTCCATCCTGTGCTATTCTGTTGTGCAAGTTCATAATGGTTTTGTGTATGTGCTGGGAAATCCATTGCAAGCAAGATTTCATATTAAGAAAGAAGAGATTGCCAAATAAACTGTAAAATTTACAATAATTACAGTGAAATGTTGCTTTTCAAAGTGTAATATAATGCTTATGACTGGCTTTATTATTTTTTCAAGACAAAGAGAGTCAGATAATCTCAAATGAATTTTAAAATGTAGTTATGATTTTTCATGCTGGTCCATTTCCTTCAATTTTTACAGTGTTTGGTGATCTTGTAGACATTATTCCCTCGTTCACTTCAACTAGCAATGTTGCTTCTATTGCTTTAACCATACATGTTACAGGCTGCGTTGTCTTTTTGCCCTTCCTATTTTATGTCCTTTGACCTCATTTTATTGGTCTTAATTTCTTGAAAAATTGACTGGAAAAAGTGGGATTTTTTGGAAACACACAGGAATTTAGGACATATTATAGCACATACCTTGTGGACTTGTTGCCCATCCGTTCTTTGGTCAGCATCTGTCAGGATGTTGTCTTTGGTTTTGATTAAAAAAAGATGGAAGCATTAAATTAAGTTAAATTGAAAAAGGATTAATATTATATAATTTTTTTCAAGTTTGCTTTTCCTTGTGCATGTGTTCTAGTTTAGGTGTTACAAATAAGAAACTCAGATTAATAAAGCTCCTTTCATAATATCCTTGAAATCTTCACAATGTGCAATTTTCTTGTATTCTGTTTTACCCTGAGTCCATAGAGTTAGCATGTAGAATTATTATTTTGGTTGTTAATAAATAATTATGCTTTATTTGCAGTGGGCTCTGAATGCTTTTCTTCAGAAGGTTCAAACAGTATTTTCTGAAGAAAGCTTTCTATATCAGAAGCATAGAGCGAAATGTAGAGATGAAATGCAGATGCATGGTGTGCTTTTCAAGAATTCAAAATTAAATGCAGTGCTCTCAGTTGCAGCATGGCTTTCTGCAGTAGAGCAAACTTATATGGGATGGTGGACCCTCATTAACATGATTTTAACATTATCTTCATAGTGGTGGAATGTACTATGGCATGTCTGATAATGTTCATCTTTTCCTTTCCTCCTATATGGCATTCATTTCATTTTGGCTCACAGGAATGCACTAAACCTCAGGTATTGTAACTTACTGTGTATGGTCCACTAACAATTTACTTGTGGGTTTGCAGTGTGATGCCATAATACTGATATGACATTATGACTAAAATTGCCTTCTAGCCTTTGCTTTGATGGTTCAGCAATCTCATTGTGGTATAAAAATACCTGGTGAAATTTACTGACATTTACTGACAATGTCCCTTGCCCAGCTTGATTGACCTGCCTTGCTTTGACATCCTGTGATGTGTAGGAAATTAGAACTATAAACAAAGAATGTGTATCAAATATTTAGTGTTTGGCAGACACTTTACTCAGGTATCTCCTTCATGGAGATAAGGACTTAATCTTTGATTTTGGCTTAAAAAATTGCCCCCCTGTCACTCTTTTGTACCTGTATGTCAGTAAAAGGGGGAAATGGAGTGTGACAGTATGAACAGTAAAGAAACTAAAAAAGGCTTTGCCATGGTGTTTCTTGCTTGTCTTCCATTCTCATGGTTTCTACTGACTCAGTATAAAGATTCTGTATTTTCTAGGCCAAGTATGTCTAAATGGCCATTATCTGAAGCACAGCTTTGCAAACTAGGGAGAAGAAGGTGCCTAAATAAGTCAAGTATCTTGGAATGGTACCAAACCAAACAAAATATGGAAGTTTTTCCTGATATCAGACCTCAAATGCACTCAAAACCATCTGAAGATCTGAGTGGCATCTTTTAAACTTAAGTGGCATTTGCAGTTGCACTTGTCAATGCCAAAATAAATACTGAGCATTCATCAGATACCATGTTTGATAAGAATGTGTATTATGAAATTGTTAAATGTCCCCACTTTTATGCTTGAGAAATCTCTTGTGATAGAGCTGAAAACAAACTGAAACGACTTAATTTTTTAGGTTAAAAATTCTCCCTTTCTTCAAACATTGTTTTGGTCAATTCTCCTGGCATTTTTTTTAATCAGGAAATGTGTTTATTTTAAAAGTTCCTCCTGGATCACATTGTTAAATTCATTTATCTAAAACTTAGAGGGTTCAAATTTCAGTATATTTGCAGTATCATAGACAAATTATTTCTGGGCTGAAATGTTCTCTTGCTTCAGAATGTATAGCACACTCCTTTTAGGAAACCCAGTTCCTTACGTTCAGATCAGTGCTCCCCAGTTTTTCAGTGGCAGGATCCTAAGTAACCTATGGTTACTAAACCACTATGTTTAAGAGTGATAATGTACATCTCAAATTATGGTAGGAATTTGAAAGACTTTGTAGTATTTTATAACTTACCCTAATGTTTGAAAGATCATTTGAAGTGAAATCTAATGTTGTGTATTGGTACTCAGGCATGTTACTTTTGGAACAAGTGTTGGTGATTTCTAGGGTAAGGAAAATAGAAACTTTGTCATATATGGAAATGAAATGAGCATGTTTTACCACACAGATAAAATTACATCCTTTTATACCACCTTTATAGTTTGGTAAAATTGATCAGTTCTTTTGTGGGGGAAAAAAAAACCCAAAGCCAATAAGTTTGAGCGACTCTCACTTGAATCTAGAAAATGTTTGCTTGTGCTTCTCATGTGTCAAATATCTTTAACTAGATTAGTGTTAATGCCTCCTTACTTAATAGCAGAAATAGGATTTTAACTCCTGAATGTGGTTTTCATTCTGTGTGTACCTATATTCAAGGCTACATCATATTTTCAGTGCAAAACCTTTGTTTAGAATGACTTGATTGAAACAAGTGTGAACCCATTCTCCTGAGAACCTACATGGCTTTACTTCTGCTTTAGACTGTTGTTTGTTGTTGTTGTTTTTTTAAAATACTTTAAAAGTGAATTATCATCTGTGGAATGATTTTAATAAAAGATAGACTTTCTAATAATGTCTTACTGCCAATAAACTTTGTGGCTGCTTCAATGCAGCTGCGAAGAATTAGTCATGCTCAGTCTGAGTGTTGCTGAGCTGACTATTCTGTATATAATGGATGGAATATTGACATAAATTGACAAAAGCTTATAAAGGAATAATCACTTTGTCCAAAATAAGGTGCTGTTCTTTAGCGGCATAGAGATTACAAGCAGCTATTTGTAACTCCCTGGTTTGTGATAGTCTGTGTCTCTCCAGACTTGGTATGTAAACTGAGAAGTGGGCTTTTACTAATCTGTACTGTAGCCTTTACTTTGCTGAAGGCAAAGTACCAAATCTTACCGGGGTGTATTTAAAGAGATGCAGGTAGGCCTGTAAGAATAATGCTGAAGCACCTGCGGATAGCCCTGAACAGAAGGGTGGCGTGTGGTGTTTTACTCTCTGTGAATCTCTCTGGATTTGAATTAGTTAACAGGCTTATGAAATTTGCTGCTAGCGCATTGTCAGCCAGGCTTTCTATAGCCAGCTGCTGAAATCACTGCAAAAGGGCTCTCCTTTGCTGCCTTTAGTAGCCTTCCTTATCCCATGCAGCTTGAGATTCTCGTGGGGTGACAATCCTTTTATCCGGTGTTGGAAGGAAAAGAGCGGCGGGCACGGAGCCGTCGGTAACCCCGGCTTCTGCCCCAGTTACAGGCATGGAACACTTTTATCCTCACACACTGCTGTGGAGCACTGTGAGATGTGTTTAGGGCAGACTAGTATTCCTTCTGGATTTTATTTGAAGGAGTTGACTGAAAATGTGAATGAGAGAAGGGCTGGAAATTATACCATGTCTGATGTTGCTGAGTCAAATCTGATCTGCTGCCATGACTCCCTGAAAAAATAAGCATGCGAGTTTTTTCTAGCTTTTTTTGTGTGTGTGCTATTTTTAGGAAAGGATAAGAGCCTACTAATTTAGTAGCAAATTGTAGAAAACTTTCTTCCTGCCTCTATCTTCTTTTATAACTAATAGTGCAAAGCATTGGCAAAGTAGCTTTTTTTTTCCTGGAGAGGTTTGGATTCCCATTGTCTGCCAAGATTCTAAAATACCTGGATTGAAAATTTATGTTCAGATTTTTCTGTTTTATGAAACAAATTTGCCTTTACCTTTCTTTTGTCTGCAAAATGACATTATAAAACTGTTGTATATCATATTGTTACATTTAGGAAGATTTGAAAAAAAAACCCATGATTTTTTTTTCTGCCTGATTTTGATGCAAAATCCTGGTTGTTTTCCTTTATTCAGTGTGTGGCTACTGAAGCAATATCGAAGTTTATAAGATGACAAGCAATGTTTTCTGGTTGTTAACACAGTAGATGAGAATTCCAAGAAGTTGATTCAATTTTTAGCACTTTGTTACAGAAGTCCAGTATAATTTGGGCTGAGGTTTAATGTTAAAAACCAGCAAAATACCATTGCTTCTCTGCATGTTTGCTTATTTTGTAAAACACGTATTGCTGCATGTCCTTCCATGGACCACACTACATATGATCATGAAATAACTCATATGTGCTTGCTTTTCAACAGTGTGGACTTTGCAGTATTGTGGTGTAGCTTGATAAACTGTATTCATGTTAGTGCATTGTATTTTACATAGTAAGTTGATGCCAGTGTCATAACATACTTAGTTGTCTTGTAGAATTTCACTTGTTTTAAATTAGTTTGAATCAGTAGAAACAGTTGCCAGATAACCAGTCTACAAGAAATCTGTTTAAAGGAACACTGCCAGTCTTTCAAGCCTGTAAATAGCTCTAAAAAGCCCTGCAGATTCTATGTTCCTGATGATTTTAGAAATATATAGAACTTCCATTCTAATACAAGATCACTTAATAAAACAAAATACAAACAGCAGATTCAGTCATGAGTATGCACGTTAACAATAAGTAAAGCTTGCTTTCAGGAAGAAAGAACCACATCTAAGAAAAGTATTTGGTGGGACAGTAGGCAAGAAAGTCTGGTAGACACAATGAAAGCTTTTCTTTGTGAAAGGGTGTAAAGGATGTGGAGAGGTTGGAGGGAAAAACAATTTTTTAAGCATCCTTGACCTTAGAAGTGTTGCAAGTGTATTTACAAAAGAAAACAGTGCCCAGAGAAACAAGTGGGGACAAATACACTTGGTTGTCAGAAATGTTTGGAGTGCAGGATGTTCAAGGGTTTTGGCTTTAGAGGCTCATACGAGTTATGGTACCTGGACCTATTTAAATAGATTCAATTTTGGAACTTGCTGGTAACTGATTTTTCCCCAGATAGAGGAAAAATGTGAAGAGGAAGGAAGCTGAGAAGGTTTTGCTCTGTGGCTTAGGCAAAATGAAAGCAAGGTGGTTGCCTTTATTTATTTTTCAATAAAAGTTGTAGTCACTGTTCCTGGTTATGACACAAATTAATGTCAGCAGAAAAACATAATTGTCTACACACCTAAATTTGCAGAGTACTGCTGATGAGAAGTAGCATGGTATGCAAAATTTTAAACATGTTAGCATAGATAATGCATACTTGTTTGCCCAAACAAATTTGTCTCTATTAATGACAAAGCAGTATAAAATAATTTATTTAACATTTCTAGTGTTCATGTTGAAAATAGAATGCACTGTATTGATTGTTCCATTAATAAAAGAAAGGGACTAGTTCTGAGCACTGCCAAGTGTGAGTGTCCTTTTACCAGGAAGGATATTTGTTAGGTTGCTTCTCTTCATGTACAAAATCCAGTGTGTGATTTCAAAAGCAACTGCTGTTATTTTTCCATGATGGTGATGGATCTGCTTGTGGTTGCAATTGAGCTTGGTGTGCACATCATAATGGCAAGTAATACAAAATACTAAATAGATATACATAGTCTTTATATTTTAACACATCCAGTAACATTAATTCCTGAAGAGTGTGACTGTGTTATACATGTTAGGTGCATTTTGAAGTGAGACACTACAAAAATTGTGGGATAATTTTACCTGAAATGCAAAATGCTTGAGATGTTTTGGGCAGCTTGTGGTAACCTTTTTTTATGGAGGTTGGATGTTTCTTCATGGGAACATCCACTGCTAAAATTATAATGGCAATAAGTAATTCCCATCCCTGTGTTCTGTGTGTTCTCGCAAAACACCACCTTATTAGCCTCACAGCTTCCCTTCTTCATCCATGTTGTAAGGGATTGTTACTGTTTCAAGTTATGTATTAAGTATTGTATTATTATTAATCTATGAGCAATGCTATAATTTCATTTTGCGTAGCACCCAGAGCAAAGCGAAATTGTTAGTTCATCATCCTTTTAGTAATTACTACTGGCAAGCTAATGCAAAATTAATGACATGCAGTGTGTTATTTACTCAACTGGCAGCTTCTGTCCGAGGTTGTCTATTTTTATAAATTACGTCATCCTTACTGCAGAACTCTTATATCCATTGGGATTTACTGTCCTTCCATTCCCTTTGGAAGGGCTCGCAGTGATGTCATAACTGGTTTTGTGATTGTGATTAGATGTGGAAACTCAGAGAAACATTGAAGCTGTGCAGTGTTTTCTGCAACTGAAGTGTCAGTAAGGGGGTCACTGAGGGGTTTTTTTTTACATATTAATGACACTAGGTCCTGTTTACAGCTTGTAGAGTTGCCAATGACCACACATATGTAAAACTTTGGTTAATAACAACCTAGATTTTCCAGAGTAGCATGATTTTATTGCTGCTACTGACTTGTGATGTACTCTTTTATACTGTATAAAAGGTTGTTTTTCTGAGATATAGGGTATAAAACTAAACGTGAGGTGTGTCATCAAAGCAGACAGTTGTTCATGCAGCAGAAAAATGGATTTTTCGTAACTATTTTCTAAATTGATCATTGTACAATGTAACTAAATACAAATATTGTATTTCTACCACTTGGATTTGAGGATCCTTGTGGGTCTCTTCCAACTCAGCAGATTCTGTGATTCTCTGATCAGAGCTGAGGAAAATTTAAAAAGCAAATATATACATGTGTAAAAGGATATCCTCATTAACATGGGGTTGTTCAGTTAGAAACACTGTTTATATATAAAGTACATATGGGGAAATGGGATATGTCATACTATATTTGTAGAATGCCAATACAGAACCTTTCAATGCTGGCATTTCTGTACAGACCAGTATCATGAGTGATAGAAGTAGTGCAGTTATTGGCCCATTAAAGGATGGAAAGAAGGTGTCAGTTCATTTTCTCCCCAAGCATCTGAGTCACTGTTATGTGACCTGAGCTTGAATAGTGACTTAAAGATAAAATTATTAGTATTATTAGGTGTTTCTGAGTACTCTTAATAAAGCCTTGTATTTGACTTGACTAATTTCAAATTATAATTTTGCTGAGTGGATTTCAAAGCTCTAAAAAAATGAACAAATTTAGTAGCTAAAATATCCTAAGCAATTAAGAAAGTATAGAATTGAAACATGGGGAGAATGTAATGTTCCAAATTCCAAGAAGGCAAATGGCATTCTGGCCTGGATCAGCAGTGATTGTCACCTTGTACTCAGAACTGGTGATGCCACTCCTGGAATCCCCTGTTAAGTTTTCAGTCTCTCACTACAAAAAGGACATTGAGGTGCTGGAGTGTGTCCAATGTGTGATGGGTAAACCATTTTCAACTTTATTGGGTGGATGTGTGTATTACAGTGCCTAGGCTAGATGCTACTGAGTGTAAAGGCCATTATGCATGCTTGCATCCTTCATTGAGTAACAGTTCATTTCAGGAGAGCTAACAAGTCCTAAGTAAGGCAAGACTTAAAACCTTGAATTTACCACAAGGTTTGTATGTGAATTCTTTCCCTGTCATTCACCACCCTGTTGTGTAGGCATACTTTTTAAGCACTTTTAAAATTCCTTGTATTTATAATTTTCTCATGGAAAGATTTTTAATTTTTTTTTTTTTAATGAAAATCCCTTTTTTACGTAAGGTCTAGTTAAAGTGTTAGTATTCTGTTGTATGTGTAATGGGCATTGGGAGCTGGGCTTTAGGTTTGAGTGGTTAGCCTTAATTATATTTGACTTTTCAGACAGTAAAGTTTTGACATGCAGCTGGAGCAGCTGGCAGGTGTTATATATATTGTTGATGTGCCTGACAGAAAACTTACACATATTATGTTCTCACACTTTTTCATTGTTTTATATGTGTGTGTGTATGCATGTGCTACAATGTAAAATATTTTTTTTTCCTTCCTTATACTTCTAAATTATGTATTACTTCTGAACACTGTAATTTGGTGAATGTAAAGGCCTGCAGCTAACTGGTTTTAAAGTCTTCAAATGAACCATGATGCACAAAAGCCCACTTTAAAAGTAAGAATCTGATACCAGTCTTGGAATACAAAACAGTGTAGAACCAAATTACAAGGGAAACTCAGTCTGGTAGATGCACTTCTACCTATTGTTATTTAACACTTCTGTATCTAGGTAGCTGTTCTTGTAATTGCAAGCAAAAAATGTAGTGTTACATTTGCAAAATGGGACATCCATCAAGTGATGGTAGTTGGCTTCCTGATTTATTTGATTAGGGAAGAGGAAAGGGAAAGAGCATTTCTTAGACTTTTACATTAAGTTCTCTTTATTTGAAGGATATAATGTCATGGTTTGACTTTTTTCCTATATAAAACCAATTGGGCTCGTTTCGCGTGATAATTATCTTTAAAGTAAAGGACATGTGAAATTGCATGGGGTTTGTTACTGATAAGAGATCTGTATAAATTATTTCTGTACACTTGCTAGAGGCAGGGCACAAAGCTCTCAAGATACATTAGTGCATGGTGCATTACACAAGAGAGGATATGCAAAGGCACAAGGAGAGAGTTCTCCAAAAAGAAAATGATCTTACACTTGTAAACTCTTCTGTGTTGATTTTAATTGGGAACCCCTGGTGTAGGCTCTTCAGAGAGTGTCCTGGCGTGGGACTACGACTGGAGACAAAAAGGAGGTATTTCCTTCCAACAGGCAGCTGAAGTGAGTGAAAATTCTCTGTAACATCAACTAGCTCTTTCAAAGTTAAACTTCCTCAAAACACCAGAGATAAGTAGTAAGTTACTCTGGGAGATGTCCAAGTATGCATTAAAAAAGATGAACAGACAGTCTGGTGGTTTTCTGCTGGTCCCATCTATGTCTGCGCCTTGAACAGAATTTCAGATTCTTCCTTAAAGCTTCTAAGTAAGAAACTCTTAGAATTGCACACACACAGAATCAGAGACCTTCAAGATCATCGAGTCCAACCCATGCCCTAACACCTCAACTAAATCATGACACCCAGTGCCACATCCAGTCTTTTTTAAACACATCCAGGGATGGTGACTCCACTACCTCCCCATGCAGACCATTCCAGAACTTTATCACCTTTTCTGTAAAAAAATTTTTCCTAATATCCAACCTATATTTCCCTTGTGTCCTCTGGTTCTGTCAGTTGGTGCCTGGAGAGTGACCAACCCTCACCTGAGAGTGATGAGGTCACCCTGGAGTCTCCTTTTCTCCAGGCTAAACACCCCCAGCTCCCTCAGTCATTCCTCACAGGGCTTGTGTTCCAAGCCCCTCAACAGCCTTGTTGCCCTCAGAAAAGCGTATTGTATTAGCTTAGAATGAGAATACTGTCCCTTTACTACTGCTGAAGTCACTCAACGAATAAATAAACAACAGAAAACCAGCTAGCATTTACAGGAGGTTGAAAAATCTGGGGTTTGTTTTTAATCCATTAATATTTCATATTGAGACATTAAATAATTGTTCCTCTGCCTTGGTTGGCCTCAGATACATTCAGTTCTGTGCCATAACAATCATCCTTGCGATGTAAATATGCCAGCGTATTTCAGGTAACAGGTTTCAATGGGACTACTAATGACCTTAACAATATAGAATGTGGACAGTTGATTGGCCTCAGAAAAATCTCTGAGTTGTATTTTTACATTTTAACAGTGAAGCAGTATGCAGAGGTATGCAGTCATCCACCTTCTTTAAAGTTTTCCTACTACATTGTTCTACAACAAAGAATGTGAAATTTTAGGGTTGCCTTACATAAGTGAAGGACTTGTGTCCTTTGATGCCTGCTGTGAAATTGGTATGGACACGATGATATGTGGGAGTTTTTGTGGATATTTTGTTAGTTTGTTTTTCTTCCAAGACAGTGGCCTGATTTGTATCTCAGTAGTGAACCTTGTCCCCAGCAGGTATGGATCTCAAAGTGCTGTTTAGATCTGGTAAAGACAACTTGCTACTCCTGTATGCTTGACATTGTGATTCTTGACCTTAAAAGAGTGTCTGCTGTTTTGCTTTCATGGCTTTTTCCCCAGTTTAAAAGCAGAAAGCACGTTCTCACCTTCTCTGATGTAATTAATATGCCATTGTTAAATCTAGTCATTACACCAACATGAGAAAATTTTGTAAACATTGGGAAAAACTTCCATCTACCCTGGCATAATGCATTTTTTCCGCTTCTGGAGTACTGAAACAGTTAAAGAAACGAAACTAATTTGTGACCATTCTGCCAACTGAAGTCATTAATATTGCAAATTTTATGTCTAATTTTAAACTTTTAATAATGATAATATATAGTTTTAAAGCCGTACATTCAACTTTAGGCTTGTGTAAGAATGAGTGCTTTGTTTTGTGAAAAATCACAGTTAAACATCAGTTAAACATCACATAAAGTGACTTCACAAACATACATATAATATATATGTATGTAATAATTTTGACCTAGTAGGAACACAAAAGAGTTTTGTTTTTTTTTTCCCCTAAAAGCATTAGTAGATGAAGAGCATAAATGATTACAGAGTCCAGAGAAAAGTTTCTGTGCTCTGGTGCTGTGGTGAGCCTTTGCTCAGGTCAGTTTTATAAGCTAATTTAGATATTCTGGAAATAGCACATCTTGTCACATTTTGGATGAGTGACCATCTATAGGTTTTCTTTGTATCTGTTCTAACATAGTTGTCAAACATAAGAGGATTCGATGGCAAGTATTTTAGTATATTTAGTATTTTTGAATACTTGCTTCCATTTTAAGATGGTTGGCATGCAAATAAAAAGTTTGCTGTGCTGAAAGCAGAGCTGTGCACAGAAGGTGACAAAGGAGTCTGCTGTCAGAGGGAAGATTGGCAGTCTATGGCACATCCACCCAGCTGAGGCACCAGCCCCACTGCTCTGGGCTTGTCATTATTTTAGATGTGGATTATAGATTCATCTGCAGCAGCAGTTCAACAGGAGGGCATTTGTTCAAATGGTCTGTAACATTAGTAAATGTGTTATTAAAACAACACACACCACTCCATTTTAAGTCTTGCTTTGGTGTCACCAGTTGTGCAGTGAACATTATTACAGTGATGGCAGTGCCACAGCCTTGTGAATTAAAAAAAAAAATAACTGGGCAAATACTGTTACTTTATCTGTGTGTTTTGGCCAAAGTGGTATTTTAGTACCTTGGAGAACGTATTTGGTAATTTTCTTTTATTCAACAGTTTTTTTTAAAGTTCTCAAAGTTCTTGAGAAAATACTAATAGGACTAGGTATGCCTAGACTATCCCATGTCTGCTTTATGCTGATAAATAGGAACTTGCATGAAGTCAGGTCATATGGCCAGGGATTTAAGTTGTTGTCAGTAATTTGTCTGAATACTTTAGAATAACACTTATTTATTGTATGGGACGTTTAGTGTATCACAGCATTTTGAGTGAATTATTGTTCTGGGTTTTTAGTGGTTTCAGTTGGTGTTTTTAAATCTGATGGGAGCAACAGATTGTTATGTAGTAATCTCTCTGGTAAGGTTAGTGGGAGGCAGAGAGCACCAGCATTATAAAATTCAGAAGCATGCTCCTGGGAGCTTTAGCAGTTCTGTGTCCAATAGCCCTGAGCTTAAATTTAAGTCTCTTTCCAAGTGAGGAGGATGGGATAAATAGAAGATAGGTCAGCCTTATTTTCCTTAAAATTATGTACTCCATTCTTGCACTCTTCAATTTAGCTGTCTGTTACTCCACCTACACAGCTGTGTAATATCTGTGTAATTGTCTCTTCACTGTGAATGTTTTTTCTAGCTACTGGAGTCATGCAGTGGCAGTAAATTCGGTGACCTTAGAGTGTTTCTGTTGGTTTTTGACTAGGTATTTGAACATGAAGGAAATGATACTTTACATTGTGTTTAAAGGGAAGGGGAAAATGCACTGATAATTTCTGATTTTCAGGTACTTCAGGAAAAGAATGGTCTCTGTGTATGTAATCTGTATAAAAATTTAAGCACTTCTGTAAATAGTTGTGAGTTAAGGTAACTGCTTGAAACTGAGGAGTTGAGGTAATCTGTTGTTACAGCACTTGTCATTAACCTAAAAAGGTTTAATACTCCAGGCATTGTTGGCACTGCTTAGGAGAATGATATCTATGTGAGATGATGTTCTAGAATGTAAAATACTTGAGAGACATTACAGTCAGATGATACATGCTGCTGAGATCTCTACCAGTTTCTACCTAGAATTCAGTTTTGTTTGTGAATCCCTAATCCTATGGGGTAGTCCTGGGATGTCCATGCATTTGTAGTCACTTTTGAAATGGCTTTTAAACTTTCTTTTCTGTGAGTCATAAAGGGACACTAGATTTTTTTTTAATAAATACAGTGTTTTGAAAGCAGCCAGGGATAGCTCATCATGTGCAATTATTGCATGTCAGGTTTATTAACATTTCACTTTAATAGACTAAAAACACTTGCAAAACTGTCTTGCCTTTTTTTTCCCCTCTTCCCAAACTTTTAAGTCTAAGCAATGAGTTCTTACATGGATTTTGAAAAACTCATGAACAGAAAGTTGCAGATTGGTTTTCTGTGATGTATTTATACTTGTTTATGATAGAAACTTTCCACAATATATTGTTCTCGTGCTTTACACTGATTTAAATTCCAATCATGTTTCACTGTAACCTATAACAATTCACTGGACTTCTACTTTAATTGGTGGGGGTTTTTTTTCAAAATAAATTATATGAGAGTATTTTCTGAACTGAAAATGGACAGTACGTACAATCACACCATACCTGGAAATGGTGGCAATTGAGGAGGGAGTAGGGAAATGGAATTTGACCATTTATTTCTTAAAACTGTTTTGACTCACAAATTGTCTGTGAGTGATGATTTCTTCACCTAATTTCGTAAATGTCACTTTTCACATTTTGCAGGTAAAGAGGCTTATTTTTCTATTTTGGAAACTACCAAGTTTTTGTCAGTCTGATGCATGTGAACATCAATTAAACTTTGTCAGGTTAATAAATCTTTCTACATTCATGGACAAAGTACTGGCTTAATTTACTAACAGATGAGTAGAGGTATATAGTGGTGACCAGCATAAGTAGTAAGAAAATGTTTCATGGCAATGTTA
This sequence comes from Irena cyanogastra, assembly GCA_013397155.1. Taxonomy (NCBI): domain Eukaryota; kingdom Metazoa; phylum Chordata; class Aves; order Passeriformes; family Irenidae; genus Irena; species Irena cyanogastra. The sequence goes on along the minus strand of VWZV01012765.1, from coordinate 256,315 downwards.
TATGAAAGTTTTGTGTTTCACTGCTACTGTCATGGGTTTAATAATGTTTTCTTGTTACTTGTGAAGGATTATGGCACAGAAACCTATGCAGGATTTTAGCTGGAAATATCAACGAATGCAGAGAGGATGCATGTTGATAGTTGTGTGTGTGACAGAGTTCAGAAAGTGGTGTGCTGCTTTCCTGCGCTGGGGAGATGTTTCTCTTTTGGCAGAACTGCATTTTTTTTCCTGGCATGAGCATAAAATACTCAAATTCTGCTCATGGTGTCAACCACAAGGCCATCCAATCAGACTGAAGAGAGTTTTAATTGCTTTGTCAACAAGTAGTATTTTTAAATTTTGTACTAGAGAGGGTTTGCCTGAGCTTCCTAGAATTCGTAACTTCTGCTACTTCTAATCAGCACGTCATCAGAAAATTGATTGTGCTCAGCATTAAACTGTTTTACAAGGCTTAAGCATAATTTAATGTTTCAAAATCATTAGTTAGTTGCATTAGCACATAGCAAAGACTTTCAAAATTCTAAACTACTTGTTGTAATTGAATAAGTTAAAGACTAACTTATCTTTTAGAATATATTGAAGACCAAGGGCATAAGTGTCATTAAACTCACATAAATATAAATACATCCAATTTAAAAGGTGTTATATATGAAACTGTGACCTTTGAAGAATTGTGCAAAAAATAGACTGGATTATTTCAGGATTTTCTCTGCTGTTATTAGAATTTATTTCCACTAATTTTTATAGCCTCATTTGCTAGCAATCATTGCCAGGAGTGAAGGAAATAAATGTGTAACAAACTAAGCTCATTATCAGTGTACATGTTAATTCGGGGGAAGGCAGCTGCAGATTGTATGACATAGTCTTCTGTAGTATCCAGCTTTTTTCCTGTGTGTTTTGCCTCTGTAACAACTGTTAAGTCTTTTTTTCTATTGTCCTTGTTGGGGAAAAAAAATACTTTGAAGTTATTGTAAGGTCAGATGGTCTCTGATTTTAAAGAATGTGTTGTAAGATGCTACAGAGAACTGTACTGAAGTTGAATCCTAATGGAAGTGTGTCATGTGCCTGGCTTGGTCCCTCTCGTGTCGAGTGGTACAAACCTGTGGCACTTAGGAGGTGCATGGTACGGGGCTGACAATTTATTGCTTGAGCACATCCCTGTTGCATTTCAGCTCTTCTGCAGCATGATTTTACCAATACCATGTGTGAAGGGGTGTAGTGTAAATGGGAGTGGCTGGAGACATTTCTGAGTTTAAGATACAATTACATTCTGAGGGGAGAATTATAAATGCCGGATATGTGTCAATCTCTTCCATAGCCCGTATACCTGTGTGTTTTTAGTATGATTTGTGTACTCAGTGTGCAAGAAGCAGGAGCTCCATTCAGAAAGGCTTGAAATGGTATGTTTAAGGTGTCTGGACATGTACCTCCCACACCCCGTGGGTGGATGTCTCTGGCCTGTGAAAGGGTGAAGCTGCTGAAAATCCGAGCGAGCTCATCAAGTGCACTGTTTGTAAATACGTGATAAAAATGTTTACAGCTCTGCAGCAGCTCTCTTTTGGGTGGGGGGAAAGGGAGGTGATGTCTCTGCTTTAGCATTATCTTCTTGAAAAGTCGTGTTCTGTTCAGGATTTGGCGAGGTAAACGTGGGTCCTCATTCCCACCCTGACTTCAGTGATATTCTTAGGAGCCCGCAGCAAACGGATCCCTCCCCTCTGGGGATGCCTTGATCTTCCGAGGCTGATACCAGACACAGGCAGGAGCTTGCTGTTTTATCTGCATTGTCCATCTCTACCTTAATGAGTGAAACAGTTAAGTATCAGAGGGGGCGAGCCTCTAGGAATGTGTCTTCCATTTGACTCGAATATTTAGGTGGATAAAGGGAGAGGGAGGGAGAGGAGAGAGAGCGAGAGAGAGAAATCCACTTACATCACTCGAACTGCATTGAGTGTGTGCCTGTGTGCAGGTTAAGAGACAGACTTCAGTGTCTTTGCTTTCTGCAGGAAGCAGCAATGCCGTTTGTATCCTAGGAGGAATTTTTTATTTAGAAAAGGAAGCATTCTTTCTACCCAGGAAATGGCTTTCCTTGTGCGTTGCTATGCCAACTGCCTGCAGCCATGGTCTTCCAAAGTAAGCACAATAACGTAATTATATTGGCGTATTGCATTCAGACTCATGATTCTCTGGGTTTTTGTGTGTGTAACTGTTGTATTTTTGTTGCTGACTCTTTGGGCGGTAGAAGTGCTTGTCTCGATTGTGAGGAACAGGCATCATAAAATTAAATGCCCATCAATGTCATGCTGCTGAGATTAATTGTGCAAACTTGGTTAGCTGAGTGGAACAGAGATCACTGGTCACTACTCTGTCAGCATCATTAGCAGCCAGGGGAGGAGGTCCCTATTCGTGTGCGCTGCCCTGATTTTGGGGGAGTGCAGGGTAGTGGTGACGGGAGGGGGGAGGCTGCATTTGTGAGTGTGTGATTGCAAATGAAACAGGAGTATTAACAATGCTTGGCTGAGTGCTGGAGGCTGGTTCCTGCACCCTGACCAATATAATACTGTATTAAGCCTTTTTGAGGGAGTCTCTGTGCAGTCAGCCATTTTAGCTTTTTTTTGTCCTTTTTTTTTTTTTTTTTTTTCCCCTTTTCCCTTTCCTCAGGCTCAGAGAATGGTTTTGTTCCCTTGAATGGATGCTGGGTATGTAGGGTTTCATCAGGCTCTGTACGTCCTGACACGCTGAGACTTTCAGTGTTGCAAAAATGGAGACTAACGCCGTCATTCGGGTTGCTGCTCTGCACTACAAGTGCGAGGGGGGTTTTGAGCTTACCACTAGTGACACTTTTAGCTCCAGCTTGGCTTCACCCCCTCCGCCTCTTTTTAATTTAATGCTGTAGAGGGTGACTTGCCATCCATAAGAAATTGGTACATGATGTGTAAATTCAGTTCAGCTTATGTTTCTTCATTATGAAACCACTTGCAATCCCAGCTAACCATGGAGTTATGGGCCAGCAGGAGAAACACTCAGTAAGTATTGCAAATTCTGTTTGTTCTAGCAATAAGCTGTCACTGCATGAAGGTTGAAACTGCTTGTCGTCCTGCTCACTGGCTTTCCTGCTTGTGGATTTCATAGTGGGTTTGGAGGGAAAGCTGTACCTGAGGTGGCATTCATGTCGGTGGCTGTATTTGAAATTGCTTTTTAGCTTAGAAAAGGCAATTCTGCAGGTTCTTTTTGAATGTTAAAAATTTACTGAAAAAATGCTGGCATACTTTGATTGGGCAGGAAGCTTTGAGCATTCAGGTAAAATGATTATGCATTTGTTAAAACTTTAAAGCAATATGTAAGCTGTATAACAAGTGATATAATTGATAAGATTAGATTTATTCTGCCTAGTGTGTGGTACTAGTGTACTGTTGCCTTGTAGCATGGCGTTTAACATCTGTGATACACTTATGCTGAGATGCAGAAACTGTTGGTAAAACATGGAATGAACAAAAGGCATAAGTACTGATGCTTTCTAATTGATCCCATGAGTCAGCTACACCTTTGTCATGCTTTAATCCCATAGGCTGCCTGTGTTTATTGTTTGGGAAAAATGCATTCATAAGCAGAAGAGCAAACATTATTTAACAAGGCCTCAGGTGTCAGGAATTAGAAATTTAGGTTTTGCATGACAAAAAGGAGTGTAAGTTCTATACAAATGTATAGAACCTTATTGCTCAGTTAAAATGTTCAAATCTTCATGCTAGATTTTATATGGTTCAATATAGTTTTCAATCTTAAAATTTGTTCCTTGAGAAGATATTTATGAATATATGTTCTGTGACTGCTGTGTCTTAGAATGTGCATGGGAATGTGAACAGTGTGTTCAGCAGATACAGTTAAAGAATTGTAAATAGTGGGAAGAGGTGATAGCAGGAACTTTTTGAAAGAAGAACATTTTTTTGTGCAAGAATTCATTGTTGATTCTGTAGAAATACAGAAAGTAATCTAGAAATGTTTAAGAATGTGTCCAGTGAATTTTTCTTACACATGTAGCAACATACCACAGTTTCTTGTTATAGACTGTTTTGTTCCTTTCCCTTGTTAATTACATTCTAAGTATAAGGGAGTTCATGTAACCAAACTGTTTGGTGTTCATGAAATATTTAGAACTTTATCTAAAAAAACCCCAAACTAAACCCGCCTTCTTTCATCCTGAAACTCAAGCACTGAAGAAGCTGAAATAGAATAGAATACTTTGAATTTGCAAATAGGGATAAAATAAAAAAGCTGCATATGTATTGCATATGTTTTCCTGCTCTTTGTCCTCTCCAAAGAATGTCAATGAAAAGTTCTAGATTTAGTCTGGTAGCACAACAAGTTTAACTTACTAAATATTAAATAAGTGCTTATAGATAAAGGAAAGAAGAAAAACCCTAGCTTTTTAGAAACTCTACATTACAAACTCTGTCACATTCTAGTTGTATAACTTTGAGTTATTTAAATCACAGAAATGAATTTCACTCTTCAAAATGGAGACTGGACTAAAATGTAGGAATAGTAAAAGGGAAAAGGTCAGGGTATTGGTTTACAAATGTCCCCATATATGCAAGAGAAAGAAATCGTACTGTCTGACATGCAGTTGCAGATTTTGCATAAAAAAAGACATAGTTTAAAGACTGCAGAGAACTTTAAAACTAAACTGTTAGGACACAAACTAGCTCAGCAAAACCCACTGCTTTAATAATGAAACTTTTCATGGCTGTTCACCAGGTTGACAATATTTTCCTTGGAAGATAAGACTAAAATATGTAAATTTTTCATAGAGGCGGAGGAGAAGCTTGGAGTTCCAAGGCATAAGACTTTTGCTTACTTTGCCTAAGAGGAAAAACTTCTTGAATTAATCATTTCTGGTAATGAGTTATTTTCACGTTAGTATGTTCCCAGCATTCTAAATATTTTATTGATATCTGACTTGAACTTATTTCAAGGAGAGAGGCTTAATTACTTCTGTGACATCCCCACCCAGAGTCTCACAGCTTGATTTGCTGGAGCTGAATGCAAAATTCAGTTCCAATCTGGAACTGCGTGCAGAAATCTCCTGTGCAAAATTTCACAAATTTCTGTGAATTAATTTTACTTAATGCTGTTAAATCTTAATTTCACACTAGTTTAGTTAGGGAATGTGGGATATGGTTTAAATCTATTGTTCTGTGAAGATGGTATGCAAACTGGCCATTGTGTTAATCATGGTGAAAATGGAGAGAGGAAGAGTAAAAAATGCTCTTGTGTTTCGTACTTTTTTTAATATAAAAATAAAGTCAGTAGCATCAATCAAGTGTAGTGGTCTTACATGCCTCATAATTCATAAATTGGAGGAGTTTGAAGCAGTGCTATAAGCACATATCTGAAAGTGATATTCCTTGGTACACAACTACTGTCATCTGTTTAACAGGGAGTAAAATTATGCTCTGGGTGAAAGACGGCAGAGAAATGAGAGCAGGATTGTTGCAAAAATACTTCTGCTTAGTTCTTGTATTTGATGTACTTTACTAGATTTTGTGTAACTACAGGAATCTTGGAATAGTTTGGGTTGGAAGAGTTCTTAAAGACCATCTTCTTGCAACCCCTCTGGTGTGGACAGGTACACCTGCTTCTAGACCAGGATGCTCAGAGCCCCATCCAGCCTGGCCTTGAACACTTGCAGGGATGGGGCAGCCACAGTAAGTTCATTCTGTTTGGCTGTGTCCTTGCTGGTTATAGGAGTCCTCTCAACCAGCTTTGTAGGGCTTTCGTTATAATTTTCCTAATCTTAAATTTTAGGAAGATGAATGGTGTTTCAAAAAATATTGCTTTGTGGATGTTCAAATAATCTCTTGAAAAGCTTTGCACATTGCATCTTGTGCCTGGTTTATTGTGTGGAAAAAAATCACATGAAGGTCTAGTGCATGAAGGTTCCCATTGTAGGCTTGGGCCTTGTAGGGTGTTAGCTTTTGATCTCATTTCTCATTTTCTTTTGTATCTGTTGTTCGTAGGAACTTTACTCAAGGTCAACTGAAAAAAAAAAAGAAAAAATTGATGGTATAATGACTTGTATTATGACTTGTAATATGGGACTTAAGATGCATGGTTCTTATATGATTGTGTAGTGATTAACAACTCATGAATTGCACAATTCATTGGAGTGACTTATGGACAACCTGGAAGAAAGTATATTTTTAGTTCAGGTGTAATTGAAATAAATCTGCTAAAAAAGGATGAGTTTTGCTGCTGGCACAGTGACACTTCTTTAGTGATCATGGGTCCTGCAGTCTTTGATGTGCTCAGCCTTGAGTTACTAAAAATATTGGAAGCAGTAAGTCAAATTTTTGGGTTGTTCTTACCATGTTTTATTCACAAAGGTTTGTGGCCATGTGCTAGGCGTCTCTTCCCTCCCAGGAAAGAGAAAGAAATGAGTGATAGTTTGAGGGAGTCTTGAATGGAGATTGTTCAAATATGGTTATTTTAGTTTGATGTGTAATAAAGGTGCCTGTTGGTATGCTTTCCTAAGAAATCTAGAAATATACTAGAAATAATTTTCTGTTACTGAAAGAGATCATCAGTATTTTTCCTTGACTCGTGTCATAAATGTAGTGTGATATAGTTATTTGTCCTTTGAGTGAGCATCACACAGCACTACTAAGCTGTGGAAAAGAGGTGAGGTGTTGTGATCAGATGGCTACAGTTGCTTTTCCTTGTTTCTATATACGTATCTGGAAAAAAAATAGATGTATGAAAAAAACTGTGTCTAGGTAGTAGTGACCTGTTAGCTGCTGCAGCTGCTGATGATTATGATTTTGTTCATCTTGATGAATTACATTGCTCTGGGACTTGATACAAATTATGTTCTTCTGTTTTAGGCACCTTTATTTTTAGCACTTATTGAAACCAGATTTCTGGTTTGGCCTCTTCTGATTGTTCCTTTCCTTTTAATTTGCATATTTAAAAAAAAAAATTCCTCTCTGGAGGCCAATAAAGGGATTGTGGATTTTTCATGTGATTAGAAATAGTGTTTCACCTCTTTATAAGTGCATTATGATCGAGTCTTTAATTGCATGACCGTGTATCTTCTGCAAGATTTATCTCAAGATGTATAGCTTTGTAATGAGCAGCTGTTGGATGTTTTGGGCTAGCTTCATTGCTCAAAAGGCCAGGTTGTGTTTATGGTGTACTATTCAAGTCTTACTCAGAAGAGAAAAGCATAAATATTATTCTCTTCTGTGGCTTTTCAAGATGCTTGTAACTACAGTGTTCAGCAAATAATTAAGGTATAGTGGAGGCGGCATTATCTTCATTTTTCAGTAAGATCTGCCAAAGCAAATCTTTGGCAAAACATAAGGGCAGAATTTTGAGAGCTCAAGATGGTCATTCCACAGCATAGGAAGGTCTAAAAAAGCATTCAAAGGATGGATTTTGTTGCTTGAGTTTTCTATATTCGCCCAGTTCAGGCACTCAGCCTAATGACCATATGAAAGGTTGATTTCAAGTGACTTGCCTGGCATCCTGCCAGAGATCTGTGGTAGACTGGCTAAATTCCTGTTCTGCAGGACAGCATTTAACTGCAGATTTCCCCAAAAGCTTATAAATGGCAAAATTTGGGTCATTTCAGAGGAATGACTGTGAATGCATTTAGTGACCTGTAGAGATGGCAGTGAGAGCATCCTTGGCACATAGAAGATGTCCTGCTATCTTTCTGTTATGGTTTCAATGCCTGGGGATTGCACAGCATGTTTCAAAGTGAGAAAAAAAAACCCCAAAAACCAAACAACCACAACCCTCAAAACCATACCAGAAAGGCTGCCATCTATATGTAATGAAATAGCTAAATTTTTTTCAGGTCAACATGGGTAGTTGATGTAGAAGATTGCACAGTCGGGCATTTTTAAAGCAAGTTTATGAAGTAAGAGAGTTTCAGGACTCACAACATACTCAGTATTATGGCTCTGGTTTACATTCTAAAGTGGCCAAATGTAGTGGGGCTGTTGGAGTGTCTGCAGAGTGATGTTTTTGATGGTGCATACTGGCATGTGGCATTTATAGTCACAATGCAGATGTGAACCTGAAAAGGAAAGTCAGCTTCTTCCAAAATGCTATTTTGAGACTGAGAGACTAAAGCTATTTATTATTACTGAGTTGTTGGCACTCCTGCCTGATCATCAGATGTGCTGAAAATCTAGCTGAAATTGAGGGCTGCTGATACCCGACAGTTACAAAAAACCAAAAACTATCCAAGCAGCCAAAAATCTCAAACATCAAAAGAAGTAAAAAATCCTAAATCCCTTTACATAGTATTAACCTGCTCCTGATTCTATGAGTTAATAAAGGCATAGGAAGCAGAGAAACTCTAAAAGCGGAGATAATGTGTTGTGTTAAGTAGCCTAAGTTAAAAATAAGTTAAATATGGATTTCACAGTATGCACAATGAGTAGCATGAAATTCATTGTAACTAGAAGCAAGCACTAAGGAAACTAAGGAAATCCAGTGCCTCAGTATCTCAAGTTCATTATTCCACTTGCAAAATAATTGCAGTCCCTTGCTGAATACTGGCTCAAGGGTTTAAATCAGTGATACTTAATGCTGGTACTTCATTTCCAAGTGATGTAAACTCAACAATTTAGTGAACAAAACAGTAAAAATATTCCAGTGAGAGGAAGTAAATTAGATTTTTTGGGAAATTTAATTTTTAATTATCTAAGGCAGGTGATCTCAGTGATATGTAAAGAAACATGTAGATTGCAAGAGGAATAGAAAATGCTGTGAGTTGTGCTGCTTTTTTCTGCAGTCGTGATTGCTGCTGGTACTACTCCAGCAGCAAAAGTGAGGGGAGGTGTCTCATGTTCTGTATTCTGCTGCTAACATCACCTGAAGGTTATCTGCAAAATGCTTCTGTACTTGATAACTTTGCAGGTTGTCTGCAAAATCCATAGAATATCAAGAGATAACAGGAATGATTTAAGAATATGAGCATTAGGAACTATAATTTCTAAATTCTAAACCAGAATTGCATAAACATTTAGGCTATGTTCAGACCATCAGCACTCTGGGATCATGATGTTGGTGCTGGAAACTCTTTTAAGTATGATGTTTTCTAAGCTTTTTTGAAGTTTGTTTTTCTTTATTTGTCTTGCATATTTTTTTTTATTGCTTATTGTATTCTAGGATTTAAATTGCTACAAATTAGCCCTTAACAGCATCTTTGATGTTTGAAAAACTGAGCTAATTTTACTAATCCCTCATTGAATACACAGTGGTGTGATTTTTGCTTGACTGAAATAGAGACAAGATTTTTAGGATCTTATGGTTATTTTATTAAAAATCTGATCTTTATTTTTGATATCTTAGTTGCAACAGCAGATATATGACCAGACTACTAATTCTTTTAATGTTCTGTTACTGATGCATTCTTGGTAGCTTTTTCTAAAATTTGAAATTAATAGAAGTAATACTATTAGAAAGAGGAAAAAAAAAAAAAGCTTGAGTATTTCAGGGCTTATGCAAGTGAGTGTAATACTGAACCTGCGTTTCCAGTGTTTAAAATAAAAAATATGATTAATATTAAGGATTTAAGAAACATGAAATATTAATGTCTTGGGATTTACCCTTGACCAAAGAATCTTGTACCCACCACATTTCATTCCCAATACTGTATTTAAAAATGTGGTGGCTGTAGTGCAAGAGAAGTGTGGCATGACTCCAGCAGTTCTGCAGTAGTTTTAGGATTCTAACCTCTGCATGTTTAATCCATCAGCCTGTTACAGAAATGTCACTGGCACTTGCATGGTATCTCAGAATTGGGTAGTTGGTGGTTATTGCAGTTTTGTCAGCTTGCCAGTAGTCTTTTTGCTGTTCATTTTGAGATGGTGATGATTCAGCTGAGAACCAGGAGAAGAATTAACTGTGCTGAAGGGGTCTCTGCTCAGTGGGTTACTTGTGAAAGCTGATCCTGTGCCCAGAAGCTAAAAGTTATTGGAGTGTTTATCATGCCTTCCAAACCCCCTGTTTTGTATGAGGATGCTAGAAGGACAGATGAAGGACAACAGATTGCGTTGCTGTTATGTGGGTGGTGTTGAAGGTAAATAGCTTTACATTGTAATAGTACCTGACACAAGCAGTGCTGCTGCTTGGACCCTTAGAGGTGTAGGGATGGAGATGAGCTATTGCCTAAATTTATTTGATTTTATTTGTCTCTCGGGAAATATGAAGGTTCACAACATTTGGTGAAATAACTGGAAAATAGGAAATTCTGTGTGTATGTTGTTTGTAATTTACTCTTGTGGTGCTGGACTTGGTTACTAGACTGCAAGATTCTATTAGTTCCATTAGCAAGAATGTTGGTGCTTTGGCCAAAAGGCTATATTTGTCTTTTTGGGTTGCTCTCACTGCAAATATGAAGCTGGCTACAATGAACCAGCTTCATGGTGTTCACCTAACCTGGCATTCTATACTTGGCCTAAACCTTAAGCCGCTCAAAAAGCTAAAAATAAGGCCTTAGGTCCTTTTGCAATCACTGGTCTCCATTGCAGATTTTGGAACACAAAATCCTGGCATGTTTAGCTCCCTTTTCATGAAAAGTGAAAGAGGATTTTCCTGAAAGGGAAGTAGCTTGCTAAACCTCAGCTTGGACTGAGTAGTTTTCTAACATTTCCCAACTTCTGAGTTATAGGCAGTCAAGTTGATGTCTCCAGTAATATGATGCTCCTTCGAAACCTTCTCTAGAACACCTTAAAAAGACATAAAATAATTTTATCTGCTACAATTTCAATAATTCCTGTCCTTTGTGGTGTATGGAGTGTGGCTGCCCTTCCTTTAATACAAATGGGTTTTCTGATTTTTCCTTGCATGTCTTCTGAACTCCAGTTTAATGACTTCTGTAAACAACAGAAAGCTCTGAATCATTTGACAAAATGTCAAAAAGATTTTGCTTTGGATGTGAAAAACAGTTGTGACTCTCTACACTCAAATGTATGCATACCTCCATAGCACTTCCAGCTCTAAGATACAGATGGAGATGACAATTCTCCTTTGGACTGGGAATATGCAAACTAGTTTAACACCAGCCTTCTCTTTCAGTTCCAGCTTCTCAACATGGATCAAGAGCTTCTCACAATAGAGGAAAAGCAGGCTTGTGAGTTAGAATGCAGAGAAGAGCAAAGTATTGCATTACGTGTGCATTTAGGATCTGTTTATAAGCTGACGGATGCAGGCATAAAATGTAGCTCCATGTAGCCCTTGTAGCTTTCTACCTGTAGATGACTTATTTCAACTGTCCCAGGCTTGGCTGGTGACCATATGCCAACATTTGGTGGCAGTAATACATCCTCTTGCTAACTGCAGTTACCTGATCTTCAGGAGTAACAGGGACATCCAGGGACCATGCTGCAAACCCAGTCAAATACCTCAGCCTGGGGTTTCTTTCACTCGGTCTATAAATACTGCCTCATTTTACCTGACTGCAGCCTGTCGCTTGCTTGCAAGCATAGGTGCTGTGTGTTGGGTTGTTTGGACAAACAGACTAAGTAGGATTTATTAGTTTGTAGCTTGACTCCAAACCGTGACCTTGCAAGTTAGAATAGGTTTAAAGCTTTCTTCTTTTATTCCTCCTCTGAAGAATGATTTCATAAAAATGACGTTGTTCTATTCTGTGGGTCTCCCTTTGTGTGTGCAGTTGTGTTGGCTTGTTTCATTGTTAAAAATAGGCTCGTTCTGTTCCGTGCTGCTGCTCTTCCTGCAGAGCCAGAAGAATGGGAGCTGGGCTCTGCTCTTAGGCCTCCGTCCCTAGCATTGTTTCCTAAATGCCTATCTGCTGCTGTGTGCCTGCCAGCCTGCCAAATGCTGTAGGGGTTGCATGAATGTCAGGAAGGTCTAATGCAGGATGATTTGAAAGAGCATGGGAAAGCCTGAAAAAGAGAACATGGCTGCAGAACTGGGCCACACATTTGCTGTTGGTAGTGGGGTTGATGGCTCAAAAACGGGATGACGAAGGACATTGTATCTGAATGTATTTGGTCATGGTTGGAAAAAAAAAAAAAATCACTCTAGATTTTGTGAAATTTAACCTGAAATTTCTTAGTTAGCTATGTCCTAGGTTTGTTGAACCATCAGCCCTGTTCTTGTTTTAGTCCAAGTAAGTTCTTTGTGCTCTTCATTTGTTGATGAGTTTTTTGGTGGGTTTTTTATTTGTTTGTTGGTTTGATTTTTTTTTTGTTATGTATTTGTTGGTTTGGGGTTTTTTTGGTTGGTTTTGGTTTTTTTTTTTTTTTTGGGGGGGGGGTGGGGGGTGGTTGTCTGGCTTTTTTCCTTGCATGTAAGGAGCTAAATAAAGGCTCTTCAAGCACTCTTTGCCTGTGCTATTTCACCAATCAAGGTACAGCTTGACCTCTAAATCTTAATGTATTTCTGATGACAAACTAGGGAAAAAAGGGTACCTGTGCTTTCCAAATTCTTGGCAGGCAGTAACTCTTTTCTCTGCTAGGTTGCTCAGGAAAGAGTCAGATGGTAGACTTGGACGTGTCTCACTCTCCTTTTCAGTCTCGACCTCCTGAAAATCCTGCTTGACCAGTGGGTTTTCAGCTAGATTTTTTGGCCTTTGAATAAGTAGCTGACTATAGAGGGACTTTTTTCTTTTGAAATAAACATAAATAATATAGAATATTCTTTTTTCTGTCGTCCTCACTTTTAAGGAACCAGGAGGAAAAGGAAAATGCATGAATTTATGGATTTTGGTGCCTTAGTAAAATGTACTAGTTAAATAATTAACTCTATGTCTGGAAATGGTTGTTCACTGGATTTTTTTTTAAAGCAGCAGGGAAGACTCATGTTTTATTTTAGAACTGAAGTTGTTCACAGCTGTAGGAGCAGACTGAAAACCAAACTAAAATGAGAACAGTGTTAGTTTCTTTTAATAACTGTGGAAGCCCGTATGTGTAGGTGCACCTCTCCTTGCCTGTTGGTGTATGACTTCTGCAAATATTTTCTGTGGTCTGGCTCTGGGAATTTCTGTCCTATTCAGTCTTGCTCATTTTCAGATCTGTCCTCAACAGCTGATAATATTATTTTTGGAGTTATTTGGGAGTTTTGTTGTTGTTGTTAGTTTTTTTAAATTTTTTTTTTATTTTGTGTTGTTTGTTTGCTTTTGTTGTTGTTTGTTTTGTTGTTTGTTTTTTATTTTGTTTTTGAGGTGGTGTTTTTTGTGTCTTGTGAGCAGATTAGAGACTGCTTGCATTTCAGGGCAAAGGATTTTTAGAAATTCCCATTTAGCAGATATTTTTCAAGGTCCCTGAATACAGCTGCTTTTCCTAAATAAATGGTTACTCAAGTGGAGTTTCCCAAACAGTGGCGTGCATGTCAGCAGTAGGATATAGAAAATCTAGTTATCTACTTATTTCCTGTTGAAGGAAGAGGTTGTTTAGGCAGTTAAATGTCACTCCTACACCTGCAACTTCCATTAGTATTGTGCATTGGTATTCCTTCTGTGATGACGCTACCCAGGGAGAACTAAACTTAGGAATTCCTGAGTAAGAGTAGCATGATTATTTTTAGAGTTTTTTTTAAGTGATGGTTCAGTGTTCCAGCTGGGGTTTTACTCAGTTAAGCATCCAGAGATAACATGCTTAATGTAGCAATGGCTAAAATGTCTACCACTTTTGTGAAAGTGACTTTCTAAATCTCTTGCACCATGGGTTACAGCAAGCAGCTACTTCCATTTTAGTGCTATTGTAAATGAGCAGTTGGTTTGGCTCTCAAATTATCTAGTTGTTGCAAGGTGGCCTAATGCACTGGTTCAGGTAAATGCACACACTACTCCAACACTTAACTTCTGGTAGATGGGAGAAAAAAGATGAATGTCACTTGATTGTGTTTGTAGAATAGGCTGCAGTTACTGGTCTTGGTATTTCAAGCTGATTTCTGTACTGCTTATTTTTCTGCAGCTTGGTAATTTGTGATGTAAAAGTCTCTTCCTAAATAAACACTATTGAAACATTTCATGGTGAAATGTAGAAGATGTAAATTTTTCCATGGGTTGTGTTTTTAGGATGCTGTTGACGCCAGGCAGGACCATACAGGATGATTTAGACTCTGTGTGCACACCTGCACAGACACAAATAGATGAATTTCTGAAAGTCACACATGAATGTCAGCACTTTAAGCAGAATAACATGGTGCTTCAAGGGACAATGTCTGCTTACTGTAAAACCGCTTTGATTGTAACAGGCTCCATACGGGACCTTGTTGTTTTGCTTATCTTATAATGTAGTTGTGGACATGTGTAAAAACTAGGCAATTAAAAAAAAAACAACAAGGTGGGAGGCTAATGAAATCTAGTGCTAGATATTACAGTTTTGAGTAAATGTCACTTGGACTACAAAGAAAAGCTCTACAGGTTTTTTCAAAATTTATTGGAGATATTATTACTATAAAAGATGCTTCTGTGCTGATATATGTAAATAATTTTTAATGGCTTTGCACAGTTGTTGCTGTACTGTGCTCCAGAATTTAGGGAGCAATGTAGCACCTCCTAAAGACTCCTCGATGAAAAGAAGAAAAATGATCCTTTTGTTTTTCCTTTCCTATGGTCACACTGAGCACACACTAGTAAGTTTCTTGGCCAAAGTAGTTAATAGTTGAGTTGTTCATTGAAGTTGAAATCTGACAGAATAGAAACTATGGAGGTGTTAGGAATGCATGATGGCACATACAGTTTAAAAGCTTGTGTCAGAGTAAAATATTTTCATTAATTTTCTTTGACTACCATCTGAGGAAAAGTGTAAAGTAAAGAAGCAAGCAAAGCTTGGGGTGTTACAGCAACATCCCCCACTGTTGTGTTGCCATGGCATGAGAACATTTGCACTTACAAAACTCATAAAATCAGTACCAAGCTGTTTGACTAGTAGTCATGTTAGTACAGCATTAAAAAATTATAGTTATGGTAAAATCATACTATTTGAAGATTTTGCAATATTAGTCATGTATAAAGGGAAATGCTTGTCATTAAAAAATATTTTATCTTGTTACTGTACTATTTCTCCATTAGAAAAATAGGAAGACTACCCATACCATCTGTAAAGCAAATATGAAACCTTTTTACTCTTTGCATTGGTCTGAGAAGTATTATCTACAGACTTTTAAGATTTTTTTTTAAGCAATCTTTCTTTTAAAATTCACTTGTGAAAATAACATCATCTCCATTTTCAATCAAAATTAATTGCCTGGAAGTTGTCCAACTTTATAAAAAAATTGTAACATTGTTTTAAATTCTCAATATTGTGCAATTAGTGATTATGGCAATATATATTTTTCTTTATATTAAAAAATGCCGCAATCAGAATATTTGGAAAAACAAGCTTTAGCAAAGGCTTTGATGTCCACTTGTGTGTTATTTGTAATATTGCAGTTCTTTGTGCTCTTTTTTTTGTTTGAGGTGAAGCAGAAGTGTTCAACTTTCACTGTCAGTCAAGGAAAATAGTGGAAACTTCCACCCACTTTTCTTCTGAACTATCCTTGCTACTCTAAAGCGAAGATAATCCTTTACTTGAAACTCCAAGGGTGGCATTGACATGGCTGCAGCCATTAGACTTCAAACAAAATTTCCATTTAATTGCTTGTGAATAGTCATGTCTCTCTTTAAATTTTCATCAAATTTCATTCAATGAATAAGGTATTTTATGGAGACAGGGCTCAGTTTTTGCATCTACGCACAGAAGCTCCCTAAATATTTATGTCTTTAAAAAAATTTGCTTTGGAAGTGTAGAGAGTACTTAGGTGTTTACTAAGAAGTTGCCAATAAGGGCATCTAAAATGTTTTCATGTTAGTCATGTTGGGTTTTGTCTTTTTTCTTCCTCTATTGGTTAGTCTGCTTCTGAACATTAAGTGTATCAAACAACAGGCTCACTTCAGATTTTTCTGCTTGGATGAGTGACATGGATCTGGAAAGAATTTTCTGGGTCACTGCCATTACACAGTTGTGCAGCACACTCATAACTTTGCCTCGCTTCAGTTTGAAAGCCTGCTCTACCACAGCTCCTGTGGAGTCTAGCTTGGAGAATCTCTGTGGTTCATTAGATAGCAGCTTTCTTTCAGTTTCCTGCTCATTAGGCTTTACACCTGCATTGCCTTTTACTGGAAATATTTCTTTTTCCTCCTTTTTATTTCTGCATAGTGATCTTTCTCTCCGTGTGGACTGAAAAAGCTGTGCTCTTCCTGCACTTTGTCCAGTATTAGTTTTTATTCTTCTTGTAATCCTGATAGCTTTTTTCTGACCCTATGTATGTGTATGGCTTTAAGCCATCTTTATTTAAAACACACAGCTGGGAATGTGTGCAAAATTTCCAAATAAGATCTCTGCTGGAGTTGTGGAGAAGAGCCCAGAACTGTATTTCTGGAGGAGGCATGCTGTGATCATACTGGGTTCTCCTTCTGCTGCATCACCTGAACAATTCAGTCGCCTTCTGATCAGCTGATACATGGAAACTTTTTCACAGTCGTTTCTGACAGGGAGTTTCCCAGGCTGTTGGCTTTTGTTTCAAAGTGTGTGATTTCACATCTCTTGCTACTGCTCATCTCTTGTTATCAACAGGGTCTTTTTGCACAGCGATGCCAACAGTTTTTTTCCTCCACTTGGAAAGTGGGGAGTTCTAAGATATTTTGTATGTCCATCTTTCATAGCTCATCTTTAAAAAAATAACTAAAGTAGTCCTTAATTTACTTTTCTTTATTCTGGAATCAATTAACTTTTCTTTCACTATTGTAAGTTAGCTCAGTGCAGTAAAGTTCAGTGAGATAGTTCAGTATCGAAGTGCAGTAGTTCAGATTGGCTGAATGGCTTCTGTTCAAAACTGAGCTATCACTTCATGAATGTTTGAAAAACTTCACTAAGCTTTGTTAGAGTGGCTAGAATGCTGTAATTGTGAAGTATTCTGTGATCAGGTATGAAAAACCCCACCAACATACGGTGTGGTGTAAGAGCAGCCAGCTTACGGGGAAGCTTTAACACTTGGAACTGCAGGCACTTCATAGGTGTTTGCTTTAACCATGTAAGATGTGCCCAGGATATATGTTTTCACCTTTGGGCTAAACTCTTCTCTGTTGTGGTTTTCGATTCTGAGTGGTGCTTTAAAGCTGAAAATAAAATCTGGGTTCAGGTGCCATAATTTTTACCCTTCCTGGTATAATTGCTTTTTAGCATCCCCCACGTCCACTTGTGAGACTGCTGTGTAAGTAATCCAAAACGAGTCTGTATATGAGATATACACAAGCATTCTATTATTTATTTAAAGTATTCTGCAGGATTTAAAACATCTTCCTTGAAAATGTTTGAATTAACATTTCCTGTAAACATATGTGCCCACATAAAGTGTTCTTGAACTGTTTTTTTTGCTTTTATTTCCCTAGGCATGAATCTTTTGTCTGGTTTCCTGTGGAAACAAAGCTTGTGACCAGGTTCTCTGTTCCTTCCTCTCCCACAGTTACTTGCAATAGGCCAAAGAGTTCAAAATTTAACCTTACAAGCCTCCAAAAGCCCTGAAAGTGGGCCATTTAGTTTCCAACCCAGCAGCAGTTCTCAGCGTATTAAGCACCCAAACAGCCACAAAAGGAAGTATTTAGAAATACTTACTGTGGGAAAAACATCAACTGGAACATGCATTTTCTTAGTATGAAAATCAGTTATTCCCAAGAGAGAGATCTCTGCAAAGCCAAGTTTTATTATTTTCTCGTCCACGTATATTAAATAATGGGGAGCCTTTACAGAAGTTCAGTGATTGAGCCCAGTTTTCTACTCTCTTTCCCTAGAGATATTTCAGAAGTCAATTGAAATGCCTCAGAACAGTCTTTCCTTCAACTTAAACAGCAGTCATCAGTGAGTGCCCGTCCCTGCTTGTTGGTTTTCATTATGTAGATCTCCACAAGATGAATTCCCTTCCCAGTTTGATTCAGTGTTATTGGGAAGCTGTTAGTTTGTGGGAGGGTGCGGCTGTGCAGGCTCTGTCAGGACTCTTAAATGCAAGTTCTTGGTGGGGCAGCAGGGTGCCACCAGGAGTGATAGGCTGTGTCCCTATGGAATGGGGACTCCTATGATGTAGGGACATATGCAGACATAATATACTGGAACAGACATTCTGCTGCTCACAGTAGTTCAAAGTGATTGAGAATAGGATTGGATCTGATCTGATCACTTTACAGATTTATCACCTGATAAATCTGACCACTTTATTAAATAAAGCAATCAAAATAATATAAAATATTGTAACCAAAATATAACAAAAAACCCCAAACAAACAAAAACCAACCAAAAACCCCCAAAAAACCAATAAAAAGAAAGAAAAGAGATTTTGAAATTTGAAAATCCTACTTAACTCCCTTTTGAAAGTTTTAACTTCCATTGCACTGTTTGGAACAAAAACTATCAGACCACGTTTCTACACATGGTTAAGGATGTCAAAGAGTTGTCAGTATTTAAATGTACATGCACAGTCAAAACAGTTGTAGAACAGTCTTTTTAGCCTGATGCCAGCAGCAGAACCTCTGTAACTTTAAAACCAGAGTCCATGTTTTAGAAGTACTGAATTATCTTTTGTTGACCGGTGAACACTTTTACTAGATATTTTTTGAGACAGGCTTCTGAGTAAATGTTGAATAGAAGTATTTTGATCCTGCATATTTATTCTGTTCATTGTGAATATGTAATAAATGTTTGAGTTCAGATTTTCAGAAATCAGAGAAAAGCTTTGGAAAATTGTTTAACATTATTTGGTTTAGTTCAGCATGATTCAGTTCAAATCCATCCTGCTGTTTTTTCTTTTGTATTTGGGGTACACCGGTGCTGTAAACACCTGTATAAAGCAGGTTTTTTCCCCCCCACTTAATTTGAGCTGTTGCCAATAAGTTGACATTTGTGTTTGCTGAAGGAATAGTGTTTATGCCAGGTTTTCTGAAGAAGACACTTTTGAATATGAAATGCTACATTGAATCTTTGATTCAAATACTTCCAAAAGGAAGAATAAATGCTAACACATTTGGACATACAACAGAGAAGGTAGTTAAATTAAATAAGAATGGATATGTTTCAGTGATGTATTTCTTATTTTCCTTTAAAAAGAGCTGCTTCTGAGAGGTTTTTATTCATTCCCCAGACACCCATTTAAATTTTACCACCCCTGTCTCTCTGCAGAAGTCAATAATCCTTCAAGCAAAGGATTCAATGCATGGAGTGCTCATAGGATTAGCTGCTGAGAGCTATGAGATGTGCAGTAAGTGGCAGTCAGTGTGTGTTCTGTAAGGGAAGCAGAATGAAGTTCCTGTCCATTCACTTTCCCTCGCTCTCTCCCTGAAACCAGGGCTCCCACTGCGTTAGCTTGAACCTCTGTTTTTCTGGGAGGCTAGCTATAGCAAAACATCAGTGGAGGAAAGAATTAAGAGCTTGGGAAAGGTCCTTATAATACTTTTCTTTCCTTCTTTTTGTTTTTGGTTTGGTTTGATTTTTTTGTTAGCAGTGTTCTGCTGTGGGCTTTGTATATGAGCAACTGCTTAACAGCAATAGTATCTACATGCAATATTTTCAGAACACAAGTTGTGTCCTGTGCAGGATCAAGATGAAGAACATTCTTAAGAGTAGATCTCTATGAAGTTTCACAGTTTCACAAAAGGATGTCTTATCTGATGAAACTCTGGAGATTGAAAATACATGAGGTATTGTTGTGTAAAGTGAATGATAATACAGAAGGCGTAATTCAAATCGGGAGGTTTTTATTTGAGTCTTGCAGAAGTTTTTATAAAAAGTATATAGAAGCTTCTCAATCTTTTCCACCCCTAGGTGCAAGGAAATCCTGCTTCCCTGGGAATTACATCCTAATTTTAATTGTATATAGTTTACACTTTTAGTTTAAATTTAACTCTGCATGGACATGTCAGCCTGCATCAGGTCTGTAGACAAAATCGATAGAAATTACTTTGTTATTCTGTAATTACTTACATTTACTTCTGTGTTTAAAATCACTCAACCATAAAAATGTTTTCCTTGATGTCTCTCTTGGTAAATGAAAGAATTATGTTGAAATAGCATGTTGATGAATGTCCAGCATTATAACAAATATTTTCTTACCTTATTAAATACCATAAATGTGGGCATAGATTTAAAATACAAAATACAATAAATGTACAAACACTTAAATAAAAAAAGTTTATATAAAATATTGAAATTAAGTGTTAATAATTTTATAGGATACTGAAGAATACTGCCTTTGTGATCTACACTTTTGTGCTGCAATAAAAATTTTAGAATTTGTCTTGGGTGGGGAAGAAAATAATGAGAAAGACTAAGGCACAGTATTGGTTTTATTTGCCTGCTGTTGTTCTCTCTTCATGGAAAAAAACCCCTATAATCCCAAAATAAGTTCTTTGTAATTTACTTACTTAGGTTTGTGGGACTAAGTGTGTCATCGGTAAAAGGAATAAAAAACTTTTTAGAAAAAAATATTTATTATGCAGGCTGTTATTGTATAGTAGCTTTTATTACTTTATTTGTAAAGAGCTGCTATAGAATAAGTGTTCAGATGCAGATGTTTGGAGGTTGAAGAATCAGTGCTTGCTTGTGTTTCTTTAATTTCAGAAAGTGGAAATAGAGGCTATAGAGGTGATAATTTGTGTTGTTTTATGTCTACTTGCTCAACCTGTCTCAGTGGCACTTAATTACATATAAAATCATTCACTGGGAATTGCATAACAGAGTGTTACACCTTTGCTCTCTTTAATCCCATCTTTTTTGCAAATGTACTTCAGTCACTTTGCAGGCTTTATAAATCTTTCATAAAGTGCTGAGCAGCCTTCAGTAGAAGACCTTGTTTATATGCTTTGTTTGCCTTAAAATGAGTGGTATATTGAAGCTTTCCAATTAGAATTCTTCTGGTAATTTAAAATGGCATTCTCGTGTTTGTCTTTCACGTTGTTGCATTTATACTTGTTTTCACATAAAACGGCATTTAAAAAAATAATATTAAAAAAAACCCCAAAACCTCCAAAAAAAAAAAGGAATACTATATAAGGAATTAAAATGTTTTGGTGTAATTTCACTTATTTTTTGGCTGTTCTCATACATTTTTATGCTATATCCAAGGATTTTCATATCATGTCCTGTACATATTTTCCAAATTTATTTAATACTTTTTGAAAATACTGTATTCGTAGACAAGTCCAGCAATTCCTTGAGTAGAAGATGCCTTTTGTTACAATGAAAGGCATGCTGTAGGGTTGGAGAAAATAATGATGTTCTTAAAATAGGAGGAACATATTCAGAGCAAAGTAATTGTTAGTTTTGCATGCATAGCACGGTGACTCACTTTGAGGGTGGAAGTAATAAAATGATGCTTTTAAGATGGGAAGATGTGATAGGATTTATGGTATTGTACAGTTCTAAATGGATATATATCTTTGCCCTTAAAATAGTTTCACATAATTGTTTAAGTTTTCTTTTGGTTTAGGGTTTCCAAGAAGTGAAAACTGGGAGTTCCCAGACGTATTGTTTTAACTCTGGTTTCTATACACGTGTGCAATCTGTATAAATGTGTGCATGTGTGTAGATATACTTGCATATTAAAAGCTACATTATAAATATAAAATACTGTTTTCACCTCTGTCAAATTAAGACTAGGGCTTAGATCGTAACTGTTTTATCGGGTCATGTTTTATACTAGAAACTTTGGTCCCTGTTACACGTGATTAGAGCTATGCATATATCACCTTCATGTTTGTCACAAGGGTTGTGCTTGAGACTAGATTATCAGGGCAGTTTCTGACCCTTTTAATGATTACTAATTATTTAAACTGGTGTACATATACTGTGTTTTGAAACTATATTTACTTAAGAACAAATCATGCAGTAATTTTTCTAAATTACCCTGCTGTGTTTTTGCTCTGTGTGCCAGTTCCTTCTGATGGTGTGACTAAAAGTGTTCAGTAATGAAGTTAAGAAATACTGTAGGTGTTGGCTTCAGCAGGGCTGTATGTAAGTGTGGTGCTCGTTATGTAAAATATACAGGTTGCTTTAGATCCTTATATACTTTGAATGATTTCTTAAAACTAGCTGTCATTTAATGAAAAAGTAAAACAAGGTAAAAGTGAGAATTCAGTTCTGATGCCATTTGCGGTGGTGTCAGTCTGTGACAGGTGATGTTTCTGAGGCAGAGGGTAGGTCCTTAGGCTTTCTCATACTGCCATGGTCTGGTGGATATAGCATGTGCTAGATCTAGCTAGTATGTGCTTCAAAACATAGCAAGAAAACTTTTATTTTACTGTTATACTAAGTACTAAAGTCAGCACTATATAGAACAGAACAATAGCTCAATACAAGCACAGAGTGCTTAATAATTTAATAATAAAGTGATACTCAGTGGCACAGCAAACATGGTTATTCTCATGAAGTTAACTGCTTGAAGATGGTTCCTAGCAAATTTGTTCACTGAGTTATAATAGCATGGTTTCATGATGTTGTTCTCTAATCATGTTCCACTGCAAATAAGAGATTGGATATAAATATCCTGGTTTGGGGTAGACAGCTTTTTGCTGGCTGTTGAATGTTGCATTTTGTCCTTGTTCTGCTTACCTGAAAAACATTTACTAAACGCTGTGCTCCAAGAGTAAAAGGTTTGGCTGGTATTGGGTTTGTGTGGCAGGATTTTGGTAGTGTGGGACCACAGGGTTGGCTTCTTTGAGAAACTGCCAGAAGCTCCCCCCAAGTCTGATGGAACCAACACCAGCTGGTGCCAAGATGGACCTGCCACTGGCCAAAGCTCAACTCATCAGTGATGGGTGCTAGCACCTCTGGGATAACACAGTTAAGAAAGGGGGGGTGTGGAGGGGAACAAAAACTGCAATTGCAGCCGCAGAAGAGAGGAGTGAGAATGTGACAGGAAGAGCCCTGCAGACACCAAGGTCAGAGCAGAAGAAGGGGCTGGAGGTGCTCCGGGTGCCCTGGCAGAGATTTACCCAGCCTGTGGTGCAGACCGTGGTGAGGCAGCTGTACCTCTGCAGCCCATGTTGATCCACAGGGAAGTAGAAATCCAGCTGCAGACTTTGGAGGGCACCCACACCAGGGCAGGTGGATGTCTGTGGAAAGCCCACGCTGGAGCAGGCTCCTGGTGGGATTTGTGACCCTGTGGAGAGAGGAGCGCACGCTAGAACAGGTTTACTGGCAGAACTTGTGACCCCAGAGGGGACCCACAGCAGGGCAATTTGTGAAGAACTGCAGCCCATGGGAAGGGCTCACTTTGGAGGTGGTAAAGGAGAACTGCCTCCTTTGGAAGGAGAAGAGTATGAGAGTCCTCTGCCCAAGGAGGGACGAGCAGTAGAAGGAATGTGAGATGAGCTGACCACAGACTCCATTCCCTGCCCCTGCACAGCACTGCAAGGGAGGAGGTAGAGAATTTGTGAGTGACGTTAAGCCTAGGAAGAATGGAAGGGTAGGAGGAAGGCATTAAGATTTGGGTTTATTTCTCATTATCCTATTGATAATAAATGCAATTGATTTGTCCCCAAATTGGGTCTGTTTTGCCCATGACGGTAACTGGTGAGTGGTCTCTCTTTGTCCTTACCCATGAGGCTTTTGTTGTATTTGCTGTCCCCTGTCCAGATGAGGAAAGTGACAGAGTGGCTTTGGTGGGCATCTGGTGTCAAGCCCACCACACTTTCACATATGACTTAAGCAGATGTGGGTTTTCATTGTCATCAGCACTTTACTTTTTTCTCTCCATTGTGTACAATGCAAATATGAAGTATTGTAAACAGCAGTACATGACTAAAATAGAAATTCATGTATTTCTCACACTTTTCATTGAGTTTATGGTTTAAATGTTTCACCTTATTTAATTTTTGTATTTTATTTTTTTCTTCATGCAGTCTCTCACCTTAACTTTAGAGGGTAGGGCAGTTGAAGTGGATGCTGCTTTCGGGCCTGTAGCACAGAGATGTAGTGTTCTGCAAAGATATGAGCATGTGCTTTCTGCTTGTAAATAGTCCTATTTGATTAGGATCAAAGTGACTAGTTAGGTTGCCTAAAGAAAAATGCCTGCTTCTGATCTTCTGTCACCACTTGGCAAGCCCAGCTCATGCAGCATGACTTTGACTTGAGGAGTTACTCTGAAACCAGTAATCACCAAGCATTAGCTGATTGTCTACAGCCAAAAAGATTCAGAAGGCTTGCTTTTATTTGCAGTGTATTCC
This sequence comes from Irena cyanogastra, assembly GCA_013397155.1. Classification (NCBI taxonomy): domain Eukaryota; kingdom Metazoa; phylum Chordata; class Aves; order Passeriformes; family Irenidae; genus Irena; species Irena cyanogastra. Next base: position 232,089 of record VWZV01012765.1, on the reverse strand, counting down.
ATGAGTTATTGTAGAATCCTCTGCCTCTTCCTTTTGCCTGGGCAGTAGAGACACATAAATTCTTGCTGTTCATTTAAAACACTGAGTGCAATCATTATATTAAACATAGCTTGATTTAACTTTTTGACATACTAACTGGACTTGCTTTGATAAAAGGGTCTTTAAAATTTTTAATGCATTGATAAAAAATAAATGCTGTTGTTAATGACATGGAGATATTTCCAGGGCACTGTAAAATTGAGCATGTTTTGGCTGGATGCCACAATGTGTCCATATACAGCTCCCTATGGAGTTAATATTTATTTGTGATTGCAATAGTTAGTGCTTTATAAAAGGCAAAACCCTCAAAATAGATCTGTGTAAGTTATCATTAAATGTGTGAATCTTAGACGATTTGTGCTTGTATCTTAAAAGAATATGTAGGATTTCTACTTCGAAATAAACGTGGGCTGCTTCAATTATGAGAGACTGTACTTTGAGAAGTAGTCATCAACACATTGCAAAAGCTGTGGCAGTTCATTTCCCTTGCATTCTACCTATGGAATATATACTTACTTGCAGAATGGATCAAAAATGATATAAAAAAAAATTTTACAGTGGCTTGAATATCAGTGTATATGGTTCCATTATGTGATAATTCAAACTTACAGATTGAAAAGTAAAGCAGCAAAGATAAGAGATACTAATATGCAGTCCCTAATGCTGTATTTTCTCCTTCTGATACTTCATTAAGTGTAGTGAGCATAACCAGATTTTTCTGGAGGCAGCATTCATGGCTGTGTGTATTAGAGTATTGCTTTTCTTAATTGCCTTTTCTTTGTTGATGAAGATCAAATCTAGCTCTGGGCTTACTGTAGCTTTTTAGGATTGTTAGTGTTTGGTTGCTGGTTTTAGCCGCTCTTTCCAGTAAAATACTAGGAAAGAATTATTTAAAGGTAGCCATTTTTGCTATCACTGATGCAGTCATTTTGTGATAATGAAGAAATCCTTTTCAGATGTATTAGAATAGGAAATGCCAGTCAGTCAAAAGAAGACTAAGGTTTGCAGTTGTCCATAATTTCACTGCAAATCCTAAAGCCAAGGTTCTTTCAGGGCATGTTCCATAAACAGAGCTAAACAAGGCAAACAGCAGTAAAATCATTCAGTATCTTTAGCTGTATAGAGCTAATCGTTTTTTTCTAGCACGCTCTCTTGTGACTTGGAGTTGACTTTTTTCCCCTAACCTTTTATACTGATTGGCTTATTCTTTCTTAATGCTGAATGAGGTCTTGCTTCCATTTCCATCTAGGGAGAATGAGTGCCAAGGTAGCATTCATAATTGACATGGATGGACACAGTGCATGTGACATTTTCCATAGAAACACAGCTCCTTGGAGATGAGAGTATCTGACTTGTCTGAATTGAAACAAAATTACTGAACAAAGATTTTTGGTTTTAATTATTGAAGAATTTATTGCACACCAAAATTGATACATTAACATACTTTTATTAACTAGCTGTGGGATGCAGGCTTCTTGGGAAGAAGAGTAATTTGCCCCTGAAATAGCATTTAAATATTTCTTCAGAAAGCAAATATTTTATTTTGTCAAAGTTCGCTTTCTGCAGTCTGGAAATATTTACAGTTCTTAAAGATTTTCATGGGAGTTGTGGGCATAAAGCAATAGTAGAAATATATATCACAAATCTTTGTGAATGATTGTTAAATGATCAAATATACTGTCTCAATTAATTCTCCAGCACTGCATGTGAGCAAACTAATTTCAAGATTATAGCTCTCTGTGACTGTGTCAGTCTTCCCACATTTCCTATTTGCTGTCATATTATTTGGCTCAAAGTATAATGGAAAGCTCAGCAACTTGGATTTCCCTTGTCTCTAATGTACTTTGTCAACTTGAGAAACAAGAGTTTACCAAATCCAGAGCAGTGCTTGTTGATTTTTTAAGGAAGTGTGTGACTTTACTCCCTTGTTAATTCCCATCCTGCAGGAAACCATTGATTTGGGAAGTAGCACAATATTCATATGCATTTTAATTCTATCCAAACCCCACAGCAAGCTGCTGAAGAGTTTTGGCATATTGCTTCACTAATGTTTGTCCCCAAATACATGTTTTTCTTGAATCTCTTATATTTGCAATAATTTAGTGGTGTTTTGCTGACCTCTGCATGAGTTAAAAAAGCTGCATAATTCAAAATTTTTATGCTGCATTCTCAAGCCCCAGTGCTTTTCTTAAATAGTTGGTACTGGCAGAGAGTAAAGTGTGACATATATGATTTGAATTAATTTTGCTCTGTATCTCCCTCAAATTGTAATGATGCTTTTTCTGCTCCACCTATAGCTCCCTGCAGATTTCACAAAGCTGCACCTTACTGACAGTCTCCACCCACAGGTGACCCACGTTTCATCTAGTCACTCAGGATGTAGCATCACTAGTGATTCAGGAAGCAGCAGCCTTTCTGATATCTACCAGGTAAGATTGGAAGGGATGCTGATGGGAGGTGCAATTGCCAGCAGTTTTGCATTTAATAGCTGAATGCCCTTGCTATTGCCTCTTGTCAGTTTTTATCTGAAGAAGTACTCAACAGACTTCAATAAACTACTTATTGTTTGAATTGTAATGATTTCAGGCTTTAGATGTGTTGGGTTCATAATGCAGAACCTATTCAGTGGTGGAAAGAAACAAATATAGAGTTAGCAGCCTGTGCTTGAGGGGCATATTTCTTTTTCCTCACCCTGTAGCACTCTTAGCAGTGCTTCCTCGCCTGGCCATCCTCAGAACGGTGGGGAGGTTAAACTGGTGATGCTTTTTAAAGTTATACTTCTGAGGTGGCTTCTCCTTGTAAAGCTCTGTGCTAGTCATTGGGAACAGCTTGGGTTTAGAGAGACTCTGAAACTGATCCAGAGTTTAAACATAAATTGGAAAAAAGTCTAAAGTGAAATAAAATTAGACAAGCATTTTTCACTTGATGTTTATGGTTCTTGCAGTGTTGGAGGAGGAGCTGCCCTGATAGGGAAGTGTACCAAATTGTTACTCTGAAAGGAAGGAATCAAATCCAATTAAAATATATTTCTATCAAAATAATCATAAAGTAGTGAGACCACTTCAACATGAAGTAGTGTTAACTAGAGGATGAATAATGTTTTTTTGAGATGCTTCTGAAATTGCAAATGTAGTCACTTAAACAACAGAAAAAGCATATCTACAAATGCACTAAAGTTCAGCTGTGGTCATAGTTGTAGAATACAGTTTCTTTCAGGTGAATAAGCCTATAGGCTTCTTTCTGTGAAAGAAGATAGGCTATAAAAAGATCACAGTTTAATTTATACAGTAATACAATAATGCAAAGGTTTATTTTTGCAAAATTATCAAATAGTTTCAGTTATCAAATTAGCTGAACACTATAGCATATGTCAGTCAAGTAGGTTTGTCAGAATTTCTTCTGAAGATGGGATTACTTTGAGACAGGATCTAGGTTTATATTGTGAGAGTGAAGAAGATGTAAAATCAGGTTTGTTCTTCTAGTCTTCTATAGATTTTCGTTCCTTTTTTTACAAAGATTTCCACTCTAACAAAAATAACAAGTACCTCAAGAGACACAGCTGTAGGTGGCATGTACTTACAGTCAGTTACTCTTGAGATAAGTTGAAAGTAAATTTTTTGCAGATTTTCAGCAAAACGTTCATAACTGAAAACGATAATTGAATTTCTGTGCAATTAAAAAAAAAAAACCAACAAAACAACATAAAAGAACCTCAGAAAAATACTTCTCTATGTAGTTGCCAACCTGGTTTATGACTCCTACTGGTTTAATTTGCAGTGTTGGAATTAACATAATGGTTGGTGTTTGGAGAGAGTTAGTGGTATACTGAAGTATTTATACAGACAAAATTTACTCTTTAAGTATTCTTTTAAATTGAATTTACAAACATAATGCATAATCCAGTCTTAAAAATATTACCTAGTTTCTTCAATTAATCTGCAATTAGTACCACATTTAAAGGTGGCTTGGCACAGATATATGAAGAACTGTGTAACTGCACAATGTCAAAGTATGAATAATAACTTATATACATATCTACATCCAGAAATATGGCCATGTGTTGTAGAATGCAACTTTATCTTTTTGTCTTAATACATATGTTTGAAGGAATGTTTATTAATGAAAAGGTAAATTCATGTGTGGAAACTGATAAGATTCTTAAAAATTCTTGAATTTGACTTAATAGTACCAAGTATTGTTTACCTTGATTTCTCAGATTGTGGTAAATCGTTGATTTCTGCCCTCAGATTCAGTCATAAAGGAATATAATGTGGCAGTGTTAGGCTAGGTTAAACTACTGCCAGAAAAACCCTCCAAACCAAATAAAAATAAAATGGCTGTAATTTGACTCCTCTAAGGCCAAGTTAAGGATTAAAGAGAAATATTTTTTTAAACCAAGAGAGTAAATTGTCATTCTCCCTCAACTGTTTGCCTTTACGTGTCCCAAGTGTTTTTTCAAAAACCATAAACCATAACCAAGTCATCAACATGTTACTTTTTTTACTTCAAATTTGATAAGTCTTAGGTAAAGCTCATGTTCATTGTTCCTTTGATTCTTATTTTCTGTATATGATGCCATTTTTCTGTTCAGTGGGGTGGACTTCTGTTCATTATAGCTAAGTAGAAAGCAATGATTTAAAAAGATCATCATCTTGTCTTGCAGTTGATAGAAAAAATAGTTTTAAAAATTATGCTGTTATTTAGATCATTACTGTTGAAATCTGAGGTAATATGTCATGTTTTGCATCCCATAAGTATTAGTTCTGTAGCCTTAAGAGCAGCTGCTTCCAGTGAAAACATGTTCATGGCCATTTAAGATTTTTTAAATAAATCATGAAGCTGAATCTTCAGATGCTTTCAGCATTGAACTGAGAATACTTTCTTTTAAATATTAATGCGGTATCTAAATTTGTTTGTTGAACATTGCACATGAAAGAACTTCTTTCAGGATAAGAAATACCAAAATAAAATAGACCTTTGTGTTTACCCCACCCAAGTTTCAAAAACATATCAGGTGCCAATTAGTAAGGTCCTTAAATACTGTTATTTTCATTTTAGGAAATAAGTTCAAATGACAAACTCTGTAGGGTGACTTGAGAGGAAGGGGATGCTGAATGTCAGTAGATTGTATGTTGGCTTCCATTTGCCAAGAACAATTCCTTGCTTCTGTCTTTTTTTGACCTGGCAAAGCAAATCATTCGCTGCTACTTCTCATGTATGGCTGCTTGCTCTTGATGAGTTAGGCTTAGTTAATGGTTCTTAAATGAGCACGTATACCTGTTCCTATATGCTCCTAAATGCTTCCTGTACCTGCTAAATGTATTACCAGATGGTTGGAGAGTGAGGAGGCCTAAGCTCCTGAACGTGTCTTATTCCCCCTCCCTGTTTTGGGAAGCATTGTTGTGTTGGCTCAGCTCTTTGCCAAACTTTCTTTGCCTTATCCTGTCCTCAGACTGGTGGCTTCCTGCCACGCTTACATGCCCTCTGGTGCCTGCCCAGATACCACTGTCGGTACAGGAAACCAGGAACATCCTTTCTGAGACCCTCCCAGGATGTGTGCATTGCTCGGAAATTTTCAAGATGTCAGCGTTGTTTTCTCATGATTCTGATACAGTAGCTCGTAGAAGAAAGGTCCACCCTTCAGCAGCTCTTTCTGAGACCAGTCTTTAGTCTCTCAAACCAGAGTCCATGCAGTCTGCCCTTTAGTCACTCTATGCAAAATAAAGAGGTTTTACCTGAAGATAAAGCCGGTGTTTCTGACTGTGTCAGCTGCTAAGTGCAGGGCTTTGGCTAATGCCAGAATGGCTGGAACAGCTCAGGTACATTGTCCTGTGAGCTTCCACCCCTGAATTTTCAACAAAGCCCTGTGCAGTTCCTTATCGCTCCTGTAAATTCAGGGCCTCTTAATCCACTCTGTAACTTCCAGAGTCCATGTTCTGTGTGCCTGTGGCTTGGCAGATGTTGCTCCGTTCTGAGCAAGAGGCAATTATTGGCAATAAGGGGGGGATGCTTTTCCTGGTGTGTTGTCTGGATTGCTACACATTTCCATCTTCAGTGAGCAAAACTGTTCAGACTGACTCCTGTTACACATGTGGGCTGCTGTGTTGTAAATTTTGGGGTAGATAATGGAAGAACAAATATGGAGAGCACTGTGAAAATCTTGGACTGAAGGAGTTTTAAGGTATCTCATGGACTTTTGCACTCGTGTCAATGTAGTATGAAAAAAATAATGTTACTGCCTTAGACTGAGTGTGATTTCTGTACATGTAGTTATTGTAGTTGATTGTAGTACGTATGATAACTACCTAATAAACAAATACGTATTATAGTTGCATAGATTGAATTTCATCTTAATTTATTGCTATTCTAAACTTTGATCAGTCATCTGAAAGCTAATTTAAAACAAAACTCCAGACATGATTTCTCTTTGTGGAGACACTGAATCCAATGTGTCTGTATGACATTAGGGAATATTTCAAGCTAATGTGACTTCTGCAAGTCATTTCATGAGGGGGGTAGAGCCAGTGTTCTTGGTGTTTTATATCGGTATCATCTTAAAAATTAGGAAGTAAAAGTGAGTCGTTTTGGTAATAGACATTCTTATTTTCATGTTTTAGTTGATTTTTCAGCCCTTAAATGACAGTGGTTGAAAAGTAATGTGGAGATGGTGTTTTTGAGCTGAGATTGGCTTCTTTCTTTGTTAGCTTTATGGAATTGAAGGACTGCACCAGGCAATGAAGATGTTTCTGATTTGTGCAAGGAGTTTCTTCTATGCTTGCTTTTTTTTTTTTTTTTAATTTTGTTTTTGTCCCTGTTTTTTTGTCTTGCATGTTTGGAGATTTTGTATTGTTGATTTAGGTGGTAACAATAGTTACAAGGGAAATTTAAGTCTTCAAAATGATACAATGTTTCCAAGGCAAGTAATTAAAAATAAAATTTAAAAGTAACAGTTAAAATAGTCTGTTTAAAATACTAAGAAATCAGTAGTTAGTGTGGTTACTTTTACAGGTTTTCTAGTTTTTTCTCTTTATGTTACCGTCGGTTGGAAGTTTTTCCCAAACCAGTATAGAAAGAAAACCGTGAAGGCCCCTTCAAACAGAGCCAGTCGTAGAAGCAGCTCTCCAAGTCTTCCCACTTTCTTTCCCTTAGTAAGTGTGGGGGTGTGTGATGAAGCAGTTGTTTCACTGGAGTGAGAGTTACTTGAACGCAAAAAGGTAGAGATCGCCCTTAACCCCTTCTAATCTGTTTTCACAAGAAACTCAAACATTCGGTGGAGGAGGAAGAGGAAGGTAGGCAGTAAATCAAGTCATGTTCTTTAGCTGCTCATGTAGTCCATCACCTCTCTCATTATGTTCATCATTATGGTGCCTCTAAAAAATGACAGACAGTAGAGTTGGGGTTAATGAATTTCCTCTCCTTCCAATCTAAAGTGACCAGAGGAGTCCACCATTTCCCCAGTCTGCCCGGTCTGACCTCGGGAGAATGAGTGTTGTTCTTCTTTTCTTAATCTTCCCCTTCTTCCCTATGTCAGTCAAGGAACCAAAGGCTAACCAAGAACCTAGACAAGGCTTCTTTTGGTGTACATATTTACCCTGGTTATTTGGCAGCTGTTATCACTCAAATCTGGAAGTGTGTTTGCACTTCAAGATCCTCAGCAGTTGAAGCAATTAGTTTTTTATTGGTGCAGTATTAACCATTATAGCCAATGCTTAAAATTGGTCAGATTCTCCTTAGGTGTCAAATATGAAATACTACTTCAACTCAGGCTTGAAAACATCTGTCTTAGTCTCTTAACTCTCATGTTGGTGATGTGACAAATAAAATATTAGGCCATCACTATTATGAGATTGCTTTGAAGCTTCAAAAATTTTCTCCACGGTTGGAAAGATGACATGAGAAATTTGCTATCACAGCTGGTATTCAGAGTGTGGAGAGACATCGTTTTGTACTTCAGGCTGCAACCAACGTTTTTCTTGTATGCAATCTCTTTAGATTTATTTAAGTGAGACTAATTTCTCTTATTGCCCAAGAAGCAAAGTACAACATGCACCCAGGAATGGCAATTCTGAGCTGTATTTCACCCTTGATTACATGCCCTGAGAAGATCTAAGCCTCATGATTGACTGTAGTACAAATTCTGTTGGATATTCATCTTGTATTTGGGTTTTCGGTGGCTGAGGTTCCTAAGGAATCCCCTATGCCCAAAGGAGCTCATGGGGTTCCTGTGCAGACATGTTTGGTGTTTCTCACACAGGAGGGGTTACAAAAGCACTCAGAGTAGTTGGGGAATGAAGTTTAATGTCTCAGCAAGAGGACCTTGAATACTTGATATCATATGTGCTGCTACTCAACTTAAAAAAGCTATTTGCAATGTATAAACACAAGGAGCCCTCGAGGTTTTCTCAGTTTTCTGGTTTGGTTTTTTTGGTTGGGTTTTGTTTGTTTGTTTGTGGGTTTGGGGTGAGGGAGGGTTGGGTTTGTTTGGTTTGGTTTTTGTTTTGTCATGCCGAAAGGCTACATTTGTCTTTCTTTGCCATCTTTTGCATGATCATAGCAAAGTCAGAAAGTGGTTTAAAACATGTATTTTTTTTCCTCAAAAGGTGTTTTTAAAGGTGTCCTAAGTTAACAAACTTTCTTATTACTTTGTGGATTGTTGCATTCAATGTTGAGCCTTCTTTGTTGCAATGGTTTGGGTTTCTTGATAGGAAGTTAGAAATAGTTGCTTTCCATCCACCAATAACTTCAGTTGTCAAAAAACCCCAAAAACCCAGCGAATGTAAATAGTGATCATCTTTGGTAAATCTTGTAGCCTTTAGTAGTATTCGTAAAATGTTTTCTGAGTCCAAAGTTACATTTAATTCAGTGTGAGAATTTGTTTTAAATAGCATCAACTCTTCCTGATAATAAAGCTTCAAGAGTTTTCCAGTTTTGTTTTATTGCTTTAAGACAGTAAAATAACTTGTCTTTTAATAATCAGATATTGTACAATAGGTGGAAGTCTCTCATCTATGTTAGCATTGTGTGACTAAATTGAGTTCTGTGTCCATTTTGCTAATGTGCTTTAGAGAGCTTCATCTGGGCAGGTGGGAGGGGCACTTGTGAGTGATGGGAAGCTTTGCAACACTGACTGTGAATCAGTCCCACTGTCGCCAGAGTTGTCACTGTTGCAGACTTCAGATTCTGACAGATTAGTGTCATAAGCTGTGTGTCTACTGACTCATCACCACTAATTTTTCCACCAGTCACTTTTGATGAAGGCTATTTTGAAAGACTAGTTACAGCAGCTGTTTCAAATGTATCACAGGGAATGTGCATATTAAACATAGTAAGACTGCTCATAAACATTCTGCTATCTGTGCTAGGTTGTGGGATTTGTTTTTATGCCCGTAACATCTTTCTTTATCCTGGTTAAAAAATGATCAGCATATTTTCTTGACAAAAGCAAAACCAAAAAAGCCACTAAACCCCCAAAACTAACAACAACTAACAAAACCCCCACCCAAAACCACAACAATAATTTGAATACTGTGTAGATGCTGTTATCATGCTTTTTTGTATTAACAAGGCCCAGTTACAAAGCTTGTGTTGTGCTGTAGGACAGAAGCATTTAAGACTCTCACTAGCTGCCCCTGATCCATCTCCAGCCATATGCTGCTGTTCATGAGGTGGCTGTGTATAGTGGCATTAAAGTAACAGATGTCAGCCACAGATAGGGAGGCAGGAATAGGGGAGATGATTCTAAAAAATAACCAATGCAATTTCTCTTACCTTCCCTATGTTCAGAGAGTGACCTAGTTTTGTGAGTTGTCTTTTTTGCCAGTCTGAGATACAAGCTTTAGTAGGTGCGTTTGTCCCATGTGTTATTTTTAAAGTAGATGTGAATACATTGTGTGCTCGCAGAGTGTTAGAAACAAACCATCCCTTTAATGCCTGTGAAACTGGATTTCTCAAGCCATGGCTTAAAACTTGCTCATTAGAAGCTTGCATTTCCTTAAAAATTGTCATAGCTGAGCCTTGGCAGCTGCCGTGGTATTAAATCAGGTTCTGAGAAAAAGCAGCGGTATCAGCCATGACAGACAAATGTTTGTGGCATCTATTAAAGTGTTCAGTCTTCAAACTCAGTCATTAAAATATATTTACCTCTAGGTGCTATACTGATGACCTCAAGCTATATCTGGAGTATGTTTTCATTCATTTTAATACAATTTAAAGGAGGTTAAGTTTGACAGATATTCTGACTAGTCCATCTGTGGTGTTTACGCAATGACTTTGCGGTTTTTTCTGCATCTGTAAATTCTTAGGCAGTTTATCAGCAAACAAAAGCCATATTTAACTATGTTCTACTGGAATTGTAAAAAAAAGTACAATCCTAGGTGACTGAGAGATTGCAAAATTCCTGTAGCATTTGATGCTTTCTTATTTTCCCAAACTGTCTGTTTAAAATTATGTTGCTTTCCTGAGTGTCTGAAAATGTAAATTTGGGGTGAGCACAGAAATTGTCAAATGAAAACTGTTTATTGAGAAAGATTATATTCAGCTAACAGTCCAAGATATTGTTTCTTGAAATGTAATAGCCTTCAATCCCCCCCAGACCCACAGATTAAGTAATGTCTGTCGAATCCTTTGTATGTGTGACTGATTGAAACAAATGTTAAAAGTCATATTTAAACACAGTGGGTTTGGATTGATTAATTCTTAGTTGTTTTAAAAAGATATATGAAGAAAAAAACAATATAAAAATGTTGAATAAATTTGAGTGATTGGCTAGATGATAGAATTAATCTCTGTACATTTAACCAGAAAACTGCAGCAGTAAAGAACACATTTGAATGTTTTTTAATTGTTTATGCACTAATTAGGCTACAGAAAGTGAGGCTGGTGATATGGATCTCAGTGGATTGCCAGAGACAGCAGTGGATTCTGAGGATGATGATGATGAAGAAGACATTGAAAGGGCATCAGATCCTTTGATGAGTAGGGATATTGTTAGAGACTGCTTGGAGAAAGACCCAATAGACAGGACAGATGATGACATTGGTAAGTATTGCAATGTAGTAAAATATTGTCAGACATTTTCTTCTTCACCTCCAGAAACTTAATTTTTGAGCTTGCGGTTTTATTTTAATTATGGGCCTTTGTAGTTGGGAAGTTTAGTGTTTATTATTATTGTTTTATATAAGTGTATATATATATATATATATAATGCAAACAAGTAAGGAAAATACATTAATATGAGTGAAACCTATTACTTGCTGGCCCTTTTGATCTCAAGCTTCAGCTTCTAATTGATATCAGAACAGGTTTATGAAGGAAATGTTGAAAACTGGAAAACAGACAGAACCTTGGCAAAAGCGACATTAATGTCAACATTGCTTCTCACAGTATATTTTTAATTGTCAGTTGTGACATTGTGACTTGACATTTGTTGCAAACATTGGAGCCTTTAAAACCTTAACATAGACATGCATCTAATCAAACTAATTTGCTATGTTAGCATACAAGTAAACACATTGAAAGCAAAGCAGAAGTAGAATCCAAATTTTAATCTAATCTGTTTCACTGGGTGAGATATTTTTCTTTTATTGAAGTATGACTAAATGATGATTAAGGTTGATTTTCAGATGATTAAGGGACTAGAGCATCTCTTATGCAAGGAAGGTCTAAGAGAGCTCAGGGCTGCTCAGCCTGGAGAAGGCTCAGGGGATCTCATTAATGTATAGAAATATCCTGGGGTGAGGGTGTAAAGATGACGGAGCCAGAGTCTTCTCAGTAGTGCCCAGTGAGAGGACAAAGGGCATAAGCTAAAACATGGGAGGCTCCGTCAGAGCACTAGGAAATGCTTTTTTTTCTGCTGTGATTGAGCACTGGGAGAGGATGTCCAGAGAGCTGTTAGTATTCCTCCTTGAAGATATTCAAAATATGTTTGGATGTGTTCTTGGGAAATTGGCTGTATCTGCCTCTGCTTGAGCAGGCAGATTTGACCAGATGACTTCTGGAAGTCCCTTTTAACCACAACCTTTCTGTGATTCAGAGTAAATAAAAAATTAGGGAAAAAATGGGGCCCTATTGAACTCTTTTAGTAGACATTTTAGATCAAGCTGGATGCAAAAACGTTCTTAGGGCATATAATCACTTGGCAGGACTGCCAAAATTGGGTTCTGTAGTTATGAACAGCATAAAAAATGAAAATACAGAAAGTTCACTGTTGAGTACAAGTGCACCTCTAGTGCATGTGGAAGACAGAGCAGCAGTAGTCACCTTCCAGACAGAAATCCTGTCTGGTCCATCTGAGAGGAACTTTGTGAAACCACCAGACAATGATCAAGTACAATTTATTGTTTAGCCTAGACTAGGAGGTGTTGGCTTTACCAAACATGCTCAGTTTCGTGAAATTTGTCTTGCTGTGTTTAATAGAGCCCCATTCTACTCACAATGAAATTATTGCCCTGACTGGAGTATTAAAAATATCATTGGTTGTATTCAGAGCTCTTGGTTACATTACAATTCTTCCATTATGCTGACTTTTACTTTGCAGGGTTTCTATTGATGATATGGCCAGCCAGTCTGTGTCTACAAAATGTCCAGTAATTAAAACAGGCCACTGTACATGATTTATTAGTATACAGAAACGATTGTGCAGCATTTTAGCTTGAGCAGCCTCAGGCATCTTGCTGAAGAACTGTCTTTACTGTGCTTTGTTGTTTTGACATGCACGACTCAGTGGGCTTTTTCTCCTTCAGAACAACTACTGGAATTCATGCATCAATTGCCCGCTTTTGCCAACATGACAATGTCAGTGAGGAGAGAACTCTGTGCTGTAATGGTGTTTGCAGTTGTGGAGAGAGCAGGAACTATTGTACTAAACGATGGGGAAGAGGTCAGTAGAAGTTACTTTTGACTCTCCATTATACCAAACATCCCAAATTCCACACGGTTTAGACCTTCTTTTTTTTTTTACTTCAAAAAAAAAAAAAGGAAAGAAAAGGAAAAAAAAAGCAACATTCAGGTAAATCAGGCCTCTTTTTGTTCTGGATTTTCTGAAAGCTTTTGTTTAAGCACCCACACATTTCTTAAGTGATAAAAACAAAAGAAAACATTCTCTGTACTGTACAAAATGCTTCCTGCATGTTTGAGCTCATTTGGAGATTTTATTTCAGCGTTCAAGTGCTGTTTTAAAACTTCCTTTTTTTTTTTTTTCATGGTCTTACATGACCTCTTAATAGTAAAGATGAACTTAAGATCCCAGTTTTCTTGAGCTGGAAATAGCTGTACGTTTAAGGAAAATGACCTTGTGAAATTTTTAAGAGGTGCTAGAAAATAACTTTTGCTTTAGAAAAATTGTGAGAGTTGTATTTATATAGTATGATACTAAAAATTAAGCGATTTGTTCTTCATGTATCCTGCAATATTTGATTTGTAGCTGGATTCCTGGTCAGTTATTTTGAATGGCTCTGTGGAGGTGACATACCCTGATGGAAGAACAGAGATATTGTGCATGGGGAACAGTTTTGGTGTTTCCCCCACCATGGAGAAGGAATATATGAAAGGAGTGATGAGAACCAAAGTGGATGACTGCCAGGTAGAGTGCCTGTGGTACATGCAAATTCACACCCACACAGGTGTAGTGCAACTCAATGATGAGACCCAGTTTTATTTTAAACTGAATATATGTAAAATATCCAGTGGGTGACTCTGGACAGTAGTTGGGCGATAGGGCTCCTGCATACCCACAGTCTGGGAAATGGAGTTATCTTTATCAGGATAAGGGATCATTTTGCACAAAGATGTTTGTTTACATGCTTTTTCCAGAATAATGGCCACCAGCCTCTTCCATACTTTCCATCCATTGCTTCCAGTGTTCCTTAGCAGGATCTCAAGGTCCATTAGCCATAACAGGCTCCTTTCCTTCTGCAGCTAGTAGCCATTCTTCCTTACAACTCTGCTACTGAATATCGGAGTAATACAAACTTTATCTCCCGTGGTTTGAGTGAAAGGTCTAATTTTGGCTAATCTGACCTTTCAAAGAAAAAGCCTTGATGTTTGCTGTAATACAAATCTGCTCAGTCAGATGTAAAGAATGCTTTTCATAGCATGAAACTACTGGCTGAATCTGGTTGTGTGGTTGCTATTTGCTTATTCCCATCCAGAAAATAATAGCAGAGCCGTGGGTGAATTAAGCATTTTGCTTGGTCCTGATGGCTAATTAGCTTCAAGTAGATGACCTCTTAAGGGGGTGAAAATGTATGTTAATGATGTCACCTGGTTTAGCTTGCCCATCTAACTCCTCTCATCTGGTTAGGGTAATGTTTTCAACAAATCCAAATGGTGGGACTTCTGTTTCAGCTACTACTAGCTGCTGGAAAAAATAAATGGTGTGTAAATGAATTTAAAGAGAAAATACTGTCTCTGATTCTTGGGTCCTTGTCCTAAGTATGTACGTGAGGATTTAACAACTTTTCAACCATAAAAAACACTGTTCCTCTCAGTTAAATACACAAATTCATGTAATAAAGCAGTTTAATCTTGCCTCCCGAAAGAGACACATGTACAATGTAGTCTTTTTCCAGTTTGTTATGGTTGGTCTTAATTATATTTGCATAGTGTAGGTATTAGGAACATTCCTAAGATATTTATTCTTTCACTTATTCTTGGCTGAACCGATGATTGTAGAAAATAATTTTCCTGCTGTATGCTTTAAGCCAAGAAGTAATTTCTTTCTTTACGCCTGTACAAATTAATTGAATGAATGTTATTTTTCTTACTAATTGACTTCAATAAAACAGCTATAAAAAGATTATTTGCCAAAACAATAGGCACAAAAAATAAAAGCTAGGTTTTCACTAAACTCTTCTAAACACCACGAAAGAGCTTTGATGTAAGAAAAAAGGACTGGCTATGATACTGGGCTTCATCTCCAGCAGTGGGGAGGTCAAAGCAGCTGAATGACAGTGGCTGGGAATGCTAAATCATATTGCTCTGATGGATCTTGGTCTCCTCTAAGTGCAGGACTGGAGTGGCACTACTGTGCCTGTCTGTTCATCTTCTTGCTACAGCTGAACTGTTGGGAAGACAAATTTGTCTCACTGCAGGTTCAGGAGCTCTACTTTATCTTGTCTGTTGATAGAGTACTTGCACCTTAAGTCTAAATGCTTTTCTGAAGATTTTACCTTTTAATACTGGTGTGCCATGATTCTTTCCAGTTTGTTTGTATAGCCCAGCAAGATTATTGCCGCATCCTCAATCAAGTGGAAAAGAACATGCAGAAGGTAGAAGAGGAAGGGGAGATCGTGATGGTGAAGGAGCACAGAGAGCTTGACCGCACTGGAACAAGAAAAGGTCACATTGTCATCAAGGTAAAAGGAAAAGCGAGAGTCTCTTGCAAAACACTGTCTTCTGTAAACCTCCTAACTTGGCAAGTTAGGTCCAGGATTAGTTGAGATATATATTGTAGAAGTAAATATTTGAAAATGGACTGTTAATATTTCTAGATTTTTAAAAATTAATTACGCTTGTTGACAACTAGGTGATTTCTATAGAGATTAATTATGTAAGTTTTTTACATTTCTTAGCACAGTGGTCAGGCTGTTATGTTTGCTTAGCTCATCAGTTAATGGAGGGCAGTATTCTTTCTAGTGTGATGAGTCTTCAGTATGCTACAAGAAAACAAATTTGCATGTCTTGAAAATGTGTTAATAACTATGATTTTTTTCAATTTTTTGCTTTCCATAGGGAACAGCTGAAAGGTTAACAATGCATTTGGTGGAAGAGCACTCTGTGGTAGACCCAACATTTATAGAAGACTTCCTGTTGACGTATAGGACCTTTCTTTCCAGCCCAATGGAAGTGGGCAAGAAGTTGTTGGAGTGGTTCAATGACCCCAGCCTCAGGGATAAGGTGACAATCTTCTGAATCGTGTGCTGTTACCATTTGCATTGAAATATAAGCTAATAACAATAACATATGCTTTAGAGAGAATGATTAAATTGAATAAGATAAAAATAACTGGTGACGTATTTTAATGGCAGAATATATGGCTAAAACTAAGAACATTTTTTTCCTTATTTTATTTAAATATTGTGTTCATGGGAGATGTTTTACCTTGCGGTGTTTTTACAACTTAGCTGCTTGCAGATATATAGGAAGCTTTTTTCCAATAGTGAGTATTTTTATTTAATGTAATTCAGTAGAATTTTATTGTGTCTCCAAGTCTGAGCATATAACTAAGTTCTGTATTTTCTGTACATAATGTTAGTTAATTCAACGTGGCAAACGTGATTTTTTTAAAAAGAGAATAGAAAATTCATGCATTGTTAAGAATGTGTTGTGCTTTATGTAGCATTAAAAAAAAGCCACCAAGCCCAGCCCAAACACAAGACAGCAATCAGATGTCTTCTTCCCTAAACAAAATTTCCATGATGGAAGAATAAGGCACATCGAGTTTTGGCATACTGTCCATTGAGGCTTTATTGTGCTTCAAACTGTATTGCTTTATTTTCTCTTGTATGCAACTTTTTCTTACGTAAAAAGAAATTCTAAGAATTTCCAGATGCCCCTTTCTTTTTGTAAATTTAAAACCACGGGAATTATATTAGTACAGTGAAAGAGAAATTTGGTTTTCAGCTTTTATTTAAATCTGGGTATTTCTTCTAGAAATGTTAGTATAGCTGTGCCTTGAAGGAAGGATCTTATATATGACAGAGGGTAGGCTTTGCAGCTAATACTGTTCAGAGCCATAGTATTGGAGTTCATCTTTAAAGTTATGTTGCTTGTCCTCCAATGGACAATCCCCTCAGCCTCTAAAAGCATGAGCCAGCACAGTTGCTTGTATCAGACTGAACACAGAACAGCTCTTTGTTCTGCTGCCTGAGTTGTCAACCTTTTATGACCTTCCAGTAGCACTGACAGAAAGGCAAGAGGCAGAGAACAGCTTGGGACAAGTGGAGATAAGCCAGTAGGGAATAAGGAATCTGGGAGATTTTGACTGTTTTGTACTGGGTGCTGATAGGCAGTAAGGGGAGTGAAGGGGCTGAGTGAAACTTGCTGGGCATGACCAGTACTGAGGATTACTCAGAGTGGGACACTGGACATTCAGCCTTAGCGATGATTTTGCCCTGCAGCAGGTTACTTGATTTTACAGCTTTAATCCTCTTTTAATGCTGTTCCTGATTTGTGACACAAGTAATGGCATTCCTCTGGAAGTCAGCATTCGACTCCTCCAGCTCAGTGTCCTCTGGGTGTAGATGAGTAAGTCCCAACTTTAAAAGCAGCACTGACAGTGAAGCTGTCACTGCAGTAGTTTAAAATACATTGCGTGGTACGTCTTGCAGCTTCCCAGACAATTTTAATAATCTGCAATTACCCTACATTTAACCAGACATTGTCTGGATCTTCCAGTGTCATCCGCAGTAATGAAAAATATCAAAGCTGTTTAACAGGAATGAAGTTCATCTTCAGTTTCAAAGGTGCAGAAGTCTCAAGTATTTTCCTGTGGCTGGCAGCTGCAGCACATAGAGCTGAGAAGTTGCCTTCAGTTAGAATCTGAACTTGAGGAGTTATGAAGTGCTTGATTAGTTTGGTCATTAATTTCAGCAGTTCTTCTGAATTAATTTCCTTTCTGTGGTAAAAGGAAAACTACTTAGAAACTTTGAGGGTGGCAAGGATTGGTTTTGCATGCCTGGTGTCAGACCTTCAGCACATGGGGTTGAAGAGGTTTGGATTTTGTTCACACACAAAGAATGGGCAGGGGTTAGCACTAGCTGATTAAAATTTGTATGAGACTTTGTTCTTAAGTGTTAGGTTTTGAAATGTTCAGAAATTTATCCCTACTTGATTTACTTTCCCAGCATAAAAGAAGAAATGCAGCTGTGTTTTTAGAGGTAGCATTGAGTGGCACAACTGTTTTGGATTCAGCAACTTTTTAAAGATAGCATGAATCAATATTATTTCAAGGCAACAAAATACTTTTGTTTGTCAGGACAAGTGCTTCTGATATTCCAGGTCAAACTGCATACTAAAAGAGAGAAAATTATAGTAAAAGCATATAGTTTTAAAAAATGCAGCTCTTATTTTGTGGCTTTAACTTCATTAGTATTAATTAATAGTATTTCTTTAGATTTTTTTCCTAAGAAATGATAAAATACCAGCTAAGATTCTCCTCAGCTCTATCATCATAATTGCTTGTGGAGGGTAGCTGGTGGAGGGGGAAAAAGGAGGAGTAAATGGAAAGATTGACTCTAGGGAAAGGAATTGCTGTTTTTTGCTGTCAAAACCTCTTTCCTGCTTCTTGCAGTATCTTGTTTTTCCTGCCTCTTTAAACATACAGTAGCTCTTTTATGGAGGTAAATGCCAAATGAAGTTAATGGTGGGACATCTAAAGACTTAGGAGATTCAAGAGCCAATGTTAAGCTGTATTGTAAGCTTTGTGATCATGTGCTTGGAGAACTAAGCAGATTTGGAAATGTACATGAACAGGAAATTGTTATAAGTCAGAAATGGATCTACCTTGTTGCCTTCTACCTGTGTGCACAATTCCTTACTTAATAAAATTTGATACAGCAGTGTTTTCTGACTTCTAGCATTCATTATGAAATACAGCATACAATTGCTTGTACAAGTGAATGCTATTTTAATACTTCATTTTTTTTCTATTCTCCTGANGGCCTTTAATGATCAGTATTTTTAAAGGACTTGGCAGTAGTGTTGTTCTGAGTATTCCAGCAATATACTAATCCTCTTGATGACTTTTCAGGTTACACGGGTAGTATTGTTGTGGGTGAACAATCACTTCAATGATTTTGAAGGAGATCCTGCTATGACTCGATTTCTGGAAGAATTTGAGAATAATTTGGAGAGGGAGGTAAGAGTGAGGGGTTTTTTCTGACAACTTGGGATAGCAGGGAATAGCTGGGCTGTTGTTATATATAACTTACTATCTTTTCTCTTGTAGAAAATGGGTGGACATTTGAGGCTGTTAAATATTGCTTGTGCTGCTAAAGCTAAACGAAGATTGATAACCCTAACAAAGCCATCTCGAGAAGCCCCTTTGCCTTTTATCTTGCTGGGAGGGTCAGAAAAGGGATTTGGAATCTTTGTTGACAGTGTAGATTTTGGTAGCAAAGCTACAGAAGCAGGCTTGAAACGCGGAGACCAGGTATGTAATTTTAAAATGTGTCCCTCCATTACCCCTCCCCTGGTTTTTTTTTGTCTACTTTCTCTTCACTATATGAAAATTTTTCAAACTTGTTTGAATTTTAGATATTGGAAGTGAACGGACAAAACTTTGAAAACATTCAGTTGACAAAAGCCATGGAAATCCTTAGAAATAACACTCATCTGTCTATCACTGTGAAAACCAATTTATTTGGTAAGTTTGTCTGCATCATTCATTCTAGTTTTGATAGAGATCGAAATTATTTTTTTAATAGTTCAAAATAGTTTTGTTTGAAACTCTTTTGTACTGGAGAGAATAGAAACAGGAAACATGAAGGTCCTAAATACCTTGGTTCATAATTGCAAAGAAAAATTTTTGAGTAGGGATTTACATGAAGTGACTTCCCTCCCACAAGTGTATGTTTCTGGATTAAGAGGAACTATTGTGACCATGTAGCTCAAACTTAAAAAACCTGCTTGTATGTATAATGTATGTTCTCTCTCGAGAAAGAAGCCTCTTCAGGCATTTCAGCTGATCACTGGTCTTATTCTGTCTGCTGAATTTACTCCCAGTTTTTCAGCCCATTCTAAGTGTAACAAGCTCAAGGTTATTACAACCTTTNNNCTTTCCTGCCAGCTATGTGAAAAGATTCTTGCTACCCTCTGTATTTATTCTCTACATATTTCCCTCTAACAAGTACTAAAGTACACATGGAAGAGTCTTCAAGCAGCTCAGGACCTCAATTAGCATCATAAGTAATTAACAGATTGGGGGGTTGGTTTGATATTTAGATTACTTATACAATTTAGTGATGTGTTCCTTGAGCATCTCTTTCAAGATCAGGTTCTTCATCACAAGTAAGTAGGGCAGAATGTTACCACAGCATGTCACTGCACTAACTGAAGATTTAGTTTGCCTAGGTTATCTCCAAAAGTCTTTGGTCAAATGTGCTTCCTGGGGATGT